>JAQIUQ010007748.1:102500-170000 GCA_030378365.1 Hybognathus amarus
GCACCGACTATAGTTTCGCCAATAAATCTAAGTCCATATTTTGATTAATTTTTTTCTAGCCTGATTACAAAAACAAATGCTCACCATTAAAAGCCAGGTCTCAAACACTATAGTAAACCAGTCTAAAATTCCATAATTTTTCAAATTAATTTTACACTCTGGTGGCCAAATCTCTTGATCAAATAAAAAAATAAAAATGCATGTGCCATGGTTAAATACAACGGAATAGCCACTGCACAAACAATAATGAAATGATTTTAAACCATATTTTTGATGATAATCAACGAAAATAACAAGAGAAAAATAAAAGTGCTAATTATTGAAAAAGAAACGGCAAAAAATAATATTAATGTTTCAAATAACATTGCTGTTTCAGCCGCTAGCACCGAAGCGTGAATGAAAATCGTGAAATTGTCAAAATCCTAGTTATTAATGCACTTCATGTGCTAAAGTAATGATCACTGCTATGCTAGCGGTTTAATAAACTCACCAATATGAGATTAATATTACAACCACTGCTGGGTAGATTACTTACAAATTGTAGTCAGTTACTGATTCCAAATGACATGAGAAAAATGTAAGTTAGTAATGTAATCCAGATTACTTATTTAAGGTATTCTGACTACTTTTTAGATTAACTCGTTTATCACATTGATTTGAATAGGATAATCTTGTACAATATTGACATAAAAGTACAAAGAGAAGGAAAATATATTCTGTTCTTTATCATCAACAACATGAAGTGCATTAAATATTAAATATTGTCATTACATTACATCCAGCATGTTCTCCATGGGGTTCCTGATGAAACTGCAGGGGTTTGTGAACTTCATTTTATTATTGTCTTCATTTTATTATTGACCTAACTTATTAACTTTAAATCTAACTTTAAGAAAATATGTTAGGTCAAAGAGGTTTAGCAGACAAAAAATGACTTACAGAGTGATGATTAAAATAATAATTAATGCATTCATGAGGAGCTGATTAGATATGCAATGCTGCAATGTTAAGAAATCACTGAAAAGTGAAATGATTTCTGTAAATCCAGTGATCAAATGCTGTGGGTTTGTTTTCAGTGACAGGCTCCACAAACCTGGAAGACCTTCTGAACTTGTAGAAGCAATAGATTTTTATAGAATAAAATTTTTAAATAGAACAAGGAAGATTACATAAAAAATGGCCATATATCGGCCAACACCAATATGGTGGCAGAATTATCGTGCATCCCAAAAATATATTTTTTTCAAAACATCTATCTTTTAAAATATCTGAAGAATAATATTTTTTTCTTGCTATCTAAAGAATAAATAAAGTCATACAGTTCTGAAACAACATGACGGTGAGTAAATGATGAACTCTTTAACTACATGTTATTCTAACATTCCTTTTCAGAACTTTACCTTAGTTACTCCAATTATAGTAAGGACATCTCCTTTGCTCATAGGCAAGTCCTGGTCTGCCGTTCCAGGGAAGTTGTACCTGGCCACACACTCGGTGCCCGGAGGCCAGATTGTCTAGAAAAAGAAAAATATCAGGACAAGCCCTTGATGTCCAAACTACAACAAAATAAACCCCAGCCCTAATTCACATTATATCCTGATGGCAACACTTTAAGGTTTGTGTTACCTCAAAGGTAGACATATCCGAGGGAAATCGTCCTCTCACAGTCAACCCGTTTCAGCCGGTAACATCAGAGCTGAGCCTGAGGCGTACAGCTGTAGCCAGAACTGGCCAAAAACCTGGTGAGAAAGCACAGATTCATTATTGGAATTAAAGAAAAACACATTGCTATTTCCAAACAATGAAATCATCACTGAACAAACAGATCACCTCAATGCTAAATCCTGAAGAGCTGTTTTTAGGAAGATACACGTGGAGAAAATTAACTCAAATTTAAACAATGCCTCAAAATTAGACCTACCGAGCATGTCAGCAAACACAGTTTAGCAGCAAATACAGTTCAAGCACACACACTTTCAAAGGGGAAGTGGCGGCTGAAGATTTTCCGATGCCTCAGACAGGAAGAAGAGCTGAGCAGCAAGCAGGCTTGCAAAAAGCCTGTCCAAGCGTTACTTTCACGTTTTCTGCTATTTTCCAGGGTTATTCATTTAATAATTCAGTACATACATTTTTGGACACTGTTGCTGTTATTTACATTTATAAAATTGAAATTTAAAAGTAAATCACATTATTATTATTAATGCTGCACCCAAAAATAAATCAAACTATGGCTGGTCGATTTACATGTCAGTCAGATTCTTCTAGGCCACAATGTGGATCAGACAGTTTACTCAAAGATCTGTGTATCTTGACGTTAACGTCAGGTTAAATAAAGCAGTGCTGTTTTCACAGATAAAAAATTAATAACTCACGCCCCACAGCTTGAGAATTGAGAGCAGCAGAAAACAGAAATGAGAAGTAAAAAAAAAAAAAAAAACTTTTCACTTTCGTAGTGATGAGCAACACATATCTCAAAGTTGTTACCACTCTTTTTTCCACTATAACAAGTGTAGGGAGTAGAAACTTCAGAACTGAACTTGGACACATGCAAGTCTGCAATTGTCATTTAAAACTCTCATGGGAACAAATTAGCAGGCAGTTAGGGAAATAAACTGCATCTGGAATCAGAAACCAAATGTACCTGAAGTATTTCTGCTCTACATTAAAAGTGAACAACTGAACAGTTGGTTGGAGGCAGAAATCTAACCAGTTATCTAGGCCTACTCTAAAACAAAAAAGCAGACGGAGATTTCAAAGTCGAGACGAAACAGCATTTACAACACTTATGTAATGTAATGTATTTCTGAGCGAAACAACATATTCAAATTTAAAAAAAGGGAGGGCCTTTATTTCATTCATCGGTCCATTGGAATGATTAAGAAAGTCAAATACGAAAGTTAACCCCATTAGTGGGTCACAAGATCGTTATTCGCGAGTCGCGCAGTGTGTAGTAAAAAAAATGACAACCATAAGAATATTATTTCAAATGCGAATGTGCGTACAACACGTGCGAGTGACTTGAGTGGTTGAAAACAAAGTCCACTAGACATTGCGCATGCGCTGAGCGCGTCTTTCCACGCTTGCGACATAGAGTATACTTTGAAAGTCTTGCGCACTCAACTTGTTCGTGAGATGGAGCGAAAAGTGGAAAATAAAGTAGAACCGGGCCTTAAGCATGAAGCCATTTGGTGTAATTTTTCTAACATTATTTTCAAAACTTTGATGTTAGATGTTATAGGCTACGGTGTTCGTAGCGTGCCATTCGCAAATGGGGCACGCACTGTAGATTATTATGAGCATGTAACGTCATGGTTGCATGTCAATTAGTAAGTCACCAAAAATTACCGTATTCATCATGGTAACTGTAGTTTCTGCAATCTTAACCCAAAATACCACTTGACTTTCACTTTGTGCTATTTTTGATGACCTTGGTTGATGACAGTTAATGCATTTAAAAAAAATAGTTGACTACTTTTTAATAGCCTTCTTATATTCTTTACTCCGTGTTAGTGATATTCTTACAATGAACTGTATGCGTGTGTTACGTAAAGTGTGTGTGTGTGTGTGTTTGTAAACCATTTTTGAGATGCTTTAAATACATTTAAGGTAGTGCATGTTTTGTTTTGATGCTGTTGGCAGTTACTCATGACAGTTTTCTATAATTCTTTGTGTGTAACAGTAAATTCACACTGTTCAATCCTCCCACCTTATTTTCACAAGAAAAGAAGTGCAGTGCATGCGGCACATTTGTGAACCAGATATGATTGATACTGAGCGCCCTGACCTCATTAATAAATCAACCAACACTGAAAGCCACTCTGTTCAATGCAAAGTAGCTCTGACTGGCATGAAAGCTGCAGCAAGCCCCATGCACAACATGAAGTCACTTCCTGTCTGAGCTGCAGAGACTGAAACGGTCTTCCTGTATTGGCACACAGGCATTGGTGTGTGATGAGCACTATGGGTTGAAGAGTGCTGGCTAGAGCAGGAGACGGCAAAAGGGGCGCCAACAGCGGCGCAATCCACAGAAGCCCTTACAGTGAGGATATAACACACTTCCCTCTAAAAACACGGTCTTCCCCTGCTGCTCTGACTAGCTAATTTTATACTCTCCGCTAACAGGAATAACATGAATTATGTAAAGACAGGAAACTGATTGTCGTTGTAGTGGCTCGACATTTTGAACATGCCCAATTTTGTCTATATGGTTATTTTTCTGTGCAATAAAAAAATAAAAAAGCCACAAGTGGTCTATAATATACGTAAAGCAGGAAGACATTTTGTTGTCAATTTCACTAACCACTACTTTTTACCACACCACACTTGTCAAGTAAAGCAACAAGCTATTAATATCACACTCTTACAATTCCACTTGTTTGTTTGGCACTTGAAGAAACCTGTACTTAAGACATTTTATTAGTGTGGTTTGCCAACGCATGCATCCCTATTACTATCAGATTACTTGTGTTAAACATTTGAACAACCCCCTTAACCTCAAGTAACTGGTGTATTACTCAACTTTAACTCATAATTAAATCAATCATGCCTGATGGATGATCCCAAAACACACAAGCAACCCTATAGAAATATAAATGATATGCTAACACTGTGAACAGGCTCTGAGAAAGAATGTGATTGTTAAGTGATGAATATCTCCGGCTTGCAATTAAAAATTTGACTACTGCACTGACACCAAGTTCACATTCACCCCAAACAACCTTTAAGCCTTGTTCACACAACATGATTTTAAAACGTCGGGCTGAACTGTGCGGTTCACGCTACATGACGTGCTCTCTGTGAAATCAGGAGTGTTCAAGTTGTTGAATTGTTCACACAACACGACACAACGTGATTGACCCGCAACAGGGGTAACGCATTACATGAGTTGACAACAACTTCGTGTCGCCCAGATTTGCTTGCCCCGGTCTGCATTTTCACTAGACATCTGTTCTTCTCCCACACAAAAACAGAATTTCAAACTAAATATGTAAAATTCCACGAAATTGCGCGTTAACACTAGATTCCGTGTTAATTGGCCAATTCCGACCGATTCCGTGATCGTGGAAATCATAGGGCCCTAGATTTACACGGTGACCTCAACCCATGCATTGCTCTGATTGGCTGTAGCTCATGACATCACGTGAGGTTGAGTATGCTAGATTTTTTTGGGCTTGGCGTTGTTGGCTCTTTCATACGAACAGATTGGTGAGCGTTCATCGCCCGCTAATCCCCGCGATAACACCCTGAGTGACCTGTCGCAAGCTCAACGATTTGCAAATCGGGCTTAAAGGGGTCATGAACTGGCTTTTTAAATTTTATTATATTGTTGTCCAAGGTCAACTTATGACGGTCGCTTGGTTTTTGCATTCAAAAACATCAAAATGAATAAGTAATAGGCTATTTTGTACCCAAGTTGTGAGCCTACCTGAAAAATGGTCGTTTTATGGGCGTTTCGCACTGAAGACTTCACCCACTGCTGCGAGTGGAGAACAGTTTTGCATATTATAATGAGTTTAACTCACCCGTTGGTGCACGTGGGGAAATTGTTCTGAAAACGTCCAATGTGTTAAAATGGCAACCGGATTCGCCCATACATGTTCGACCCAGAGTCCGTGTGTTGCACAATTCCTGTCAGATCCAATATAGACGGCACAGCACCGTTCTTCCTGTGGGGGTGGTGTTTTATCCTTTTTGTCGTCATAGTTCCCCACTTTTAAAAACAAGTCGTTTGCTGAGGCTGGTGTCAATAAAAGCTTTTATTGGACTAACAAGTACGTTTTCAGTTCTAAAACTTACAGGATATTCTTATAATGATGACCTCTTAGATGTCAAAGGCTCAAGGAAAATTCGATTTCTCAGTTCATCACCCCTTTAAAATCTTGTAGTATGAACTAGGCTTTAATGGCAGGAACAAAAGAAATGCAGTCATGTGAAAGCACCAAAAGATGATGCAGAAAGACAGATAGAATATGCAACATCAGAAAGCAGGATACTGCCAATTCTAAACTATCCAACCACAAAAATGGCTCAACTAGAAAACAAGAAGCTGACATTCAAAGAGGAATGCATTCACCAATCAAAATCAATGAGGCTTTTCTGTGATCAGCAACAATTTCGGGTGTGCTTTGGCAAATCCCGTGTTACAAATGATATCATTGTTTAGGGATTGCATCAGCAGGGTTACGCCTTGCACAAGAGGACTTTTCATTCCTCGAGTATCTAAAAACTTGCAGCAGACATTTGGAGGCCAGCAGGCAGCTTGCTACCATTGAATCCAGTCAACTCTGGTGGCTCAAATATGACAGGGACTGCAGAAGTTTCCAGAGGGTATGATGGACAACCAAAGCCTTTCCTTTTATTCACAGACTTCAACAAAAGCATCTTTGTATCCCAGACGTGGATACTTCAACCCATTTCTATCCAGACTTGGTCTAATGGGCATTGACTTTTTAAGGGCAACACAAGTATCCTTAAGAATCTTACACAAGTATCTAATGAAGGTGATGAGTGACTTGAACAAGACTCTGACAAACCAAAAAATTTGACACCAAGTAATTTTTCATTGGTTTTCCAGACTCCCTTTTTTAACGATCATGTTCATCTTAATCAGCCCTGCAGAATATTAAAGCCAAACTCTTTTGAATTTGATTTATGTTGTCATGTTCAAAGTAAAGCACGTGTGAGACTAGTAGTGAGACTCAGTAGGGGAGGCATGACAGTTGCCTCCAGGCGACACGAGGAACCAGGAAACCAGCTTCAATGAGAGAGAACAGAGACGTGATGTGCCCGGAGATAGAGTGGATTCCAGCGTCGCAGCCTTTCATCCCATAAATCCATCTACTTCACATCCTCTAACAAAACATCTGATCACTTACAACCATGCACAAATACCACTACATTTCAGCGAATAACCTTACAGGAACGTTTGGATGCTCTTCGATTCTTCCTTTTAACCTCAAATAGGGCATCTTTCAACATGTTAATTTAATGAGTACAGTCAGTGTGTTTCAGGAGGGCCACTGAGATATGCGCTCTATTTTTAAATCCGTTATGAAGTGCTAATGTGTCGGTGTGTGTGTTACCATGAACATTTCAGTGGGAAATGCTCAATATCAAGCATTCATTTGGGTTTCGTCTTCATGTACGCCTGCTCTTCAAGGTTCTTCAGAAAGTCTTTGCTCAAAGGCTTTAGTCTGTACTGTAGTTATAATATGGATAAGGGGCAGTTACATTTCAATGCTAGCACAAACAAACAAACAAAAAAAGAGTATCTGAACTCTTGTTTCTTCTGTTGAACACAAAGGCAGATATTTTGAAGAATATTGTTACATTAGCGTATTATGTCAACGTTATATGTTCATTTAAGATATAACAGACTATGAAACAAGGATACCCGCCAAGACTGGGCATTTTGATATGAATTTGTGTATGAATAAGTAGTCTCTAAAAATCAGTATTTGTGTTCGATCTACAATGCAGCTTTGGGTGTGTGTGCACACGAAACTTCACACAGTGAGTAGGAACAGAGTTCACTTGATTCTTCTTGCACTTTAATATTTAGGCCCCGTTTACACGATGGGAAATGCAGATATTTCTCTGCGTTTTGCCCTCGTTTACACGAAAACACCGTTTTTATCACAGAAAACTATTATTTCTAAAAACTCCGGCCAAAGTGCAGATTTCTGAAAACGTCGGTTATGTGTTGTCGTGTGAACTGGGAGAAACGTCGTTTTAGGTTCTCTCTTGTCGATTCTGAGGATTCTGATTGGCTTGCATGGCTTTATCCTTAACCCTTACACTGCCGCCAATAGGTCTGGCATAGTAATGATGGCGCTATTTATGCGGGTGTGTGAACGATGTTATTTTTGAAAACGGAGAGAGGGAAAATATTCGGTTTGCTAAATACCCAGCTTTGTGTAAACGTGGCCTTAAATTCGCAAGGCTTAAAAACAGGTGCAAAGGATAAACTTTCATGAAGATGCAGCACTGGCCTGTTCGGGACAGTGACGGTTCTGCCAATTGTCCCGAGCGTTGTTCATAGTGTTCGCAGCATTGTGGGCCTGGGCAGTATTGTCGAAACCTTGTTGTATGTTGTACATATTTAATTTTGTTTTAGTAAGTATTTAATCATTTTACCCAGAGAAAAACATTGGATTATGCATCAGACTAGGAATGCACAATATATCGGCCACCATACTGTGTTATTTTGAAATTATTTCCTTCAGCTGAGACACATCAGATACACACTACTCGCCATAATGGTTTTGAATAGCTTGAAGTGTTAATGAAATTGTTTCAAAAAAGGGAAACAGTTCAGCGATTCTTTTTTTGGAAATAGGCTCATTTTACAACTTCTCAGAGTTAAACAGTTGATGTTTTACTATTTTCCAATCCATTCAGCCGATTTTCTGATATTTAGAAGAATTTCAGGAACCATACAGTTCTGGTCTCATTGACTTCCATAGTATATTTTTTCCTACTATGGAAGTCAATGAGACCAGAAACTGTCTGGTTACTGAATATTCTTCTAAATATCAGATTCAGAAAATCGGCTGAATACATTCGAAAATGGTAAAACCCAACTGTTTAACTCTGCGGGAGTTGTAAAATGAGCCTATTTCCAAAAAAGTGGAGTATCCCTTTAAGTGCAACATGTGCAGTGCAAGTCATAGGATGCATAAAATCATGATGAGAACATTATAATTGTGTGCTTGGGTCATGACTTTTAATGGTGAGACATATTTTTGTAACCAGGCTCTCAAATTATATACAAATTTTGATTTTGATCTATCGGTCATCGGCTTTTTAAATTTAAAGAGTATCGGCCAAAACTGTCATATTGGTGCATACCTACACTCAAAAAATGCTGGGTTGTTTTAACCCAATTTTGGGTAAATATGGACAAACCCAGCCATTAGGGTTAAAAATGTCATTTAAAAATGTAACCCAATGGCTGGGTTTGTCCATATTTTACCCGAAATTGGGTTAAAACAACCCAGCATTTTTTAGAGTGTACAACAGACATTTCCTTCACACAGTTAATAAACCAACATTTTGTTATATCTACCTTTTTCAGACTATAACCAAAAACAATATGCAGATGGTTTTAAATTGAAAATAAATAAATAAATTCAGCCAATAAACATCAGCTGCTGATACATTGGTGCATATCCAAGGCTAAGGCTATACCACCTTGGTACTTATTTGTAAAGGCATTTATTGTTATGGCACTGCTGAATATATGTGGGAAGATGAAGAAAAGCACCATTATGGAATGTGAATTTCTTAACTTTTACTATCAGTGAACTGGGGCAAGATTCAACAGGTTGAGAGATTCTGAACTCAGGTATTCTGCTCACCACACCCCCACGAATGTATTAAGCACATAACCTAACAATACATATGTTGTGATATTCTTTTAGAAGCTGATAAGAGCACACACTTTTGTCTCATCTTCTAAATTTAAAAAAAATTGAACTTTAATTGTATACCATATTAGAGCCATTGTCACATATTAATAATTTATTACTTAGTTGAAATAAACAGGGACATGCACAGGGGGTCATCACTTCCACATCCGATTACACAGTAACAACACTAAGATGTTATGGGAGGTTCTTCATACTTAATCACCAAAAAAATGCATGTCATTTATATTCATTAGGGATGCAACGATATGACAATTTTGGCCGATATCGATAACTCTTTATATTTGAAACCCGATAACTGATATTTTGGCCGCATAAATCTAAATCCAAATTTTTAGAAAATTTTTGATTTCCTCATTAAAAGCCAAGATACAAACACAATAACGATGTTCTTATTTTAATGTTGTGTAGCCGATATGACAGACTTGCCTGCACTTTTTTCAGGATTTTCCTTTGTAAAGTGATTTCAATCATATTTCAAGCAATTTAAAAGCATCATATTGAACAGTGCACATCTAAAGTGCCTCAGCTGAAGGAAATAATACATTATTTATCGGCTTTTAGACATCGGCTAAATGTTCTTGTTGGGCCCAGAACGATAACATTAAAAATGATCATATATCGGCTTCAGAATTCATAATGTGGCCGATATATCGTGCATCCTTAATATTCATGTGCAAAATTCCTCTGCAATGGAAGATAAAGCCTTCCTATGAAAGCCTCAGGGAAACACAGTGTAGGGTCTGATTCAGAGAGAATAATCCTTTTCCTTCTGAAATATGAAATAGAACATGAATTTTGCTTTAGGTTAAAAAAACGAAAATTATTTCCTAAAATATAGAAATATTAATTTTTATTCCTTAAACCTTAAAATTATACAACTTGGAAAAGTGAGATTACGCACATCCATAGTAATTCATAACTAGGTGAAGTTGAATTGGTGGCTAATTTTGTACAATCCAATTTATATATTTTCGCATGATCTGCTGACGTCCCATTGACAGGTTTAGAGGTGGACCTTCATGCTTAATTTTTAAAAAATCTTCGTGTAGTAAAATGAGCGTCACATTGGGCATATATCATTAGCCTTCATAATCATTACCAGTTATTTCCTTCTGTTAACAACAAAGCCTTTTAAGTTCCACACCAGCCAGCGTCATGGCAGGGAGCGTCTCACACCAGCTTGACCCTGCAAACTATCTCCCCTCTGGGCAGAGCTGCTCAACAGCTCCCTTTGATGCTTAATTACATCTACCGACAAGCCACTGTGACAGTATAAGCTCTACAACCAAACACATCGATAATGACTTCAATTTAGCTTGGATCCTCAAACAGAAGACTTGGAAGTTATATGGACTACACTTATAGTCAGTTGCAGCTGGACAGTGTTTGGCCCCAGCAAAGAAATTTGACAAATCAGGACAGTAATGAGCGATATCAGGATCACGTTTCCGACTCTGTAAGGAAGTGCTGAGATGTATATTAGAATGATGAAATAGCATGTCTGTAAAAACGAATGCTGTTGGCAAAATGTGCAGAAAAGCAATGTTCTCGCACACAAATCAAGCTGTACACAACAAAATGCCTTTCTAGCCAAGTGAAAAGCACAGCAGTTTTGCAGCAGGGAAAACCCCATGGTAAATGACAGAGCCGTTGTTCAGAAATACAGAAAAGACAATAAGTCTGACTGCAAGATGCAGTGAAGCCCGACTGAGGAGCTATTGCAGATGTGAATTAAAGGAACTAAACAGGAAGTGCAGTTGATGCTCTTCAAAGAGAGGCTCTGCATTTTACATCCTTGATGTGATTTTAAACACTGAAGAATTAACCAATGAGGGCAGAAACAGTGTACAATATACACACAGACAGACATATGATGAGGTAGGTCATTAAACGACTGCCCAGCCCCAGGTAAAAGAACAGTTCTGTCAAAACAAAACAAAAAAACCCTGTTATTTATTAAAAACCTTTATGACTTTTCTGTGGAATGTAAAAGGGAGAAGAATATAAATAACTGGGGCTGTCAAGACTCAAAAATGATGCAAATGCACCATAGAATAGCCTATAAGTCTTCAGTACTATGTTCAAAGTCTTATAACTTTTTATGACTTTAAATATATATATATAATAAAAAAAACTTACACTACTGTTAGTAAAAAAGCTGTGTTATTTTAGTACTTTGTGTGTTCTTGTCAATATATATACACACATATATACATATATTAGGGCTGTCAAATGATTAATCGCGATTAATCACATCCAAAATAAAAGTTTGTGTTTACATAATATATGTGGGTACACTGTGTATAATTATTTTGTATATATATATATATATATATATATATATATATATATATATGTATTTTTTATATATAATATAAATTATATGTAAATGTATATACAGTATATGCATCAAAATATTTCTTAAATATATACAAGCATGTGTGTGTATTTATATATATAAAATAATTATACACAGTGCACCCACATATATTACGTAAACAAAAACTTTTATTTTGGATGTGATTAATCATGATTAATCAGTTGACATCCCTAATACATACATACATACACACACACATATATATATATATATATATATATATATGAAGAGTTCAGATGCAAAAGCCTCTAAATGCCATTTGAAATTTTCTTCTAAAATGACCATTTTTATCAAGCTTGTATATTTATGTTGAGTAATTTCACTTAAATGGCAATGAAGATTACCTATTAATTGTCATTTAAGTGAAATTACTGAACTTAAATATACAAGCTTGATAAAAATGGTCATTTTAGAAGAAAATTTCAAATGGCATTTAGAGGCTTTTGCATCTGAACTCTTCATATACACATATATATGTATATATACACACACACATATATATATATAGTTTTTAATTGTTATTTTAGTACATCCAAGTTAACCAAACTGAAAATGAGACATTTTACTTTGGCTAGCTGAACTAGCTGAAGATAAAAAAATAAATAAAAAATGTAATTATGTAATTTATGAAAAATGTATTTACTTTATAAAGTTATAAAAATGTTTTTGCTGGGTTTCTTTCAACCTATGTTTGAGTCAAATATGGACAAACCAAACGGTTGAGTTTAAACATTCTAGAAAAAAAATTAAACCAACGTTTAGGGTTGTCCATATTTGGCAAAAACATGGGTTGAATGCCCCAGCAATTCTTAGAGTGTAGTTTTAGTTTCAGACAGTTAACTAACTCTGGTAAATAAGGCACACACAACTAACAATATAGACACACCATTTTTTTTTTTAAAGTATGAATCATTTTTCAAGCCCATTTCAGAGCTTCATCGGTGACCACTGGGATATTTAACTCTTACTTCTTTTCATACCTTCGACATAGCCAGTCCTCATTCACTTTCACTACGGGAGAAATTAAATATTATTATTTTTGATTTAATTAACAATGAGAATTGAACGTTTAAGAAAAAACCATGAGTGATCATTTTCATTATTTGGGGAACTGTTCCTTTAAAGTCTGCACTTTAGAGGGAGGAAGTGACCTTTGGATTTCGACCTTTATAAATCCAACTCATTAATATTAATGAAGGCAAAAACACACTGAAGCCTTTCTGCTATGATTTGAATAACTGCTCTTTTAGCATGGGAATTTTTTGTCTCGTTTAAATATCATGTAAACATTCTAGGTTTTGGTTACAAACAGCGTCCCTTAACAGCTCAAAAATTATGAGTGTCCGCAACCAAACCCCCAGTTCAATTATTTACAGACCAGACCCACATTCAGATGTTGTTATTAAACATTCAAAGAACCATGACAACACCACAATCCCAGAATGATGCTGATGGGGAACAGCACTGCTGGTCCAATCAGGACTGGAAAGGAGACAATGCATCTCAAACTGGGATTAGTCCATTATGCCATCCTGCACCCAATGCATTCTGGCGAGCAAACTAGGCTGTATAATGCCTTTTCCACACATGATTTAAGATGATTAAATAAACACGATGTACCATCAAAGACACGTTGTCTCATGCAGCAGCCTCAAGTGGCTCTTATTTAGACAGCTGTGAAACAGACCCATCGCATTCAGATTCAAGAACACAATGCGCCCATTCTAAGACATGCAGAGGGTTGCAAGCAAAACGGCAAGCAGAAAGGTGTCAAGATCAAGCTATTACACGGGCGTGATAAAATACATAACTGAAACGTTAACTTACCTATGCGTTCCCTAGATGATCAGCCCTTGGTGTCCAAATCTGCCTTAAAGTTAGAGATGTTTTAGGCTTGTCCACTTAGTCCATGTGTGGGTCAACTTCTGGTCAACAGAAGATACAGACGTGGTCATTCACACATTCAGCGAAACAGATCTTCCAGAGAGCTTTCCTCAACATCAATGCAGGGCAGACAAAAGATGATCGATGCATACAAATACACCCCCAAAAACCGTTAAGACAGCGGCGGTTGTGTGGGCTTCAAACGGCGCGTGTAAGAAAACAAACGGTTGAGCCAAAAAACACAAATGTGGCGGCGTATTACTGACCAGAGTAGTCGATAAACGGAAAGCCGCCTGAAGCGAGCAGTTTTTAAACGTTACGGAAGCGCAGCACACCCAAGGGCTACAGCTGTCTTTAACACACAGGCCCTAGAAAAGGAAACGCACTTCTTCAGACAGCCCCGGGAATAGTGCGCATGCGTCGCACCGCTGCGCGAATTCTACTACGGTGAAGGCTTCGCTAGTGAATATTAATCACGTGACAAGACGTGATTGGCTGAAAGGTAGACGTTGGTAGCCCTCTAGCGAATTAGCGAGCGGCACTAAGATAGTCGTTAATATTAATGAGGTTGCATAACTGGACGCTGCAGGAAGGTTACCAAGTGCCGTCAGCACGAGCTAATTAATATTCATAATCTAGGCCCTTTCCGTGGTAGGATTCGTCTTTTCACATTCGGAGACAGGAGCGACAGCACGCGCTTTTAAAGAGAATTGCAGCCATAAAACATTCACATGTGATATTTATTTTACCCAAGTAGGTCGTATTGTAATTTTCATGGTGGAAAGTGCAAATAATACAACGAGAGCCATAAAGCGTTTTTTCCCATTCTCTTTATTTATTCAGTCCTTAAACTTCACAGTTGACAGAATTAAAGCATGTAAGGTTTCCAGTGAAATCAGAATTATGCCCAACAGTCACTAAATCACAATTAATGGTAATGATGTTGTTGTCTAAACCAGTTTACTGAGTTGTTGCCTTATACAACAGGTGCAGAGATAAATGATAAAATTATGCAATGCTAACAACCTTGATCTCACGCTTTTGTAAAGAAAAAGGCATTAGAATGGAAAAAAAGAATGGAAAGTTGCTTTCAACTTTTGATACTGAACAAAACCTCGAACCTTCAGAAACGTATTCAATTATGTCATTGTGACAAATGTGGGGGAGCCACACAAATGAGCATCACAAAACGTTTTCAAAAATCTTTTACATTGCTCAACAGAATTTGGTCACAGTTTTAGAAGCAAACTCCTACAGAGGAATGATTTATATCAAACTGCATTTTAACATACATCTAAGGCATCAAATATTCAATTGAATAAAAAAAACCTGTACAGCAGAAATACTTTTTAAGCTCAAGTAACCAGCAAGTGATTTCTGCCACAAATTTAAGCTTGTTGTGCTGGATTTGATCAGTAACTGCTGTATAATTAGACATATGTTCTGTTATCTGCATTCATCCACTATAAGATTTACCTTTCCTGTGTTCTCAAAACATGGACAGTGCAATCTCTTTAACATGTTAATGCTTTCAACAATTGCCTTTTTTCATCCAGTTTTTGCTTTTAAGCTCAAAAGCTACTTTCAGTGAGCCCAGTGGCCATCAGAGGCCGCACCAATGACCTTACAGACACAAACATCAACAGAAAAAGCTAATAAGAAAGCCAAAATTCACATTTTGTTTGTCAAGAATGAGAATAGCTCATGTCATGAGTAAGGTCTGATGGTTTCTAGTTTATCTAAACACTTATGACAAGAAAATTAAACATCTGGAGTGTTCAACTTTAAAGATGTCACCCCTAGATTGTACATAGCTTCACCACAAAAAAAGAACAGAAAAAGGAACAATGACCATTATGCCTAAACCATGAATGTGGCTTATGAAAAGAAAACAAAGATTAAGTCATACAGCAGAGAATAAAAAATACACTAAATTAAATGTGGGAGAAGGAAGAAACAATAATATTCAAATCCAATAAAGCTTAAACGGAGTCTTATGAAAGCAGTACGTTATTACTGGCGTCACTTGTGAAACAATTTTAAGTTCATTATTGTACATATCCTGAATAGTAAGTGCCTCTTATTTTAACTTTGAAGGCATACGGTAATCTGCAGGTACAAACAAAAATCTCTTTGTCTTTATCAGTGCTTTCATAATTCATTACCCAAAAGCACTAACTTTCTGTTCTGTAATGGGTTTGTCCACACAATAATATAACCTATAATAGAATCACAAATTGATTTCAGCAAGCAGGTTTATTGCAACACATTGAGTATCTCTCTTAATAAAAGACCCTTGTTTGATATAACCAAACAAGCAATACCGACTTCATCTGAAACCCATTTAAAACAGGATCTAAAGAGCTGCCAGCAATGAATATAAGCATAAGAAAATTGGTGATATTGGCCAATGACTGCTTAAAATGGTCAGTAATGGTCCAAAGTCAACCAATTTGACAAACAGTTTTTTTAGTACACTTACCTTACCATTCAAGTGTGCAACATTTTATCACTGATAAGAACCCAGTCAATCTGACATATTTACAGCACACTGGGCTTGGTCAACAAAGCAAATAACGCTTTGAAACGAGATTTTTGCAAGCAATAAACTGCCTCAATCTCAGTGCCTTAACACTGACTAATTAATCTGGCACAAAAAAGGGAGAAAAAAAGGCAAACCCCTCATCTAATGCACATTTTTCGCTGAAAATATGAAAGTCGGTCGAAATCAGCACATCCGACTGTAAACTAAAAGCAAATTCTTCTATTTGAGATGCTGAAAGTAAGAAAATAAGATTCAAACCAATTAAGTTGTATTAAGTTTGAGCCAGTTTTGATGTTTTTTTGTGGTTATGAAAGTTTTTTCATCTAAAAAGTTCAGCCTTGCATATTAAAGCGGCCGTGTGGAAGATTACTGTAAGAATATGAAGCAGACAGTGGTGAGTATACTGATATTGGTTCCACTTCTATCATATCAGGTTTGTCATAAGAGCTGGTATCGTTTTCCATCACTTCCCTTTGATGGGAATCATCACAGAAGTAGAGAAGAATTTGAGAAAAAGAGAGACTGAGAAGTTCCAGTTCTGCTGCAACATTCAAACCGACATCTGTTCATTCTTTAAATCTTTAAGGCAGGTTCAGTGAGCCTCGACCACGAAGGTCAATGGCTTATTCGGAGTGCAGCGGGATGACGAATTTACATCCAAAGGGGGAGTGGTATTTGATCCCCACCTCTTGGAATACCTGTCGGGGAATGCCGATGTCACACAGGTAGACTCGGCCGGCGCCCTCGGACAGAGGAAGTGGGAGGCCCAAAGAAAGTGACCATTTGGCTTCTACGGCGTGCGCCTGTCCACTTACTGGAGGGTCGATGCTCAGGACGGGGGCTCTGTTCTGGTTGGCCCAGTCGGCGGCGGCCTTGTACCAGGGCTGGTCCCTCAAGAATCCGTTTTCGTGTCGAGTCCAGGCAGTTTATGACCAGGTCAACTGGCGTCTCAGGCAAGTCTGAGGGCGAAATGACATTTGTTTTAAATGAGTGGATGATTAGACAAAAGATTACTAGTGAAGTTTAACTCTTAACACAAAGTCATATCTAAATAACATCTTCATTGACTTTCATAGGTGTTCTGGTATATTATGTAAGGAGGGTGGGTGGATGCAAAGTAAATGTTTTTGCAATTCAGTATGGAAGTTTCCAAGACCTCCAAGCCCATCTAAACAAAGCATTTAGGTGGGTGTGTTAGGAACGTATGTGAGATACAGAAACCAAGCTAAAGGTTTCATGCACCAAATGTGTGTTGATGGAAACAGATCTTTGAGTTTTAAAAAAACAAGAAAACTGGTGATCCAATCAAAAATGCTCAGATCTGGTATAAATGAGGGAGGGTTTTTGGGTCTCTGATGTAGTTGATAAAGCCCAATGCTGCTATTTAATGTGATTAAGGACACCCAATATTAAAAGTCTGGATAATACATTAAGCTAAATATTATTTCCATTGTATGTCTGATAACCATTAAATAGACTACTTTAATTCTATACTATTTTGTATGGATGCAACGACACCACTTTTTCCAGAATAAGTCCAAAACAATACTTATATTTTTAGTACTCGCCAATACCTGCATTTTCATTGCATTAATATGAATATAATATATAAATAATTATTATACTTACATATATAATTTATATATATATATATATATATATATATATATATATATATATACACACATATATACACTACCGGTCAAAAGTTTAAGATCGGTAAGATTTTTTATGTTTTTAAAAGAAGTCTCTTCTGTTCACCAAGGCTGCAATTTTTTGATAAAAAATACAGAAAAAACACAGTAATATTGTGAAATATTATGACAATTTAAAATGACTTTTTTATGTTAATTTATATTAAAATGTAATTTATTCCTCTGAAAAAAGCTGAATTTTCAGCATCATTACTCCAGTCTTCAGTGTCACATGATCCTTCACAAATCACTCTAATATGATGATTTTATGCTCCAAAAACATGTATGATTATTATTCATGTTGAAAACAGTTTTTGACATTTTTATTTCAGGATTCTTTGATGAATAGAAAGTTCAAAAGAACAGCTTTTATCTGAAATGGAAAGCTTTTGTTACATTAAACACTACCCTTTAAAAAGTTTGGGGTCAGTAAGAATTTGTATTTTATTTTTGGGGGAAATAAATAAGAAATCAATACTTCTATTCATCAAAGAATCCTGAAATAAAAATGTAAAAAACTGTTTTCAACATGGATAATAATCATACATGTTTTTGGAGCATAAAATCATCATATTAGAGTGATTTGTGAAGGATCATGTGACACTGAAGACTGGAGTAATGATGCTGAAAATTCAGCTTTTTTTCAGAGGAATAAATTACATTTCAATATATATTAACATAAAAAAAGTAATTTTAAATTGTCATAATATTTCACAATATTACTGTGTTTTTTGTGTATTTTTATCAAAAAATTGCAGCCTTGGTGAGCAGAAGAGACTTCTTTTAAAAACATAAAAAATCCTACAGATCTTAAACTTTTGACCGGTAGGTGTGCATAAGAAGTAGAGCCCAACTGGTAAAAGATGTTGAAGGCCGATACTGATATAAATATTTGTTGGTTTTAAAATCCAATATTTCGATATATCGGCCGATATTTTTATTTTATTTTTTCCAGAAACGCGCAAAAAAACATTAACAGATTTCCCTAACATTAGTTATTTGTAGTTATTTAACTTCATTAGTTTTAACTAAAATAATATGATAAATCATATTTATTTATTTTTTCGGCAAACCTGCCGATAAACCGGTCTGGCTCTAATAAGAAGCGTGTATACACGTTTACACGTGTTGGCAGCATTTATTCATACAAATATTTGGTATAGTTTGGTCTCCAACAAAAAAAAAATATGCTTGTATTTTGCTATTTAAGACTTTTTTATACGATAAATGAAACAAGTCTGTTATGTAGGCTACTATGATTTTTACAGATCACATTTTTATGTAAAGCAGTTATTTTTCCACATTATAAAAACAGAGTACTTCTAATATGTCAGAAAATTAAAAGCACTTATTAAGTGATGGTCATATTCGCTATATTCACGGTAAACCCACTGTTAAGCAAGTGGTTGTTAAGTAACATTATAACTATAGTAGAGCCCCCCTGCCTCGGATTTAAGAGGTTAAGATTAACCGATTAATTGATCATTAATTTAAACAACGATCGATTAGGGGAATATATGTAAAATGACACCTATATGTTATACCATGCATTATTATTAAATGTAGATGCAACAGTGCCACACCTTTCACATTAGAAACCACTTTGCCTCCTGTCTTCCCAAAAAGTGCAAGCTCACTGGTGATGGCCTCCAACATCTTGACAAAATTTGGCAGGAAAAGGATGACCTCCACTTCATGGTTGGCCAAGTGACGGCCACAGCTGATGCCCTGAGCGCCCTGGACATGTGGTCCACACAGCAGGGCCACTGTGGGCCGTTGATGCACATTTTTTGGAGTAAGTCTACGAGAAGAACCAGAGCAATGATAAACAGACTCTCTCAAGATATTTCTGACAATGCATTTCCTGTTTCAGCTCCACAAACCTGTTCGGGCCTCCAAGTAACGTGAGGGCCATCTGACTTGCACATACGCCCGTCATCTCAAGCCTCCGCTCCAGTGAGAGACCGTGACTTTCTGCTGCAGCTAACAAACGCTTGTGCAACTCGAAAGAGATGCTGGGTACCACCAGCCCTGAGTCTGAGAGAAATAGCATGAATTAAGATAAAGTACCGGTAAGCGAAATGATTTAATAGTTCAAGAGGTTAGATTAGTACCTGTGCTATACTCTTTTGTTCCATTCTGTGGAACTGTGATCTGTCTGTAGACGACAGGTTTAGCCTCCAGGATGTTCTCGTCATGCCGGTATCGTGATGGTGTTTGCTCTCCAGGTGTCCCTCGAGATCTCGCACCATTGCCTCGCCGTTCTGACGAGTCGATCTGCGAGAACACCGCAGCCTTGTCGAACAGCGCCAGGTTCCCCTCAAAATCAAAGTCCTCATCGAGAACATCGTCTATACCGTCTCCAAAACATTCATCGTCTTTGTTTTTCATATGACCTCCGTTCTTCAGGCCGTTCTTTTCCGGTGTGGCCTGATTTGGACCTTTGCAACTAGATGACCCTAGAAACAAAGAAGTTAAAGTGGGAATTAGTTATTTTCATTCATACATAAAATATATATATATATATATATATATAGACACACAAAAAAAATAAAAATATATATATATATATATATATATACACACACACATATATATATATATATATATATATATATATATATATATATATACATACACATTTATATATAATTACTATAGTAATTTTACATTTGTAAATGTAAAAATGTAATTAAATATTATATTTTGCTTCATAATTTTTACAATTAAATATTACACTAGTAAAATCCCTATTTTGTTATTGTGTTATTTAATTCCCAATCTTTTTTTGTAATAACAATAATAACAATATGTTATTAAAATGTTATTATTATACATCAATACGGTTATTTAATACATTATTTTGCTTTTCAGGGTCCAGGTACACGTTGTCACAGTTCTTCTGGATTTAGTCTGTTTTTTCTGTTTCTTCATGTAATCACAGACAGACTCGATGATGGTGAGATCAGATCTCCGTGTGGAGCATATCAAAATCGTTCTTTATTACAATTAATGGCAAAAAGGAATGTTTGGAAATGTAAAGTAATATTTTCAACTGACACGCTACAGTAAAAGTTTTTGTATTAGACCGTTTTTTGGGAGAAAGACTTCTGTACTGTAAATATATAGTTTAAATCTGAAATATTTGTTTCAAAACCCAATAACAGATGAGACTCACAGGAGTTGTGTCTTCGTCTAAAGCCTTTACTTTGGCCAGTCATGTCCATGTGACGTTCACCGTAACTCTTGGAGTAGTGTGGCACTGGGGACAGCCCTCCTTCCTGCAATTTGGGTTCAGTTTTATTAGGTACCGTCACCGGAGCGCTGTTGACTAGGGCACCACCACCCTTGTCCTTGCGTCCGCTATGCGGCGTCAATGTGGAATTGGAGTCTGGACCATTCTGCTTCGGGACTTCAGTGAAGCTCTTTCGGATCTCAAGGATTTTGAGATCTTTAATGTCCATGGCACTACAGATTAGAAAGGTGTGCTTTTTTATTACAGTTATAAATTGTGTCCACTGAGACAAGGCTGCCTCCCCTAGAAACATTTTTGTACTACATAAAGGATCAAAAACAGACACTACAATGTCAGGCAAAGCATAGGTTTTATTATTTACCTGAAAGTGACCTCAGGAACAGTGCACTTGACTCCATTGTGGAAGGGATGTCTGAGTGAGATGGTTTGGCTGGTCTGATCTACTGAAGATACTTCTCCTTGATACACTCCTAGTGTTGCTCCACAGTGGACTGAAACAAGACAGCCAATCCAGTCTGATGCCATTCCGACCAGCTGAAATTAGATTAAAAAGACGTTTGTTATTCTTTATGATTTTTCTTTTTTTATTTAAACATAATAATAAATTAATAATATCGTAAAAAATACATAATAAATTAAGTATCGAATGTTAAGATGAGAAGATGCTAATGTTAGCCAGCTAGATGTACAGGACGCAAATGCTTTATAAGCTACTTTTTTTCCGTCGTCGGCTTTAAAACTAGTAAAATGACTTCATCACCTGTTGTCAGGAGCAAATCCTTTAAATAATACGGGTAACTGATAAATCTTGATAGATTTTTGATGAACTCTTGTGAAGAGCTCGACTGCGCTAACGGCTTCTTCTTTGACGATTCACTACGATCGAGTATCAGTTTTGAATCTGTGTTTACTGCCACTTACCGGACAACCGCCAAAGTACATTGAGTTGATAAACTTAAAAATCTTAGTTACAATAAGCAATTATTATTATTAATTCATATTTATAATCTTGTTTTATAAATACGAATTATTATTGAATTATAATATTGTATTATTTGATTTAATTACTGCTATTTTATCATTAAATAATAACATTTTATGAATTTTGATAAATAACGACAATTATCAATTATAATTACATTAATAGTATTATTAAATTAAGCAATATTCGCCATCAGGGGCTTTTGTTTATATTTTAAGGGAAGAAAAATTGAAAAAAAGAAGCACTTCCTGTTTCAGTTTTTTGAACACTATAACGTTGGTTTGAAATACAACCAACGGAACATACACAACTAAATCAAAAAGTTAAACAAACATCTTTAGGATGTTTTCTTTACATTTGAAATAAAGAGACCATTTACAAATTGAAACAGGAAGTGTTTCTGGACAAGTGTTGTTTACATCTTGCGCATATATATATATATATATATATATATATATATATATATATATATATATATATATATATATATATATATATATATATATATATATATATATATATACATATATACATTGACTGAGTAAACTGTGATAATTGTAACTGATATATATACATATTTTTTCGTTATAGACGGGTAAAATTATGAATAAATTGTGAATAAACGCTTTACAATAAATTAAATAAATGACAGATTTCATGTGTAGCATGGAATTTTAATTAGACCACAAACATATTTTTGACACTAATATTGACACTAATAATTTTGAAAAATAACTAATTAGTGTGTTAAACAGTGTTTTCATTGTTGTTTAATAAATAATATGAAACAAAATTATTCAACCATATAAAATAAATCCCGCGACCCTGATTTTAGTAAAAATCAAACACGGCGCTCTTTCTGGAGAGCCAATCAACGCTTAGAAATCCTCCGTGATCCCGCCTCCCACATTACCTCACTATCATGTGATCATATGATCATGTGACAATATCACAACAAAAATGTCTGCCTGCTTTTCGCTGCTGTAAATTGTTTAATCTTTTCACAAATATATCAAAAGGGCGTGTGTATTTGCGTCAAAACTACTGCGAAGAAGGACTTTTTTTAAACCAACTGATTAAGATAGTGGATATTTTACAACGTAAGCAACTGTAACTTACATGTTGTACTGTACTGTACTAATTTGATTAATTAGTAACGTTAGTATCTTGTATTTTTGTGAAAAGCGTCATCATGGAGCCCACCGCATCGGGAATATTCTGTAACAGGATGCTCAGCATGGTGAACTCTGAGGATGTGAACGCCATCATTCAAGCTCAGAGACATATGTAGGTTTCCCCATCTAGTGAGTGACCTACCTAGGCAGCATTTTGTACTAGGTTTAACCTGATTTTGCTGCATGTCTTCCAGGCTGGACCGGTTTGAGAAGACCAATGAGATGCTGATCAACTTCAATGGGCTGTCCAATGTGCGCTTACAGCAGATGAATGAACACTTTCTAATGCACACCCGTACATTAATAGAGATGAAGAAAGATTTAGACAGCATCTTCAGACGAATAAGGTATCACATCCACTAACAATATGTTGAATTAGGGTAATGTTGGACAACTAAGATCTGATGTGCACATTTCTTTACATCCATTACAGGCAAGCTTTGGCTAATAATAATATTACAATGTATAGTGTAACAATCAATTTCCTTACATGATTTTGTGTTTCCTCAGGACTTTAAAAGGCAAGGTTGCAAACAATATCCAGAGGCCTTTAGCAGTAAGTTAATGTGCATAATTTTATAACGTGATACACTACGATTAACACTGTGGCAATAATTATTTTCTTGATAATTATGTTATGGAATTTAACCGAAACATACATGATATTAAAAAGGTAAATAAAGAAGTAAAACACTACTTAAGTCAATAGATTTTTGGCCATGTTAAAATAATGTTTTATGTCTAAAAAACACTCAAGTTCAATCTTAAATCTTATAATTAGTTAGTAAATTACTTAGTTAGAATTAATCTAGCGTTATTTCTTTAATTTTCAGCTAAATGATGACAAAATAATCTTAAAAAATACAGACATTTATATTCACAATTCAATATCAAATAAAAAAATATAATATCAGTTACTAGTTAAAAAATTTGGTTCAATATGTACATATTATATTAAAATATAATACTTGTATTCAGCAAGTACGAATTCAATTGATCAAAAGTGACATTAAAGACACTGATAATATTACAAAAGATTTACATTTCAAATAACTTTGGACTTTCTATGAATCAATGTATCACTGTTTCCTCAAAAATATACAGTAACACAACTATTTTCAACATTGATAATAATATAAATGTGTCTTGAGCAGCAAATCAGCATATTAGAATGATTTCTGAAGGATCATGCGACACTGAAGACTAGGGAAATTATGCTGAAAATTCAGCTTTGATATTACAGGAAATAAATTACATTTTCAAATATATTCAAATAGAACGCAGCTATTTTAAATCGTAATCATCTCATTTACTGTATTTTTTTTTCTTTTTAAGTACCCCAAGCATTTAAATGGTAGTGTATAATGTAAACATTTAATTTTTTTTAATAGTTTTGCTAGTGTTGAATAATCAAACCACTTTGTTTCCAAAAGACATCAATGAATGCTCCAACCTGGAGGATGATGATGATGAGTTTGACCCCATCCCCCCAGTGTGGCCACCACCATCACTACCACTGCAATGTCCGAACAGAGCACAGAGTCATGTGACACAAGTCCTGATGTGATATCACCCACCATTAGCTGCTGTTCCGAAGACCCCTCTCAAGAGAACACCGGCACACCAACCTCTGACAGTCACGAACCGGCAGTGTTACTGGGGCGAGGGTCCTGATTCAGCTGACATTTAAATTTCATCCACATGCCACTTAATGATGCAAGTCTACAGTTTAATGTTTACTGGGTAAAATTGTGCTACTAATTTGGTGTTATTTTCTGTTTTCCGTTACATATTTAAATGACTGCTGTGGTAATAGCCTTGAAAATTAATTTTAACTATTTTGTGCAGATGAAACAATTCCAAAGATGATTATGATACAATTAAATACAGACATGTTTACCTGGTGTTGTGTAATATTTCATGTTCAAAACCGCAATAGTTATTATCTAGTATTATTATTTTTTGACTCAGAAATGCTTGTCATGAATAAAAGCTTTGTAACTGTGACTGTCAGATTTTTATTTTAATTGGACTCCGTTTACTTGGATTTTACTCTAAATTCTGAATTATCTACTCTTACTATTTATTTACTAAAACATAACAATAGAAATGTTACTAGTAGTAAGATAGTATTCTATTCCTAATCCACCCACTTTTCCACGTATTATTTATTACAGTAAAATGACTACATTTCCCATAATTCACCGGACCGGAAGCTCGCGACTTCCGCTCACCAGCGTACCTCTACTTATTAGTCCTCTACGTTTCTGTCCGTTATTTCTCTAAACGCTTAATGTAAATAATTATTAGTTAAACAATGTATTTTTAAAGCAATGAGACACTTAAAATAGGATTTCGAGGTAAGTAGAGAACGGATTAATTAAAATGGCAAGCCAGACAAGTGCACGGCTAGCAGTGGCTAACAGTAACCATAGACAACTGAAATAAACGAGCCTTCACAAACAAATTGTTGAAATAAATTCACTTTGAAAATGGTTTACAGTCTTATATGTATTTAAACGTTTCGTATATTTAGCATTGTATGCTAATAACAAAAAGTTATTGAAATTACTGCTCATAAATGTGCAATTCTTGATGTACAAATGATGAATTACAGCCTAAATTCATGAGGAAGATTACAGCGAACTGCTGTGACGATGAGGAGGCTGAACAAGAAGAAAGCCCTGAACTTTGTGAAGGAGTTGGATGCTTTTCCCAAGGTTCCTGAGAGTTATGTGGAGACAACAGCCAGTGGAGGAACCGGTGAGAATGAGCTGAGATTTCATTTGTCAAAAGGGTGGTTGGATTAAAGCGACTACATAAATACACACGTGTGTGTATGTCAGTGTTTTTTTAATTGTTTGTATAAGTAGTAATATGGTATAGCTAGTACAGTAATAGTTGATATATTGTTAGTTTTATTTTTGAATAAAATAAATATTTTGAATGAGTTTTAATAGGCTATTGTGGGGTCTGGATAACAAGAAAGTACCAACATATGTTTATTTAACTTTAGTTAATGTTTATAGATAGATAGATCTATTGAAACATCTTAAATCAAATTAAACAGTGTTTTTTTCTTTCTCAGTGTCTGTGTTGGCCTTCACGGCGATGGCACTCTTGGCCTTCTTTGAGTTCTTTGTGTATAGGGACACATGGATGAAGTACGAGTATGAAGTGGATAAAGATTTTACTAGGTGACTGTTTAACACAACAGTAAATTGTTATTTTGTATCTGTATATAATATAGATTGCATTAAAAACACTAACATTTTATTTAATCTTGCAGCAAACTACGAATTAATATTGATATTACAGTTGCCATGAGGTGCCAATGTAAGTAAATCTTTCTATAGTCATGTGTAGTGTGATTATTGACAACATAAATTTGTCAATAATCTTTAAACATTTTTGTTTCAGTTGTTGGTGCAGATGTATTGGATCTCGCCGAAGACGATGGTGGCATCTGACGGCCTTCAGTACGAACCCGTGAGTATCTGAATGTTACTTATTTCCTAGTATATTTTAATAGCAGTGCCGTAACATATTTATGACTCTTTCGCAGGTTGTTTTTGACCTTTCTCCTCAGCAGAGACTCTGGCACAGGTAGATTTATTTGTTTATACCGGTTACATTTTCAACCCCCAAAGTGGTTCCTGTCACATGTGACCTTAAGACACAATTGTAACGTCACATATTTGTCAATATAAAGATGTAATTATTTAAAGAAAAATCCTTTTCGTGTCCCTCAGAACACTTTTGCTCATTCAGGAACGTCTGCGCGAGGAACATTCACTTCAGGATGTTCTGTTCAAGAATGTCATGAAAGGCGCCCCCACTGCTCTCCCACCCAGGTCAGAACACATGACACCTGTACGAGAACGTATTACACCACGTCAAACGTAAAGTCGGCATGAAATGGGAGTTTAAATAGTTAGATATTTCCAATTGTGACTTGTCAGCCGGGATGTGATTTTGTCCATCGGGAATTGTTTGGATGGTTGTGGTTTGCTTTTGGTCAATCTTATGTGACAGGTTGTCGCGCCTCTCACCAGTAAACGCATTATCGGAGAAGAGATAACACTACAAGAGGGAGGGGAAGTTATTTTAAATAAAGATGGCACATGAATAATAAAATATGCACGGATAAATCATTATAATAAATACTGCGAAATTCATTTTGTTTTCATAGTGACTTTAAGGAGTATGTGATTTTTTTTGTTGACCGTGTAGGGAAGATGACCCCACACAGCCTCTAAATTCCTGCCGGATTCATGGACACCTCTATGTTAATAAAGTAGCAGGAAATTTCCACATCACTGTTGGCAAGTATGTTTCGTTTCATTCTGTTTTTTGCATCCAATCACATTTTGACTTCAATAAAAGTTGTTTTTTAGTACTGCAAACTTGCTTTTAGTTTGAATGTCAGTTGAAGAGCCGTTGATATAGTCACATAAGACTAAACTGTTTTTATTCTTATCGTTTATTTCAGGGCCATCCCCCACCCTCGAGGTCATGCTCATCTAGCGGCCCTGGTCAGCCATGAGAGTAAGCTGAAGAGCTTCTCCAGACCTTAACTTAGTCTGTTCATATGCATGTTCTGGAAGTGGGTTTTGGTGCTGCAGATATTTTCTGAATGGCTCATTCTATGCTAAATGTATCTAGTGCTTTTGCATCCTGAGTAGAAGGCAACATCTGTTCCACTAAAAAAGGAAAAGGTACCTTAAGATTTACGTCCAAAAGGTCAGTTCACTAACAAGTAGGACTGTTTAATTTTTCAGCATACAACTTCTCCCATCGGATAGACCATCTGTCTTTTGGAGAGGAAATACCAGGCATATTAAATCCACTAGATGGCACAGAAAAAGTGTCCGCAGATCGTAAGTGATTTTAACATTTATCAAAAATTTCAGGAAAAAAAGTGTGTATGTATATATATATATATATATAAATTATATATTCTTTCATTTTTCTAATTCAATAAATTTTGTATTCAAATTAAATTATCAGTGTGTATATATGGAACTTTTGCATGATATTCTATTTTTTTCGACTTATATATATATATATATATATATATATATATATATATACACACACACACACACAAAGGTGAAACTAATAAAGGCTTGAAATCTCACTTTGCATGTTATGAGTCTATAATATATTAGTTTTACCTTTTAAGTTGAATTACTGAAATACATGAACTTTTGCACGATATTCTAATTTCTAATTCTAATATATATATATATATAACTTATTGGATTAGCATAAATACAGTATAAACAATTATTTATATGACTGACTTTACAAATAATATTTATAATTTATATTAATTAATCATTAAAAAATATATAGTACAAAAATCATAGGGGTCCAAAATTCAGAACATTTTAGAAATGTTAAAATTCATTATGTTTTTTCCTTTAATTAAGTAGTTAGATTGACATTATAAGCGAAAGTAAAATTTTTGATTACCCTGTTTTATGTTTCTGCTAGATAATCAGATGTTCCAGTACTTTATTACCATTGTGCCCACAAAACTGCAGACGTACAAGTTGTCAGCGGACACACACCAGTATTCAGTCACTGAACGGGTACAGACGGCTTCAAAATATATATTCATAATCATCTGTTGTTTTAATTAAAGTTACGAATCAAACTAACACTGATTTGCAACATTTTACAAAGTTGAATTTTAAAAAGTGCAAATATGATCACTGATGCCACATTTGGACTCTCTTTTCTTTAGGAGCGAGTGATAAACCACGCAGCGGGGAGTCATGGGGTTTCGGGGATCTTTATGAAGTATGACATCAGCTCTCTGATGGTAAAGGTGACAGAGCAGCACATGCCCCTGTGGCAGTTCCTTGTGCGCCTCTGCGGCATCATAGGGGGCATTTTCTCAACTACAGGTAAATGGAAAGATAACTGCTAATTAAACATATGTCATTTGAAATGATTCCATAATTGTGATTTGTTTCTGCAGGCATGCTACATGGTCTGGTTGGCTTCTGCGTCGACGTGGTCTGCTGTCGTTTTAAACTAGGCGTTTACAAGCCAAAGACTGTAAGTAGGAGCTGGGTTTTTTTATGCATATTTTTTTTTATATTTTGGAACTGAGCATTGACTCTTTTGTCTTTAGATGAGTGTTTTTGATGGCCACATGAACAGCCTGACGCCACTTCTTTCTGAGAACACCGAACAATAGCCGGGCTCTTCTACTCACCACGTTTAAAGATTCAAGGATTCAGTTAATACATGATATTGAGGTTGACTGTCATTTGTGTTACTGTAAAGACCAAACTGCACTGACAAAATAAACATTAAACAGGAATTCATAAATGAGTAGTTTCTCCTGAAAATTTAGATTGGTGCAAAAATCGATGAATTTAAATTAGTGGACATCGTTTGTTATAGAAAAAGGTTCTTGCATAAAAGCTTGTTAATGTTATTGCACTCGTGAAAACATCTTATATTTTTGTTAAAATGTTTCAAATGCAGGGATTTAAATTATAATCTGATCGTCTTCGTTTGCATGAAATAGTCCTTTTAAAATCTGACAGGCAAAGTGGCTTTTCATGTAATCTTAAAATATGAACATTTCAGACACGATAAATTCACGACAGTATTAGCATCTGGCTGGGATGTGTGTAACGATTGTCCCCTGCAGGAGCTGAGATCTCCACCTCAGGAAAGATCGATTATTTTCTATTCAAATGCATTTTAAGAGATTGTGAAATAATTCATTTAAAGCATATCTGAACATTCGTTCTGATGTACTAAATCATTTCCCGCATTATATTTACATGATGATAGATCACACTGTTGATGCAGACTCTTGAGCTGAAGCCTTTTCTAGTTCAATTTGTCTCTCTGCTGTAATGATTAAATCAGAAAAGGCAAATCATGCCATATTATAAATTACAGTCACGTACAGTCCTGTTGGTGTATTTTGCTTAGTTTATAAAGTTTAACATGACATTTCCCAGGATTTGGATGTTTTCTTCCCTATTATTCAGCGTGTCTTCTGAGAGTCCAAATAAAAACACTTTCTTATGCACCTGCACATATGTGATATCTGTTTTTGAGTGTCACTGTCTGTTCTTGCATGTAATTAAACATTCTCATTTGCTTTCTTTCCCAAAAGACCCAAGAAAGTGCAAATGTGCAAATAGCAAAAATTGGTTTAGAAATGACCTTTGTTTAAACATCAACCTTGTTACCAGCAGATCACATACAAATCATAACTACATTACAATAACAATGTGAAAAGAGATATTAATAATAATAAAAATGTAATTTACTCACTTTCATGTCTTTTCCATCCCATTAATGACTTCCTTTGTTCTGGGCAACACAAAAGAGAACCGTTTTCTACACAAAAATACTTTGTTAGTTCATCATAATTCATTAAAAAGCTGTCAAGCTCCAAAAAGACTAAAAAGGGATTATAAAAGTGGTTATGGCGACTCACTTTTTGAAAGTCGAAAGCTCCAAGTCCCCGATTGCTTGAACTATGGAAAAGAGCAACTGGGACATTCTTCAAATTATCTTCTTTTAAGTCCCACATTAGAAAGCAAGCCAGACATGAGGGTTAGTAAATGATTAAATTAGCCTATCACTTAAAATAGTTTGTTAAATTATCTGTAACAAAACTTTTGTGTACTTTATGTGAAAAAAATCTCTCGAACAAGCTCAAGAGCCTCATCATCCACGCCAGGATTGTCTGAAGTTCCTGAAGCATCAGGAGAAGGTTTTAAATGGCAGTCTGCTTTTGTACTAGTACTTTCTTCCATGCAGTGTCCATATGGCACAGTCTCTTGTTCGGCAATGTTTGAAACGTATGTCCTGTCCTGTACATCTGAGTCACCAGTGTCTTCATCTGTCTCTGGAATGAGCATTACCTCCTCCGGGGCTTGCATTGCATCTCTAGCACATGACTGATTCATAAGAGGAAATATTAATAGGTCTGTGTCATGTGCCATAAATAATTCATTTATGAGTCAAAATCCTTTTACCTTATCATCCTTCAAAACGCTGAGCGCTGTTTCCACGAGCTCCCTCTCGTTCATCCAGTACGTGACGACACTGAGAAAGACATTGGGCGAACACAATTTTTCATGAAACGTCCGTTCACATTATTATTAATAAATCATAGTTCTTAAACGTGTTTCTACCTCCGTCGCGTCCTCGTTCTCTTTTTTAAGGTTTTTTGTGATTTCTTCTTTTCCACTTCTTTATTTTTTACTGCATTCAACGTCAGATTTCACCATCCAGAGTGGAAGGTGTCGGTGCTTTTCCGACATTATGTTGTTTACGATTCATTTGTACCGAATGAGCCAAGAAATATTCTTTTTAAAATCTTCTTTGACTGTTTTTAAGATGATGAATGTTGTGTGTGCCACCTTGTGGTCTGGAGAACAATAGCATATGGTTATTTCACAAGAAAACATTTCTAAAGAACGCTTTCTCACAATTGCGAGTTTACTTCTCACAATTCTGACATTATTTCTCAGAATTGCGAGATGGAAAGTCAGAATTGCGAGAATATAAATTCAGAATTATACAATACAATACAATTTTATTTGTAAAGCACATAAAACAACCAAGGTGCCAAAGTGCTGTACACTGACATAATTTCAGACAAACTTATAAACACATGACAAAAGCACAAGACAAAACAAAACCTCGCAATTCTGACTATAACTCGCAATTGCGACTTTATATCTCACAATTCTGAGAAAAGATGTCAGAATTTCGACATATAAACTCGCAATTATGTGTTATAAAGTTAGATTGCGAAGATGTAAACTCGGAATTGTGTAGGAAAAAAGTCAGAATTGTGAGATAAGAAGTCGCACTTCTGTCTTTTTTTCTCAGAATTGCGACTTTATATCACGCAATTCTGACTTTATATCACGCAATTCTGACTTTATATTATGGAATTCTTGACTTTATACATCATTAATTCCTGACTTTATATCTTGTAATTTTGACTTTATATTCATGCAATTTTGACTTTATATCTCAATTCTGACTTTATATCATCGCAATTCTGACTTTATATCTCACAATTCTGACTTTATATCACATAATTCCTGACTTTATATCATCGCAATTCTGACTTTATATTCTTGAATTCTGACTCTTATATCTCCAGAATTCTGACTTTATATCACGCAATTCTGATCTTTATATTGCGACTTCTGACTTTATATCACGTAATTCTGAATTTATATTATCGCAATTCTGACTTTATATTTTGCAATTCTGACTTTATAACTTGCAATTGCGACTTTATATCACGCAATTCTGACTTTATCTTTCGCAATTCTGATAAATAAAGTCAGATTTGCGAGATATAAACTCGCAATTGTGAGAAAAAAGTCAGAATTGTGAGATAAAAAGTCACAATTATTTATTTTATTTTTATATTCAGTGGCGGTGGAATTAGCCATAGTAACTTGAATCTGAGATTATATCTCACAATTCAGAGAAAAGATGTCAGAATTTCGACATATAAACTCGCAATTATGTGTTATAAAGTCGAGAATTGCTAGATGTAAACTCAAGAATTGCTAAAGAAAGTCAGAATTTGTGAGTAAAAAGTCGCACTTCTGTCTTTTTTCTCAGAATTGCGACTTTATATTCGCAATTCCTGACTTTATATCACGTAATTCTGACTTTATATCACGCAATTCTGACTTTATAACTTGCAATTACGACTTTATATCACGCAATTCTGACTTTTTATCTCAATTGTGAGGAAAAAAAGTCAGAATTGTGAGTATAAAAAGTCAATTATTTATTTTATTTTATATTCAGTGGCGGAAACAAGCTTCCATACCTTGTTGAATCAATGCCATGTAAAAAATTAAGGCGAAATGGGGTTAAACACACTAGTATGGTGTTCCTAATAATTCAGGAACACCATACTAGTGTGTTTGACTCTAAGCACACACACACACACACACACATACATAAATATATAAGTGTCAAGTACGTTTAAATATGTTTCAGTACAATGAATAACTGCTCACACAATCAGACATGAGTATAATCAGAACTATAAAAAGAACTTTAGACCTTGTCAGAGTTTATTTAACAGTATATCAGAATATCATACAGGTAAACAAGATTTTAGCAAAATTTATTATATCCGTACTGTTGCATTTCATAAAAATATTTGATCACTTAGTCTTTGAAACTATCAATAATACATTAAACCATATTTATAGGAGTACAGCTGTACAAGGTAAATACACATCTAACACTAGACAGTGATATTGATCTGAATGGGCACCGGTATCCGTGCCATCTTTCACAGATTCAATATTTTCTTCCGTAATATAAAATGCTTTTTTTGTCTTATTTTCACAGCAGGCAGGATACAGCTTCAAACAGTAAAAGCTATGAGCTGTGCAATAAATGCATCTACCTTTTCCTTCAGCGTTTCTCGCAGTCTGTCTCTCCATGTAAACAGCAGTTTATTCTAGCACACTGCACCCGATGGTGGAATCAATGGAGACTACAGATATTATGTGCTAGCTACAAAAATCATCAGGGAGATATGAAGAGGGAGCGTTTTATCGTGGCACACATTACTAATATACACTATCTGGTTTCCACTGCAAAAAAATAAATAAAATAAATTTGATTCATTATTTTGCTCTTGTTTTCCATCAAACATCTAAACATCCTTAAAACAAGATGAATCTACTTGATCTTGAAATAAGCTTATTTTTCTTACACCACTAGCAAGTAGTTTTTTCTTATTTTTTGCATATATTTAACCAAATTTTGTGAGGTTTGTACTTAAAACAAAAATAAACTTAATTCAAGATACACTTAATCTGTTAAACAGTATTTACCCATAACGGTTATACTTTACTTGACATGATATATGTCCTGAATATGAAGTAGCATTTATGCATGTTTATGACAACTGTCATTAGGTGTCTTTCACTCAATAATGAAATTTTGAAAGCAAATATGACATTATTTGGGATGTCTTTGTTATGACATCTTGACATAAACCATAACATCATAACCTGTCAGTGACATAAAATTAAGTTAAACTGTCATGTGGTTGGCTTTGACATTGGCTGTCATGAGGCCATTATAACTGTGTCATGAATATTTTTTGTATACTAAAGTGGTACAAATTGAATTTGTCATTAAAAATGTATAATGGCTTCATGACAGCCAATGTCAAAACCAACCTCATGACAGTTTAATGTAATATTAACCAATAAATCTAGGTGGTTTCTTAAGTTTGATAATAAATCTGCGATGTCATGTTTATGACAGGTTTTGTTGTCTTAGTAATGTCAAGTTGTCATAACAAAGACACTGACAGGTTATGATGCATTGGTTTATGTCAAGATGTCATAACAAAGACATCTCAAACAATGTCATATTTGCATAAAAAATGTCATAACTGAGCGAATGACACTTAAAGGTATAATATGCAGGATTTTTGCAGTAAAATATCCAAAAACCACTAGGCCAATGTTATATATTTTCTTTAGTTGATTACTTACAATATTGCTTACAACTATTTGATTATCGTGAGAAAATTGCGATTTTTAACAAAGGAAACTGGGCCGTCATATCCGCGTTACCCCGGTTTCCGCCAGGTTTGACCTCGTACTGCAATAGTAACCATGGCGACAGACGTGGACAACTGGGTCGGTTATGCCTGTTATGCGTGCTCAACAGTGCGAGCGTCCCTAGCAGGGTTTTTTTTTCAAACATTATGGACCATGGCAAGCAGACTTTGAGACAAAAAGAGGACTAAAACGAGGATTGACATCTTTCAATATGCCGAGAGCTCCACGTCCACAACTGACTTCGACTTAGAGACGCGAGAGTTGCATGTTACATGAGCAAACAGGTGAGCAACTTAATGTATGTAAAACTAATCAATGTTATATAGTTCAACATGATGAAAAGTTAGAATACGATCTGTATGTTATTCTCTGTTAATCTAGCTTAGTCTCATACAGCCAATAAACAACCTAACTAACAACATTCAACACACAAATGCCGTTTAGTGTGATAGTGTAACTGTTAGAGCAAGTGAAGCAGCGCTGCGTTACCTCAAGTTTAATTCCTCTAATAAACTGACCTGTGTGAGTAATTCAGCACTTGCGTGTAGTTCGGTAGAATGAAATGTCCTTATTCCCTTATATCCGCGGGCTCGCGTTGTGTGGCACTGGTATGCGTCTAGCAATCACATACTACTGTCATGCTAAAAACATCAATGTATTCACTCCTCCATAAAAGATCCATCAGCTTGACGACAAGATCCATAATTCAGCTTAATGTGGAAAATACGTCATCAATATACGCCTTTGTTATTGTAAGAGGTTAGCGCCCCTGGTGGCGAAACAATCTTGCATATTGTACCTTTAATGACAGTTACAAACATGCATAAAACTTCCTTCATATTCATAACATGTCATGTCATGATTATGAAGGGGTCATGTTAGTCTTATGCACACCCCTTCAAGTAAAGTGTTACCGATTTTTGTTTTCCCCGGGAGCCATGTGGATTACTTTTATAATGGATGGATGCGCTTTTTTGGGCTTCAAAATCTCAGTTACTATTCACTTCCATTACAAAGCTTGAAAGAGCCAGGGTATTTTTTAGAATAACTCAGATTGTGTGTGGCTGAAAGAAGAAAGTTATATACAGCAAGGGTGGCTTTATGGTAAATTATGGGATCATTTTAATTTTTAGGTGAACTATTCCTTAAACTTGTAAGGATGTTTAGAAAATGTTGCAGGAAAACAAGACAAAATTATTATTTTTTTTGCAGTGTTGAGAAGTAGGAATGTGATAAGCTTAAATTGATATGCAATATTTTTAATACATCTCTGGATGCAGTTTCAGGATATTCTGTAGTTCAAGAAACTGCTTGAAAATCCGGAAATACATTCCACATACCTTAAAAACAATTGAATTGGCACAGTTATCAGCCTGCGATCAGAATGACAGGTGCTGAGCAGCATAAGACAATTTCACAATTAAATGAATACAAAAAGAGGTGAAACACTGCATGGCATCGAACCCTCCCTTCATACTGAGATTCAATCACTGTAAATGTTTCTGTTGATCACTATCACCGTATGAAACGCATTAACACACAGTCTCCTCCCTCTATTGAAAAGGTCAGAATGACAGAGGTTTGGATAAAACAGTGTTTGCCACAACAAACACAAAATCTTGATATATTATCTCCTTATTTTCTCACAACGCTGTCCACATGTGCCAGATCAGAATTTTTGATCTTTATACATTTTCACTAACAAAATATTTTCAGCGAGATCAGAAAAAGAAAATCGGCAAAGTTTGTCACCCTGAAATCAAAGGTGAAAACAAAAGATCAGCTCTTAAAGGGATAGTTCACTCAAAAATGAAAATTAAGTCATAAATTACTCAGCCCCATGCTGTACCAACCTTGTAAGACCTTAGTTCGTCTTCGGAACACAAATTAAGATATTTTTGATTAAATTTGAGAGGTCGATCACTACTACATAGGCTGCCTAAGGCCGTGTGTCCACCAAAGCGTTTTTCCACGTGCCTGGCGTATGTTTTCAATTGTTTTCAATGGTAGCGCAGTGTTTTTTAAATGCCATGAGCGTACCGAGCCACTGAGCGTTTTCCACGCGGAAGCGCCGAACGGCCAGCGTTTTTACTGGTCGCTGGGAGTTGAAAAATGTTCAACTTTGGATAAAACGCAGTGCTCATCACTGTCACTTTTTACCCAGCCGTCCAATCACAGTGGAGGAGGGGTGGGATTAATACCACACCGACCAACTGTCACAACATTCAAACTGCTGCGGATATTCTGTATCATAGCAACGAGACGTCTCAACGGAAAAAACGCTGCGCAGCCAAAACACTCTCACGGCGTCTTCAGCAGAGCGTCTAGCGGACAAAAAAACGCTTTGGTGGACACACGGCCTAAGGGATCGAAACTTGACGGCCCAGAAAGTCAATGAAGAAAATGTTTAAATATTCCATGTGACTACAGTGGCTCAAGTATAATTTTATCAAGCGACGAGAATACTTTGTGCGAAAAACAAAAAAAATAACGACTAATAACGAAAATAACGTTGAGATTTCCCCGCGGATCTTAAGAACTGCGAATCTAATTCTACTACAGTTCAGTTCAGTTGTCGTACATGCGTCGTGGAAATCTCTTTGAACTCTCGTCTCAGGCCTACAAGAAAGAAATGGAGTCGTCGAATAAAGTCGTTATTTTTTTGTTTTTCGCACAAAAAGTATTCTCGTCGCTTGATTAACTTATACTTGAGCCACTGTAGTCACATAGAATATTTAAACATTTTCTTCAATGACTTTCTGGGCCGTCAAGTTTCAATCTCTCAGGCATCCTATGTAGCAGTGATCCACCTCACAAATTTAATCAAAAATATCTTCATTTGCGTTCTGAAGACGAACGAAGGTCTTACGGGGTTGGTACAGCATGGGGTTGAGTAATTAATGACTTCATTTTCATTTTTGGTGAACTATCCCTTTAAGATGTTTCTATTTTTTATGTAAAATGCATAATTCATACTGCTCTTTTTCCTGCCAGTAAGGCACTCTGCCCCATACAACTGGGTCCCACCCATTCATGCTAGAGAGACCCTGATCATGCCCATATCATTTAAAAACACCCCTTTTCCTCGCCTCCCAGCTGAACCTTAACCGTGTCTTAACCAGGTTTGAGTGTCGAACGATAAACCAAAAGTGACTGGAATTTAAAGTTCACGTTACGTGCAAACACCATTCCATTTGCTTTAAATAAATAAAAAAATAAACACTAAAAAAATAAAAAAGTGAATTTTGGCATCACAATATTAGAATGTAAAGTCTGAAAAAATCATATTCATTGTGAGGTTAGCCAAAGATCACATTTAATATTGTTATTAAATTATTTAAGATTAACTTTGAGTGAGTGTTAGATGACAGCAAGTGAAATCTAAACGTAAAAATGTAAAAAGATAAACAGGCAAATACCCAATTTCAAAATCGGCCAATAACCGATACTGGTACCAAAATCTCGCACCAGGAATGTGCGTTAAAAAGTTCAATAAAAAAAATGCTACATAGCCCCGCCCATAATTACAACTTGTTGGTCCAAAATCCACATTTACATATATATAATATATATATATATATATAGCCCCCTATCCATAAGTATATCTCATTGGTCTAAAATTTACATTGACATGTATGTAGCCCCACCCATAATTACAACTAATTAATCCCAAATCCACATTTACGGGTACTTAGCCCCACTTTATAGTTACATGTTAATGGTCCAAAAATCCATGTTGCTGTTTATTACACATCTAATATATTCCAACTGCGATGTTTTTTTGCGCTATGTAGCATTTTCGCATTTGTAGCGAATAGGAAAATTTGTCGCACTTGGTTAAGACACGGTAAAAGACTACATGTCTCCTGGTCTCAGACCAAACTGAGCCCTGAAAAACTCCCTCCTTTTTATTTAGCTCTGCTAATTAGCTCCCATGAACTACGAAGCCATCAGGGACATGGGAATGAAGCTTGTGAGGTGTAAGATGGCACCCCAAATCCACAGTGGTGGCACACGGTACAGGCTCAACGAGGCCGGAATGACGCACTGAGGCTTCAGAAACATCTGCGGTCCTTCTTCGGTTCAGTTGGCGATGCAACCGAACGTTTGGCTGGGTGGGTTCATCGATAGACTAAACCATACTAATGTAACACATTGTCTTGGGTTCTAAAGGGATACGTCCATGCGGCAGATTTGGCGATTGATATGCATTTACCTCCCATAATTCAGCCCGAATGGGTCGGCGTGATACTTTACCTTGTATCTCCATCATGGCTGCCTTCTTTTATATTTACTGTCAGTGTTTTACAATGTCTATGGTGACATTTTTTTCCCATCAGACATATGATGAAACTCAATACTAAAACGTTGAAGTTCTCAACTTTGAAGTTTGTGTGTTTCTTCGGGAATCTCTTTCATGCTACACATATATTTGCGATATTTGACCCCCAGTATCGCTAGGGGCTCGTTCTCAACATCTTGAAATGATACAAAAAATAAACAACCTCTACAAGATAAACAAATAGAGAGCGCTCGGGTCCACAGAACGGAAGAACGAGGTGTTGAAAGTTCGGCTCGTTCCCCTGCGAGAAGCTTCCGCTCTGGATCCAGAATTAAACAGCGAGAGGGCGAGCCACGCGTCTTTGGCTGCCGTTCATCTGGACTGTTCAGAAAAACTCTTGGATCAGCGACTATATGAAAAGCAAGTTGGATGCGACAATCCATTTGAGGTCGATGTGTCTCCATCTGTTCTTAATATTTCGACTTTTATGATCCATCTTCTCTGTTTTATAGGCTGTTCAAATCACAGCTCTTACAGGTGGACCTGCCACCCTTTGTTCCGCAGGCGAAGCCCCACAAAACTGACCATGAGGGGTGCTGTGATTGGTCCAGACTGTCACAGAATGCCACTGATAGACCAGGGTTTGAGGCTGGATGAGATGACAGGTGACGGCGAAGGGCAATGTCACGCTGAGCGGGGTGAGACTACTTCCGACAAGGCAGGGGCGGCTGGAGAGACAGCACTCCGGGAGGTGGCACTGTCTACCAGGAAACATAAAGAACCTGTAAATGACCCGATACACCCGACTGCACATCAAGGTTAGGGCCAACGGACACAACGGAAGCGGTGGGGAGCAATGGACTAAATCTTTTTAGTAGCATTTCCAGTAACAAGCTAATGTAGCATTAGCGTAACATGTAACGTAACACAATTATACCATCCCTCATCCTTAACATTGGCGAGTTTGATTCATATTCAGTGAATTGGTTTGTTTGGATGGTTTGTCTAAATTAACTACTTCTAAAAATGATTCATGAGTCTGTGTGGCCTTTTATATCTTTTGCATAGTCAGATATTTTATGAAATACAGCATTCATTACTGTATTTTCAACATTTGTATATATATATATATATATATATATATATATATATATATATATATATATTAGGGCTGTCAAACAATTAATCGCATCCAAAATAAAAGTTTGTGTTTACATAATATATGTGGGTGCACTATGTATAATTATTTTGCATATATATATATATAAATACACACACATGCATGTATATTTAAGATTTTTTTTTATTTATATGTAAAATATTTATATTTATATATAATATAAATGATATAAATCTATATACAGTATATACATGAAAATATTTCTTAAATATATACAAGCATGTGTGTGTATTTATATCTATAAAATAATTATACACAGTGCATATATTATGTAAACACAAACTTTTATTTTGAATGCAATTAATCGTGATTAATCGTATATATATACACATATATATATATATATATATATATATATATATATTATATAATCAATTAATAATATTAATTAATTGTCGCATTCAAAATAAAAGTTTGTGTTACTTTATTATAAACATTTATACAGTATAAATAAATAAAAAATACATACATATGAATTATGAAGAGGCCTAACAGGAAATATTTCTATGATATCTGAATTTATATTTGTAGATCCTAAAGGAAGTTATTAAAATATAAATGCAAATATGAATATATAGCTATAATGCTGCTAATATATAAATGCAAATAAAAATCTACATGTAAATCCAAATATTTACTTATAAATCTGAATACATATACCTAATAGAAATATAAATTTAAATCGTGTATTTGTAGTTATAACTCTCAAAATCCTGCAAATATAAAAGTAAATCTGACTATATAGTTCTAATTCTAAATATGAAGAGTTCAGATGCAAAAGCCTCTAAATGCCATTTGAAATTTTCTTCTAAAATGACCATTTTTAGCGAGCTTGTATATTTAAGTTCAGTAATTTCACTTAAATAACAATTAATAGGTAATCTTCATTGCCATTTAAGTGAAATTACTGAACTTAAATATACAAGCTTGATAAAAATGATCATTTTAGAAGAAAATTTCAAATGGCACTTAGAGGCTTTTGCATCTGAACTCTTCATATATAAATGCAAATGATATATATATATATATATATATATATATATGAATCTTGAATTATATAAATGCAAATCCTGTAAATATAATGTAAATTTATAGTTTAAATATGTAATAACTTAATTTTAAACAGAATTAAATAAAAATAAATATTACCCATATTTTAAATCCCCATAGTTTATTTTGTCAATAAATAATCTTATTGTCATATATTTAAAATATTACCCCTTGAATAACTTCAATGTTTTTTGATACTTTTTGTTAGTAATGGAAATCTTGATTGTAATTTAACTACTTTAATGCTTCCATCAGTTTCAAAGTAGCTTCCCCAACACTGTCATACACACACATTCACAGCGACACAAAACTACACACAAACACACTTTGCGACCAATCACAGTCTAGTTCAAATACACTCAGCATATGCAAGCATGCCAATGCAAACAGAAACAGAACAGAAGCAGAGAGAAAATCGACAGTTATAGAAGAACGCAAGCAGAAAGACATGCAGGATGCCACGAACCGTGTCTTTAGAGTGTCCCATTATGAAGAAATAGGGTGAGGCTAGAGTGTCGCTTTCATGCACATGGAAAGGTTGGTAGACACCATTCCTAAAGGACAGGAAGTAAAAGACTGAACTATTGCATTGCACAGAAGAGTTAGAAAAACAGAGCAGCTAATAGAAGAGAGGAGTTAAGACAACACTGGTTACAGCCTACCAGACGATACATCACTGAATAAAAGTTCACTGAAGGTTCAATTGATATAGTGAGTTATCAAAGGCTTTTAAGCTTTTAACAGAAAGCTTTCAGCAAAAGCAAACCGTCAAGATCACAGTGTAGCGCTTGAGCGATTGTTCCCGTTGGACTCCAATAAGTGCACTTATGAGCATTCGCTCTATTATTTTGGCCAAAATCAGCAGGTTTATAGTTTTAAATCATGATTATTAATTCTATGTCCATCTGTGTGTATTGCGATACTCACCATATTCCGGCACCTGTCCCGTGCCCCTCTTCAACAGCAGACGCACTCGACGACCACCGGCCTTGATGAGCTCGATGGCGCGAGCGTCACTCATGTCTCTCGTGCTCTCACCGTTAATTTCAATAATCTGATCTCCAACCTGCGGACATGAGCAAAATCCGGAGGGCAGATTCCGGAGTCAGGATCACACTGAAGGTGTTTATTGTATGATAACTGACCAATCAGAATCAAGTATTTTAGAATCTAGAGAGTCGTGTAATAATTGCAAATACACTACCATTCAAAACTTTGGGGTCTGTACCATTTTTTTTTGTCTCTTAGTCTCTTCAGCTCAACAAAGCTGCATTTATTTGATCAAAAATACAGTAAAAACAGTAATACTGTGAAATAATATTAAAATTAAAAATAACGGCTTGAATTTGAAAATGTAATTCATTCATTTTCACCATCGTTACTCATCATTTGCTGCTCAAGTAACATTTCTTATTATTATCTATGTTGAAAAGTGATGTGCTGCTTAAATGAGTAGTTCACTTAAAAAAAAAAATCTTGTCATCCAAGATGTCCATGTCATTCTTTCTTCAGTCGAAAAGAAATTAAGGTTTTTGATCAAAACATTCCAGGATTTTTCTCCATATAATGGACTTCAATGGGAACCAAATGGTTCAAGGTCAAAAAGACAGTTTCAGTGCAAACTGCAAACTGTTCAAGGGGCTTTAAATGATTCCAGACGATGAATAAGGGTCTTATCTAGCGAAACGATCGCTCATTAAAAAAATGAACAAAGTTTAAGTATTATAAGCTCAAATGGTCGCCTTGCTCTGCTCTGTGATGCGTGTTCGTGACTCTCTTGTTCGAACTTGTTTATCAAAATGAACAAATCTTTTTTGCGTCATTTGGTTCATTCAACAAACAAAATGAACGAATTGACTCAGAAAAGATTCGTTCATTTTGATGTATGATTTCGAACAGGAGAGTCACACAGAAAAGAGCAAGGTGACTATTTGAGCTTATAAAACTTAAACTGTGTTATTTTTTATTAAATGAGCGATCATTTCGCTTGATAAGACCCTTATTCATCGTCTGGAATTGTTTAAAGTCCTTTGAACAGTTTGCACTGAAACTGTCTTTTGGACCATGAACCGTTTGGTTCCCAATGAAGTCCATTATATGGAGAAAATCCTGGAATGTTTTCATCAAAAACCTTAATTTCTTTTCAACTGAAGAAAGAAAGACATGGACATCTTGGATAACATGAGGGTGAGTAAATTATCAGCAAAAGTAAAAAAAAAGAAAAGTGAACTTATGCTGTAATATGCTATATATTTTTGTGGAAACATTTTTTCTTTGTTGAATAGGAAATTAAAAAGAACAGAATTCTTTAAAAAAAGGAAAATCGTCATTGCTTTTGTATTCTTTCGCAAATGTTTTGTGTTCCCCAAATAATCTTTGCATTACCTCGCAAAAACGGTTTGCAAGAAAACACAAAAGCAATGATTTATTATTTTTCTCCTATCTCAAATTTTTTTCCCTCCACCATGTCCCTTTATGGGGTCCGTAATTTCATGCATCCTTGCTGAATATGTGTAAATTTCTTTAAACAAGAAAAACTAAACTTTTGAATGGCAATATATGTTGCAAGCCAAATAAAACTTTACATAAATAAAATGTTTTTTTTTTCTTCTACACAGGGTGAAACGTTCAAAATAGATCTTAACAGTTTGAAAGTGAGCCTCTCATTTGTAAAAGTGCAATTATCGAAAGCCTTTTCCATCTAACAGTTTGAACTCACTATCTCAGTATGCATGTGTCTGAAAAGTTTTCTCACCCTCATTCTGCCGTTGCGGATCGGCAGGTCCGTCCTCAGCCAGTCTCAGCACAAACAGGTCCATTTTATATTCCCGATCCCGCGGATACTAAAGCCAAATCCCTTCACACTTTCTCCAGTTCCACAGTGAAATAGTCATAGTCCTAGAAAAATAAAAATGAAAATAAATAAAAAATCTAAGTGTGGCACGCTGACAACCCCACATTTCACTTTTCTTGAGCTTTTATCCAATTTAATAAGAATTTATATATATTTAATCATTACTAAAATGACCAAAAAATCATTATATGAGAAAAAAAATGCATTTAAATATTTGTAAACATATTCTATGTATATATTGTCGTGCAAAAGTTTTTGATTCAGCTTTTTAATGTCATCAGTCTCTTCTGCTTTTTTTATCAATACTTTCATTCATCAAGGATGAATTAAATTGATCAAAAAGTTACAGTATAAATTCATTTATAATGTGAAGACATTTATATAATGTTACAGATCCTATTTAAAATAAATCAGGTTCTATTGAACTTTCTATTCATCAAAGAAACTGTTTTCAACATTGATAATAATAAAGAATGTTTTTTTAAACAGCAAATCATCATAAATATATGATTTCTGAAGGATCATGTGACACTGAAGACTGGAGTAATGATGCTGAAAATTCAGCTTTGATCACAGGAATAAATTACATTTGAAAATATATTAAAATAGAAAACATAATATTTTAAATTGTCACAAATATTTCACATTATTATTATCATTTTTTAATCAAATAAATGCAGCCTTGAGTGACAAGAGCCTTCCTTTGAAAACATGAAAAATCTTACCAATCAAAACTTTTAAACTGCAGTGTATATAACATATATACCAATCAAAATACTTTATGCAAAAGAGATAAAATATGGTGATTTAAATGGATATTTTCCAGGTATTGTTCCGTCTTCTGGATATCAAATATTAAGCTAACACTTTATTTTACAGTGTCCTTGTTACATATGTTACATATACTTACCATAGTAATAACAGCAAGTTATGCATAATTTAACCTTCAACCAAACCCATATCCTACCCTAACCCTACAGTAAGTGCATGTAGTTGCTTAATATTACTCAGTACTTAAATATATAATTACATTTCAACAATGACCCCTTAAAATAAAGTGTAACCAAATATAATCACCTGTGGTCTGTAATCGGCGATGGAGTGTTGTCTGTAGTCTATCAGAGCAGGAGGGTGTCTGTACTCCATGCTGGGCGGCTGTCTGTAGTCTGCTACAGGTGGATGTCTGTAGTCCACCGGGGGCTGTCTGTAGTCTGTGTATGCAGCTTGGCAGATATCGGGTTTAACATCCTGCCTGGCTTTTACTTCCGACCTGCAGTTACCAACAAGATCAAATGAAGCCATCTTGTCCCACAATTCACTACACAGTTTCCCACAGAATTCAAGTTCTCTCTGAGAATGTGGCTTTGAATGCTATTACGTTTTATGTACAATATAAACAACGTATCGTGAATATATTTTACGCCTAGCAATGAACACGGACCATGTGACCAGCTCTTTGGTCATGGGACCTATTTATATGAGTCTCAGTTCTCATCTTTCATAATGCATAAATCAGAGAAGTCTTGAGCCAACCCTGGGGGAAAAGAAAACCTGCTTGAGAGGAAAAGCATGTATTATTGAAGAGGTAAATAATTTATCTTGAAGTGTTAAGTGATGTTACTCGGGCTAGTGCGAGTGAAAGACAGAAGATGCTTGAAGAGTTTTGTGAGATTGCACAAGGCTATCTCAGAGATCGGGTTGAGCCCAAAGACTACCCTGAAGAAGAACCTTGGACACATGGGGAGAAAAAAAACAAACAAAAACAAGAATAAAAATGAAGAGATTTAGATGGGTCAATCTCATGAAGCATGTTAAGAACATGCCTGACTCATTTCACCCCAAAAGTGGAATATGAAATTATACATATCAATTTTTTGGGTATTTTCAATTTAATTTAAAAATCATTTTAATTAAAAAAACTCTATTCATTTATGTTTAATATTTTGCAAACAATGGAAGCTCATTTTTTTACATTTTGTACCAGTGAAAGATTTCTTACATTGAACGTACAATTTGTCCAAAAAAGCTCATAATCACAATGAAAAACAACATTAAATGCTGTTTAAATTGTAAACTAAATTGTATTTAAATTTAAGTATTTAAATTTTAAAAAATCTATTTAATTTTTATTGTAATACATGAGAATTTCCTTTTAGAATTGATAATTACATAACATCCAGATGAATTAAAGTAATGCAATTTTTGGGGGAATTGCTTAATGGTGATGAAAATGTAATAATAGGGGAAAATAAATTTCAGGAAAAAATGGTATAATTAGTACAGTCTTCATTTTCTTTATGCAATATACATGTGCTTAACTGTGATGAAAAATAATGTCAAGGCAAAAAACCTTTACAATATAAAAACAGTCAGTCAGATAGACAGATAGATAGACAGCTTTTAAAGCTGGCCAGCCAAAATGACTTTGGGGAATGTTTAAACTGTTGATTAACCCATTTAATCCCACCGTAAAGATATAAAAGAATAATTTTACAATAGTGTCAGTAGATATAGAATCATTATCCCATAAAAGACATTTTTTCACACACTTTCCATAAACCATTTAATTTCATTTTATTTCATTGACTATTTCAAATGGACAACTAATGACACATCAGTTCAGGATATTTTCATGTCTGAGAAAAATTTGGGAAAGTCAAAAAACACTTGACCCTCCGCCAGTAATTATTTTTTCTATGACCCTCCAAAATGAATGTGAAAAAAAGCATGACCCTCCTCGATAATTTATTGATTACTTCTGTAGGCTACTGGTTTGTGCTTGGCAAAGTGTTCAGATAGTCATTTTTTGCCTGCTTTCTCATCCTACTAAGGCTGTAACAACCAAAATTCGGTTTGTATCATGATTTTTTATTTTAGATTACAAAAATTCATAATATTCGGCCTATAGATAGATAGATAGATAGACAGACAGAGGGCAACCAGTACCTGGTGTCAGTGAAGGTACAGCTGTGGTGGCACTGGCACTGATCCGACTGAGGTAGGTTGAACCCCGAGGATGCCAGGATCCACAACAGGAGCAGCCTGAGTCCCCCCTGAGCCCGACTGCATGGCCTCCAGGCCGGGCTGACTCACAGGGACACTGCTTTGAGTCACCGGTGGGCTGCCGTGGGGAGCTCCAGGGCCCGGCTCCATCATCAGGAGGGCTGGGCTGTGTGGTGGCGGGGCTGGGGTGGGGCGCTGGTGGGCTGGGGTGAGCCACGCTCGGGCTCTGCTGGGCTGCTGGGCTGGACTGAGTCTGAGGACTGTGCTTCTGGGCCACCATAGGACTCTGCTTCTCCGATGTGGGGCCGAATGAGCCCGGTTTACATCTAGAGCACAAAACGATTGTGTTTTCAAAAGGAAAATGACAGAAATCTTTCTTCATTGTAACATACTCTGACCATACCTTCCTCTGGGATGATGTGCAAGGTGACAGTGAGTCCAGCGTCTTTAATCAGCTTGACAATGTCAGCGTGAGGCATGTTGATGATAGACTGACAGTTGACGGCCATGATACGATCACCAACTTTCAGCTTCCCACAGCGGTCGGCCGGACTGCCCTCAATGATGCGGCCGATCTTATGTGGCACAGCTACAAAACATATGAATGGTGAATTTGATGAAAACTGCATGTCAAATATTTTGGTCAGATTTCAGAAACTATAATAAGACATTCATATTTCAATACATCATGACTTTAAAACATTACCATGTGTAAAAGAATGCAATGGTGTTCACCGGAGCATCAGGGTAACAGCTGTGTGAAGAGGGGACTTACTTATTGTGTTTGTGGTCTCTGGACGGTTGAGGGAGCTGATGATGACAAAACCAAAGCCTTCGCTCTCCTTGCGGTGTATAACTACATCAGTGGTGGGAGGTAAGTTGACCGGACACACTGCATGAGCATGGGGAGAACTGCTTTGATTGGCCGCTGCACCGTTTTCCTCGCACGGCTGGCCTGCAGGTGGCAGCACACACAATCTCAGCCAATGCAAACACACGCCACAGCAATTACACAGAAATACTTCTTGATAATGTAATTAACACCGTAAAGCCTGACGTATGAAAAATATTCAGAAAAATCACATTTATTTAAATTGAACAGATTGATTGAACCTTTCAGCTATTTATATATATATATATAAATAAAAAATGGTTTGTATTGGAGTTTTTTGTTAAGTATATTTAAATTGAACAGCTTGATTGAACCTTTCAACTATATATATATATATATATATATATATATACACATACATACATATATATACATATATATATACTATATATACACATATACATATATACACACACACACACATATATATATATATATATATATATATATATATAAATAATAAAATGGTTTGTATAGGAGTTTTTTGTTAAGTATATTTCATCATATTATATGAAATATACTTACAGCTTGAACAGCTTGATTGAACCTTTTTTGATTGAACCTTAATTGAACAGCTTGATTGAACCTTTCAACATATATATATATATATATATATATATATATATATATATAGTTATATTTGTATATAGTATATTTCATATAATGATTTGATATTGTGAGGATATGGAGCTCATACTTAAGATGGAAAAAACTAACAGAGCAAAAAATGCCTTTTGGTGCAGATGCTCATATTTATATGGCCTGAAAGTAAGATTTTTGATAGCTTGAAATGTAAATCTTTATAAAAGTATAAGAGAATACTAACATAAAATGCATATAAATGTCAGTTCTCTATATCTCCCAATAATATGTCTTATTAAAATGACATTTAAATGCTTAGTTTTATGATCCACGCTCTGTAGAATTCATTGTGGGAGCAAAATATATAACGAGATGAACAAATAAATGTTCAAAGCCTGATGTTTCATATTTCAAGCTTGCATATTAACATGAGTTTTCTAAAAAAATATATGTATGGATAATCAATTTAACCTTAGTTGTCTCAGTCCAGTAAGTGTTCATATCTCAAAATATTGCAAACAATATAAAAGTTATTCTGATACTTACTTAACCCTAAAACCGTATTCTGGACAAATGTGGGCAAAATAGTTTTGATTTATTTTTAAATCTAAGTTTGCCTCCTGAACACACATTTTTTCTTGACTCATTTCTACAATGTTAAGTGGGTGAAAAAAACAACAACTCCTTAATCATGTATTTGGGTCAAAAATGGGCACCCATAGAAATGAATGGGAAAAACATTCTAAAATAAACCAAAATAAGACACATGGGTGACAGCAAAGTCACTACATCTTTAGGTTTAGCTCTAAGAACTTATTGGAATGATATTTTAATGTCGTAAACAAAAAAAGCTACATTGTAATTAATTTACATACAAATAATTTACATATAAAATATGGCACTTTTTGAAGTAAAGAAATTCTAAAATACCTCCAAAATAAAATAAAAAACACCATAAATGGATAGACAAAACTTTATCAAAGACAGTGATATAACATTTATAATAAATAAAAATTAGGACCACATCTGACTCCTCTGTGCCCACATTTGTCCACAATTACAGGATTGAAAGGGCTATGAAGTGAATGCGGTTTAAGGGCTACTAATAGTAAAGACACATAAACCTCAACCTGTTTTTAAAATGATACTAAAAGGCCTTTTACTTGCTGAAAAGTGTAAACTATCAATCAGATTGTGATTGTGCACAATAGGGTTTTCAGCAAAGTTTGAATCATGTTGATAATTTTGAGGTCTTATAAATTTGCCTATCAAATATGATGCAGTAGACTTCATAGGGTTATTAAAAAGACAATACAATGTATTTGTCTTTTGGAATTAGTTGTTTAATAAACCCTGACTGTGTATTCCCAGACTGGATTTGAGGATATAACAGTTGTTTTTGTGTCACTGGAGAGTTTAGCTCACCCTGCTGCAGCAGAACCCTCCTCCTGACGGTCAAGGTGACCTGTCCGTTTCGTGCAGCCGCGTGCATGAGGTCGATGACGTAGCGGTGTGGTCTCCCCGCCACAGGCATCCTGTCAGACCGAGACCAGCTCATCTCCTGGACGAAGTCTGCCATCGCGCTCCGCGGGGCTGTTCTCTATGATTGCTCCGATCACAATCTGTGGAGAAGAATCAGTCAGCATAATTAATATGAAGCGACATTCACAGTCTTATTATAATATTGTCACCAGTTTTACATTACGTTTAAGTAGTTTTCTTGACTAGCTGATGGGTTTATATATATCTAGCTTGACAGAAAGTCACTTTACTGCTGGTATTTATTTAAGAAAAGTAAAAATCCAAGGAAATCCATGACAAATAGGCTTTTAACAGCCACAATTCTGCTCAGAATCTGCGTAAAATAAAGTAGCACACCTTAATATTTGCTATTATAGATGCTAAAATTTGATTTATTCCTTGGTACTGAAGAAGTTTAGAGTTATTGCTAATAATAACTATTACGAGGAAGAAAAAGCAACGTATTCGGTAAAAACAACATGTGTGATTGACATGTAAAACAACCAGTCACAGTGCTGTCTCTCGTCACAGGCAGATGGAACGATTTGTGATGGAATGAAATGGATGAAAACACTGAAATTAAAATTAATTTATGAAAATTAAATATTTATGGAAAATCCAAGATCAAAACTGAAATCAAAAATAAAAACGAAACAATTAAAGCCAGGCATTATAGTGAAAATATATCCTTATGAGTAAGTAGTATTATTGTAGTTTTGTACATCTCAAAATATAATTTTACTGGAAATTCATCCCCACAAATTTACATGTTGAATGCTGAAAATGCAGCTTTGAATCACAGGGATATATTACATTTTAAAGATATATTCAAATTGTAAACAGTTTTTCTGAATTGTAATATAATTTCACAATATTAATGTTTTGTATTGTATTTTTGATTAAATAAATGCATGATGAGCATAAGAGATTTCAACAAACAATTGATCTGACCATACTCAATCATACTGACCATAAACCTTCGAATGGTAATGTATATCATTATAAAGCCCAGCTCTAATAATTACTTTAATTTTTTCAAAACTATAATAAGCACTATAATCATATACCATCATATTGTCATGGTATATGCACCAAAGAAAAAAACCAATACTGCTAATGTCATATAAGTAGCTGAAGGAAATGAATTTGTCAGGTGTGTTTCCATCTGCTGCTCGTGGAGCTGTACAGATATGAGCCAGTATCTGTTTATCCTGCCCCATACGAGCCTTGTCACGGGCCTCCGGACTCACAGCCTGCACCGCCTCGTCTCCGCCCAGGATCCTGAAGCCGAAGCCGGTCTTCTCACGCAGCAGGTGCACTTCCACTTCCTGGTACTCCACACCTGAGGATCAAGAATAACAGATTAGATCAAGCGCACCCAATTCATGCTGCTTCCTCAGTATGTTTGACATAAAAGTCAGAGATCAGGGCTTCTTAAGAAACATCAAAACCATCCCTAAACCGAACCACAAGCTGAGGAATCAAGAGAACGCCTCACGTTATGTAGGTCGGCTCACCAACTGGGGTGCTGAACCTTCTGATGTACTGGAGAATAAGAAGAGTATGGTGGTAGACAGAGAGCTAAATATAGAGCCTTAAAGTCACATGGGTTACATAAATTAGCCATTGAAATGTGACTAACGGCATATGTGCTCTGTGACTTAAATAAAGGGGAAGCAGCACAAAAGACAGAGTCCGAGGTGGGATTGGCTCTGTGCGAATGAGAAATGAAAGCTTCAAACTATTTATTCAAATTATTCAAAAATACTTTGAACTATCAACTGGCTTTATGCTTTATTGAGGCTCATGTGTGGGAGGAATCTCAAGGAACTTGTCAAGAATTTTATAGGCTCATATTTCACCCCGAATGAAAAGAAATGAGTTAGAAATTGTCATTGGATTGAAGAAAATTAAGCCTTTTTTTCTAATTGTGACATGATTTATGAAAATAGAGTCTTTACATAGTCATTAATGTGAAAATAAATAAATAATATAGCATAGCATAACATAACAGTAAATAATTATATACCCGTAATTAGAATTTTGTGAATTCAAAATGAATTACAAAAACAAAAGTAAAACATCCAAAAGCAATACAGTCATGAGAAGTTGGGGAGAAAAACTAACAGTCCAAAAAACGCTTAATTTTTAAGCAAATATATATGTACAGAAAGGAAAATAAGTATTTTGCAGGTTCTCCCACTTAAGAAATCATGGAGGGGTCTGAAATTGTCATCGTAGGTGCATGTCCACTGTGAGAGACAATAAAAAAAAAAAAAAAAAATCAGGAATCACAATGATTTTCTTACTATTTATTTGTATGAAGGCCCGTACACACGGGGACGAATATCAGCGCGCGTTATTCGTCAGCGTTTTCAACGCTTTTTTGTGTTCACACCCAAGCGTTTTTTGCTAGCGATGAGCCGAGTGAACATGCAAATTCATTCCCTGACATTAGATGGCACAAATTTGCCATGCAATACCACTCCACAAGAGTTATCTTTTATCAAGATGTTTGTAGTCCCTGTCGCATTTGTCATATAGTTCTTTATGTTCTAGCACCAACGAGAACAGCAGCTCTACATTCATCTTGCCTTGCTTCCTCGTCTTACTTCTTCCTGGCTGTGTAGACGGCGACGCGTATATCTTCTTCACCGTTGCATATGTGTGCTCGGCAAGACCGTTTTGTGTTTTGAGCGCCCCCAAGTTGTGTTTTACTGTCTCTTCAGAAGCTCCAAACACGTGAGCAAAAGCAGCAATTTCATTGGTCGATAGTTGTGACGCAGCGCGTCAAATAAAAAAAACAAACCCGAGGCGTTTTTTTTAAAAATGACGCTTTTACGCGTGACGTTTTACACGTCGGGGTGAACACTCACATTGGCGCCCATTGTTTAGTAACGAGGCGTTAAACGTCAGTGAATAGCGCACGCGAAATTCGTCCTGGTGTGAACAAGCCTTGATACAGCTGCATATAAGTATTTGAACACCTGAGAAAATCAATGTTAATCATTTGGTACAATGGCCTTTGTTTGCAATTACAGAGGTCAAACGTTTCCTGTAGTTTTTCACCAGGTTTGCACACACTGCACTCCAGGATTTTGTCCCACTCCTCCACACAGGTCTTCTCTAGATCAGTCAGGTCTCTGGGCTGTGAGCTTGAGTTAAACACAGCAGTTTGAGCTCCCTCCAAAGATTCTCTATTAGGTTTAGGTCTAGAGACTGGCTAGATATGCTTCTTACAGAGACACTCCTTGGTTATCCTGGCTGTGTTCTTCGGGTCACTGTCATGTTGGAAGACCCAGCCTTGAACCCATCTTCAATGCTTTAACTGAGGGAAGGAGGTTGTTCCCAAAATCTCGCAATAAACAGCCCCGGTCATCCTCTCCTTAATACAGTGCAGTCGCCCTGTCCCATGTGCAGAAAAACACCCCAAAGCATGATGCTACCACCCCCATGTTTCACAGTAGGAATGGTGTTCTTGGGATGGTACTCATCATTCTTCTCCAAACACGGTTAGTGGAATTATGACCAGAAAGTTCAATTTTGGTCTCATCTGACCACATGACTTTCTCCCATGACTCCTCTGGATCATCCAAATGGTCATTGGCAAATTTATGACCTTGACATGTGCTGGTTTAAGCAGGTGAACCTTCCGTGCCATGCATGATTTCAAACCATGACGTCTTGGTGTATTACCAACAATCACCTTGGAAACGGTGGTCCCAGCTCTTTTCAGGTCATTGACCAGCTCCTCCCGTGTAGTTCTGGGCTGATTTCTCACCTTTCTTAGGATCATTGAGACCCCACGAGGTGAGATCTTGCATGGAGCCCCAGTCCGATGGAGATTGACAGTCATGTTTAGCTTCTTCCATTTTCTAATGATTGCTCCAACAGTGGACCTTTCTTCACCAAGCCTTGTGGAGGTGTACAATTTTGTGTCTAGTGTCTATGGACAGCTCTTTGGTCTTGGCCATGTTAGTAGTTGGATTCTGAGGCTATGTTTACACGGAAACGATTCTTTAGAGAAAACGCAAAAGTGGCGTTGCATTATCACTTTTTATTCTGCGTTTAGACGAGCGTTTTGGGTGGGAAATCCGCGTGCAGATGGTGAAACAAAAGTCTGTGAAATTAAATGTAGTATGCACTACTCAGGTGGCTAAGAGTGCATACTACAACAACACCAAGCCTGCGCGCCTGCGTACAACCTTCACTGTAAAGCAGACCTTTGGGTTTTTACTGTTTACACGGGAATGCGGCGGTGGAGCGTTTTAAAGATTTCCACTCTGGAGGGTGGTTTCACTTTTTTGCATCTCTAAGCCCCAAAAACGCCATTGCCGTGTAAACAAAAGGCACATCCGATAAAATATTTTTACGTTTTCACCCGCGAGCGTTCCGTGTAAACAGAGCCTTACTGATTGTATGGGGTGGACGGGTGTCTTTATGCAGCTAACGACCTCAAACAGGTGCATCTAATTTAGGATAATAAATGGAGATGGAGGTGGACATTTTAAAGGCAGACTAACAGGTCTTTGAGGGTCAGAATTCTAGCTGAGACAGGTGTTCAAATACTTATTAGCAGCTGTATTATACAAATAAATAGTTTAAAAAATCATATATTGTGATTTCTTAGATTATGTCTCTCACAGTGGACATGCACCTACGATGACAATTTCAGACCCCTTCATGATTTCTAAGTGGGAGAAATTGCAAAATAGCAGGGTGTTCAAATACTTTTCCTCACTGTATATAAATGATTTGAATACAAAGACTTACGTCTGCTTTCGTAAATGGCACGTGACTTCTCATAGAGGTCGTAGGGATCAGGCTTGCCCAGGTGGAAGCCCTCTGTGTCCGGAACGGAGAGAGCAGATGGAGCGTCTGTCCGGGATGTGGAGCACCGTGGGGTGCAAAGCGGCCGACAAGCTGGTCTGGGGGCTTCCTTGAGGGTCCCACTGCAAGGACAATAAAGACATAGACCAGTTTGAGTGGACAATACACATTCCGAATCTCCTATGTAGATCCTTTAAAACATCAAGCAGAGAAGATTGGGTGTATCATCATTCATACCCCTGTCATTACCCCTGTCCTCTTTCTGAGAGGAGAGAGTTTAGCAGTCCAATCGCTCTCTGGAGGTTCAGCGAAGGAGACGAATTAAGCCCTAAGTGTGAGACTTTAAAGTGTGAAGCGAAGTGTATCTGTGCTACAGTCATGCGCCCCGGGGGCTAATGGATCCTATTTCCTGTGAGCTGTTCATTTCACCTGCAGCTTTCTGCTTAACCTGCCAATTCCATTACGAGCCCTGAATCCAGCCGAACTGGACAGTTTCCTGAAAATGATGTGCCTCACACTGGAATGAAAGTGAACTCACATGAAATTTGATATCAAGGCTAGTTTGAGAAATACCTAAATGAGCTAAATGAAATGTTCCGTTACTTTACAAGGCTACAGGAGAAACCTGAGATGCGTTGTCTGTTTAGTTCCTCAGAACAGCATTTGTAGCCATGTAATTAAGGCATGTAAAAGGAAAATTATACCAGAGAACTAAAAACCCTGGGAAGAATTTGTTTGTTGTGGGATAGTGACAAGAGCAGCATTCATGTTCTGTTAAAGGGATAGTTCAGCCCAAAATAAAAATTCTGTCAGTAATTACTCACCCTCATGTTGGATACTTTTTTGACAAATACTTTTTGTGCAAAAACAAAACAAAAATAACGACTTTATTCAACTATTGATTTCGTTCTGTGAGGGCCTCTGAGTGTGTAACAGCGCAACGCTTCTGGGTTGTACGTAGAATGTAGGCTCACTATTGGTCATGTGTGTGCGCGTGTTATGCTGGCCAATGGCGAGCCTACATTCTGACGTACAACCCAGACAGCGCCAGCACTGTTACGAGTAGGCACAAAAAAGCATTCTCGTCACTTGATAAACTTAAGATTGAGCAAAGTCCTTTTAGGCAGAGTCGTGCCACTCGGCCGCCATCTCTGGCAACGCCTCCGGGCAGCTATTTCGGACTAACAAGACCAGGCTCCTATCTAAATGAATGGGCAGAGAGTCAGAACTGCAATTTCACTGGTCACTGGGACATAACAACTGCATGTATAGTAACAGCAGTACAAAAATGATAAAAATCGCTGAAAAAGTTTGATGTCTTTGCCCCAAAATAAGGTTTAAAATGCCAGTTTTTCCCAAAGGTTATAGACCTTATGCACCAGAGAAACGTGGGCGCCATCATCTTTAGAATATTGTCTTTGAACTTCCGTTTTTGCGGTCGCTCTGTATATGTCTATGGCATCGCTGTTGAGAGTAATTAGCTGCTGAAGTGGATTTACTTATTGTAGAGTTAACAAAAGTTATCATTGAGCATTGTAATGTTTATCAGTAAGCATTGTAAAGCAGATGTCTTAGGGAATTTTTTTACGAGCAGTTCATTCCTACCTATGCAGAGATCGCTGTCAAAATACAGACCGGAAGTCAAAAGACAACGGCACAACGCTGAAAAGGGGCGGGGCTACATAAGGTCCATACATTTACTACGCATGTGCAAAGGTTCTCTCGCTCTCTGTCGTGCGCGCTGCACAGTTTGAAACATAGTATGTGCGCGCTACTGCTCGCTCGCTCTTTGAACTAATTTGCAGGCATTCAGCGAGCCGCTATCAATCTGCGGAGACACCCGGAACTTCTGGGAGACTTGGGATGTCTGACGTTTACACAACGCACACATAACACTGCACTATGGAATCTGCCGCCTGTTTTCCGCTATTGCAAACCTCAACTGTGCGCATGCGTCGGTGGAACCAGACGATAGGCTTAAATGTTTCCCGGCTTGACTGCTTAAAAGCAGATGATTGGCTTTTCAGCGGGAGGGCGGGACATGTGCATACAACCGCCATCTTTGGTGTTACGGGGTTTTCCCTATACATTTGTATTAAGGATTGAGGAAGTGGCATGTCTCTATATAAATAGTCTCTGAATTGAGCCACTGTAGTCACTTGGACTATTTTAACAATGTATTTAATAACTTTCTGGGCTGTCAAGTATCACTCCCTTAGAAGCCTATGGAGGAGTGAGTGCCAGCTCTCAGATTTCATCAAAAATATCAAAATTTGTATCAAAATATCAAAATAAGACTTACGGAGGTAATTACTGACAGAATTTCCATTTTTTTGGGTGAACTAACCCTTTAAATATCTCCTTGCGCTGGAATACTTTATTCTGGTTGGCCAATTAGAATTAGCCAATCCTGCAGGTAAATATTTTTTGTACAAAGGCCACTAAGCTAATTTCTATTTTATTATATATATATATGACATCTAAAACGCTTTTTCTAAAATATAATAAAAAATAATAAATTTTCTTTAATTTCTCACCATTGGCCAGAGTTGGAAAAAAAAGGTTTATTTTGTGAAATAAATAACCTGTGAATAAAACACATAAGAAAATCCCACAGATTTGGAGTGACACAGAGGTGAGTAAATGAATGACAGAATTGTCATTTTAGCGAGAACCCTCTTAAATATTTCAACTTCAAATGAATCCATTTTCCAAAACGAGGAGTTTTGTTTTTAAATCCGCCAGAGCTATAAATCACACGGCAGCATGATTGAGTCCGCGGGTCTCCAGGACAGAGGAGGAGGAATATCAATTGAGTATCACCTGCATAATCTTTGCTCGGAATAATTTCTCTTCATGATAAACACATTCTAGCGCGTACCTCTCTCACTCACACACACACATTAATAAAGCACACTTTGCTGTCAGTTAAAGCTTTTTGTTTGCTAATGCAGCAGCACAAGAGTCCTTATGATTAACTACGCCACCCATGGCGGCTGCATTAATGCATCTGTCACCCGGGACACCTCGCATGTCGGGTTTCATCAGAGTGTTATCCAGCTGAACATGTGCTGAGAGCTAAGAACTCGTGGCTGCGGTTTGTCTTTAACAGCGATTGGAGATTGATGCTGCAACCGTCCTGAGCTGGCGAGGGATTTTGGCCAAACACTAGCCCAAGATGTTTGCTGAAGAACAGCGGGTAGCCAGAGGTGTGCAGGTGGTCAAATGCTCTCACGTTACATAAAAACATCATTTGGTAATTTCTCACAGCAAAACACTGACGCAGAATGTCAAAATACCATCGGCAGGAACCTGCCGAAATTATCTAGCAATTCAAAAAGTAAATATTGGCAGAAAATGCTGAAAAAATGTACACTACACAGTTTGAACTTATTCTATTTATGTGTGTATGGGCAAATATGCAATCCAAAGATTAGCTGTAACTATCCATAAAATCGTAAAATAGGATCTGTATTTGTTTGATTACACTTCAAAGAACCGACTAAGTCATTTGTTGGGGAATCTGACTATACTATTGCAATATATGTGTTTGATTACATTACAAAAAAACTATTTATTAGAGTTCTGGAATCAGACCATGTGTTTATTTCACTAAAAGATCCATCTGGTAAGAGTCATTTGTTTAAAGGGATACTCCACTTTTTTTTGGAAATAGGCTCATTTTACAACTCCCTCAGGGTTAACAACTTTAGAGTTTTACCATTTTCTGAATGTCCATTTCAGCCGATTTTCTGATATTTAGAAGAACATTAACCAGACAATTTCTGGTCTCATTGACTTCCATAGTAGAAAAAAATACTATGGAAGTCAATGAGAACAGAAACTGTCTGGTATACTGATATTCTTTTAAATATCCGAAAATTGGCTGGATGAATTGAAAACGGTCAAACTCAACTGTTTAACTCTGGAGGAGTTGTAAAATGAGCCTATTTCAAAAAAGTGGAGTTATCCCTTTAAGGTTTGAGACTACACAGGTTGATATGTATTTGAGTCAGTAAAAAGGGCAATTCGTACATACAGTACTTTATGTTGTGTCGAATTTTTGGCCAATTCGCCTACATTTTCTTGTGATCTGCTTACCCCCCCTGACCTTATGTGCAGAGGTGGACCTTCATGCTGGATTTAAAAAAAAAGTTTCTGTACAAATCCCATTGCACAAATTCATACGAAATTTAAGAGTTTTCTCAGGTTGGCTCATAAGAATCATTCGTTCAGGAATTGAACTTGGTATTTTAATGTCAAGGTCCGTTCTCACACATGCAAAACTAGAAAGAAACTAAATATTTAAAATCCATTTACCTGTTTTGTGGGATCCCAGGGTGAAAAGAGGCCTAAGAGAAAAAGAAAGAGAAAGAATATTAGATATTCCTTTAAGAGTAGTTAGTTACAGATTACATATCAGTTATTTGCCCCCTTTTCTCTTCACTTCGTTGTCTTGTAGGCTCTTAAGTGAGCAACGTTTATTGCATTTATTTGTGAGGTAATTACATCATTAGCTTTGATTAGCTCTGCGCAAAAGCCAAACTCTGTAAAACAGATGACAGACACTAAACTAGATTTTTACAACTCTTGCAACTTTCAGTCAGTTCTGAATCATAATAATGGCCAGCAATGCGTTTAGCTTACGTGTTGTACAGTACCTATATCACTGTAGCTTCCTAATATCAGGATCTGTACAAATATCTGTAATAAAACTGCACATTATATTGGTATTAATAGCAGAAGTCAAATAATTATTTTTGTCATAAAAACAATCTTTATTATTTATTTTTGTTTTTAAATAAAAAATTATTTATGGATTTTATTATATTTACTTGAGAAGAAAATGAGGATTAGATATTTTCTTTTCTTGCTTTATAAAAAAAAAATCTAAAAGGTTCAGAACAAAAAAAAATCAAAATATAAACTAAATATCAAAATATATTAGTAGTTATTTCACACAATTTTTACAAATAATTACAAATATTATACTAAATATTGCTCAACATGCTTCCTAATAATAATCTAAAATATAAGCAATTTACAAAAAAAAGATTATTTAATTAAAAATATATATTATTAAGTATCTTCCAGACTACATTAGGTTACAAAAATGGAAAGCCATTTTAAGGGTCAGATCTGGTAGAAACAATAGTTAAAACTGCACATTTTTACAGTGAGTAAAGTACTACCACAAGTTCTCCACAATAATAAAATTCATGATGTGCATTTGTGATATGACTGTGATAAGAAGAAGGTTGTTTAAGATTCATCTGCAATGTGATTATACCATGGCCAGAGGTGCTGGAAGAATAATGAGTTATGACTTTTCATTTCTCAGTCTCTTACATGTTTCTTTCAATAACATGGATTATATATATACAGTCTTTGTGCATTCACACACACACACACACACACACGCAAGCACGTATATGTGCCTGTATGCATGGGTGTGTGTATGTGAGTATTTGTAGCACAAGGCAGGGGGGCAATGTGTTTTTATGCCTACTTAAACTAACACGATTACATCAAACGCTATATGACCAGGACACGACTTGGCAGCGAAGAGCTAAACATAAAGCCTCGGGCAAACATGCACAGTCGTGCCACTCCATAAGTCCTCATCCTCCCCCAATACATCACAAAAAATGCCATATGGACAACAAAAAACCAAAGAACTTCAGTATAACTTGCATGCAAAACCTAAAAAAAAAGTTATCTTATTGATTGATTGCTTTTAATCTGGACTTGAACACAGAAACAACCTATAGAAAAGTAAAAGATTTGTTGAATGGCATGTTATGGCATTGGCATCAGTCGCCTCATGCTTCCTTGGGTTTTGTTCACGTCACGAGTCTCTCTCATGGTGAAGTCTGAAAGGTGAGGGATTCGGGGTGACTGTCGTCTCTGTGTACTGCGAGACCCAGATGGGATAGAGCCAAGAGGATGTAAGAGATCTACTGAAATGCCACGGCCCCGATGATATTTCCGACAGTCCGGGATATCAGAAGACTATAGTTATCACCTCGCACCTGCTTGTCCAGTCCTACTCCAGATGTCAATAACCCTGACAAAAGAACTGCGGAGAGGAAGACTGACAGCGATATTGTGCTCTGACTGCGGCACTAATAAGGTTTAGAAATGCTTGAAGAATTTGAAATGAAAGCATTTCTGGTTCCTTAAAGGAGTAGTTCACTTTTAAATAAACTTTTGCTGATAATTTACTCACCCCCATGTCATCCAAGATGTCCACGTCTTTCTTTCTTCAGTCGAAAAGAAATTAAGGTTTTTGATGAAAACATTCCAGGATTTTCTCCATATAATGGATTTCAATGGGAACCAAACAGTTCAAGGTCCAAATGAGAGATTCAGTGCAGCTTCAAAGGGCTTTAAACGACACCAGACGATGAATAAGGGTCTTATCTAGGATCCTTCGAGTCATGACTCGAAAAGATTTGTTCATTTTGATGAACGAGTTTGAACAGGAGAGTAATGAACGCTCATCACAGAACAGAGCAAGGCGAACATTTGTGCTTATAAAACTTAAACTTTTTTATTTTACTTTTTAAATGACCGATCGTTTCGCTAGATAAGACATTTATTCATCATCTGGTGTCGTTTAAAGCCCTTTGAAGCTGCAGTGAAACTCTCATTTGGACCTTGAACCGTTTCGGACCCCATTGAAGTCCATTATATGGAGAAAATCCTGCAATATTTTCATCAAAAACCTTAATTTCTTTTCGACTGAAGAAAGAAAGACGTGGACATCTTGGATGACATGAGGGTGAGTAAATTATTAGTTATTAGTTACATTTATACAGGATGTTTATATGGGTGCAAATGCATTTCAATAACTGAATTATTACTAGGGCTGGACGAAATATTGAATTTTTGCAATATATATTTGTTAAGCTTTTTCTGGAAGAATACATGCAAGTAAATAGTTATATTTATTAAATAGAAATATTTATTTCTATCTATTGTTTTGTTCAAGCAACAAACAAGCCCCCGTTCATTTTTTAATTACATTTTTTTATGTATTTTACTTTTATCATTTTTGAATCAACCATGGCTGGTTGAAATAATGGTCACTCTTATTCAGTGTTCTTTTAGTATAATTTGCATTAATTTCAGTATTTATCCTAATTTTTCTATTATTTGTATTCATATTTCAAATTACTTAGAATTTATTTTATTTTCATTGCCCTTTTGTCTTTTATTATTATTTAATACATTTATTTAATTATTTTATTTTAGTAATTTTATACTTTATTTTACATTTTTTACACCTAGGTTTAATTTGTAAATTTTTCCCCCAAGATTTACTTTATTTAAATTACTAAAAACTATTTAATAGTTAAAATTTACAATAACAACACTGCTTTGATTAGACATTTTTTACACAGTAATACCTTTACATAAATATGATATTTACAAGATATTATTTAGAAATATCAAAATATATACTCAATATGACAAAATGTTGAGTTTTATTTTTTCTAGCTATAATCACTCATTTCCTAATCCTAACTAAATAAAAAAATATTTTTATACACATTTCTTATTTATTTAAAAAGATTAAGTGAAAAGTATTTCAACCCCGGTAAGAATTCTGTATATTTGCTCTTGCTCTTGTCCTGGTGTGAAATTATGCTTGTCTTGACATTTATTTGCCCATTCATCTTGTTGCTTTAAATAGATAATTCCATGTAAATTTATGTAAATTATGATAATATAAACTCTTCACGTCACCAAGAATAAATTATGTCTCCTCAATCAGCATCTATTTCAGTGTATTCCCTCAGTGCTACCTGCAGGGATGTAACAGGCTCTGATTGGTCTGTTTGCTCTCACCCCGCCCCCTTCAGCCACTCTGCATTCTGATTCGTCTGCCTGTTTATCTCCACCAGCTCAGTGTGGGAGGTGTGCTTTAATTAGACGACTGGGGAAAAGAGCTGTGAACATGGCCGGCGCAGGCCGTGCTCTTGGCAGAGCGCCGGGAGAAACCCGAACGAGTCTCATCACTCAGCCAGTGAGTCACGTGGAGCTCTTCGTCGTCACACAGAGGCCTTGGAGTGTTTGTAGAGCGGTCCTTTAAGTCCGTAGCCTTCGATATAGTCATGAAACACGCCGAGGAGGTGAGAACAGACACACAGTGTAATTGGCAGAATGCATTGGTGTAATTACTTGATTGATAGTGGTTCAGAGAAATGGACAAGCATCTTAAGAACTCATATCAGGCTTACTTACTATACACATGAAGAGACTTCACAGCCTTCTTAAGATCGTTTGTATTAATTGCCTCATTAATTTTCATTCTATGAATATCCTAATTATAAAGGGTGATAAAATATTACACTCTGCATAGACATTTAATGAAAGTAAGCACTCTGATAAGTGGACTCGCATGGAATTAGTAGATTAGCTCGGCTTCAGTCTGAAATATGCTAATAACTGTCACCAGCTCTTGCCAAGAGATGATACAGTGTGCAATATCGGAGGCTTTGTTAAAATTTCCCAAAACAGCTCATCAGCTTCAGTTCTTCTGAAAGAAACACAGTTTGAGTCTGAAAAAATGAGATGCACTGGCAATGTACATTTCAGGACTCTATAAAAGGAGTATTTCTCCTCTTATTTCAAAATCAAAGCTTAAGGCAAATTAAGCTGAAGTTCACAGAGATAGAAATGACTAAAAACTGAAGCACTGATATTTTCATTTGGCTTCAATACATTCGTGAACATTTCACTTTGCAAAGTCCAGTATAGATTGCAAGAGCCTTCAGTACCTTTCTGGTGAACTTTGTTTCAAAAATGAAGAGTGTAAATGTGCGCACCTGCTGCTGCTCCTCTCTGAATGACAAGCGGTCACCTCTGTTCCCACTGGACAGTCCTTGAGCAGCTGCACCACCTGTGTATGGTTGAGTCCTTGGGAGACCCTTCTGATTAATCTCCACCATCAAGTCTCCTTCACATAACCCTGGACAACCCTGCGGCTCCAGAACCTGATCACAACGTATAGAAACAGTTATGACACATAAACCTGCATATGAGCATTAACAGGGCATATGAACATTTAATATCCTTAAATACACCTCGCAAATTAAATTTCCCTTTTCGCATTTTGGTTTGAAATTTCTATATTATAGAATCAGATCTATATAGAGATCAGTGCCCTCACCCGTTACTTAACATAAGTACAACAGGAGTCTATTTATTTATGTATTTTACAATACAATACTAAAATATATTTATAAATTATATATCTTCCATATCTATAAAATGTGTGTTTATCTAGTTTCTAAAAAACAATAAATAAATATAAATATTTAATAATATTTTCCATTGGTTTATATATAAGTACATATGTGTTTGGTTTATTTATTTATCTACAATAATAAATATATTTGTTTATATTTCTTGTTTTATATATACAGTGTTGGTCAGGAATCACATTGCCCCTTGGTAAATACGATAGAAGGTATTGCTGTTAAAAAGGAAATCTGCATTTGTCTTATCCTCCTTTCTGAAATTTAATTTTTTTTTAAATAAATAATAATAATTTTTGGCCTAATTTTCTGCCAGAGGTCCTGGACTTCATGTTCAGACACATGGCATCGTGGATTTCGAGTCAAATACCAACAGATAAAATATCAAACCTTGACCGCTTCCGTAGATATCTTTTATAAGGGGCCGTGTTCGGTTCTTCCATCAGGACACAATGATCCAAAACATCACGGTTAACCACATCTAAATGTGTCACTAAGCACCAAAACCAGCATCTCGGCCACCCCCTGACCTGAACCCTATAGACGATGAGTGGGCCGAACTGAAGAGAAATTGCCAACATGGCACCTGGGGATCCGCAGGATCTGGAGAGATGCGTGTGGAGGAATAGGTCTCTGATCTCTTGACAGGTGTTCTTTCGAAAACTCACTCAGGCATTATAGGAGAAAAACTCACAGCTGTTGTCTTGCTGGCAAAAGGAGGTTGGCAAAGTTATTTTTTGTGAGAAAAGGGGTCAAATCAGTTGTTCCGCAAAGTGTTGTAATAATCATCTTCGCAAGTAAATCATCCCCCAGGCACTAGTTACACCACCACCACCAGCCTGCACCGCGTAGCAAGGCATGATGGATCCATGTTTTCTCATTCTGTTTATGCCAAATTCTGACTCTACCATCTGAATGTCTCAACAGAAATCAAGACTCATCAGACCAGGCAACATTTTTCCAGTCTTCAACTGTCCAATTTTGGTGAGCTCTCGCAAATTGTAGCCTATTTTTCCTATTTGTAGTGGAGATGAGTGATACCCGTTGGGTCCTAAGCCTTCAAGGTTGTGCGTGTTGTGGCTTCACACGAATGCTTTGCATGCCTACCTCGTGTTGTAACGTGGTTATTTCAGTCAAAGTTGCTCTTCTATCAGCTTGAATTAGTCTACCCATTCTCCTCTGACCTCTAGCATCAACAAGGCATTTTCACCCACAGGACTGCCGCATACTGATTTGATGATTGATGTTTTTCCCTTTTCACACCATTCTTTGTAAACCCTAAAAATGGTTGTTCGTGAAAATCCCAGTAACTGAGCAGATTGTGAAATACTCAGACTGGCCCATCAAACACCAACAACCATGCCACGCTCAAAATTGCTTAAATCACCTTTCTTTCCCATTCTGACATTCAGTTTGAAGTTCAGGAGATTGTCTTGACCAGGATCACACCCCTAAATGCATTGAAGCAACTGCAATGTGATTGGTTGATTAGATAATTGCATTAATGAGAAATTGAACAGGTGTTCCTAGTCATCCATTAGGGGAGTGATATATATATTTATAATTGAATAAGTTTGAGACCACTAAAATATATAAAATGTTTGTTAATGGAATCAGTGTACCTGTTTGACTCTCTGCCCTGTGGGACTGTCTGCTATGGTGAAGCCGAAAGCCCTCTGCACCTTTGGTTATAGTGAGACTCAGAAGCTCAGGGACCACTTGAGCCCCAGTGGTTGCTCCCGAGGGATGACGCCATGGAGACGCTGTCATCAGGTGGGGGTCCCGGTGTGGTGCAGGGATGGAGGTTGCGAGCCGTCCAGGTGGGTGTCTCCAGGGTGGGGATGCGGGGGGAAGGCCTCGCGTGCTTCAGGTACTAAGCGGCCAGTCAAAGACATGTACTCCATGTAATTTTCATAGCTGTTCCTTCCATTGAGCAGCAACGGATGATCCACTAGGCCCAAAGGGGGCATGGAAGAGCTAGCAGAGAGGGTCCTCTGGGTCGTAAGGGAGGGGTATGCCCACACAGCACCAGGGTAACGTTCTGACCAATGGGGACTGACTGGAAGAGCTTCACCACATCAGCATGGGTGGTGCCCAAGACACAGATGTCATTGATGTAGACGATCACATCACCTGATGAAGAAATGACAAAAATATGAGAGTACTAAACGTGCATATTTAAACAAATATGAAGCACCATACTCCCAAGAGCATTATGTCATCGCTGTCATATCTACCACTTGCTCAGAGTACATATGCACATAAATTAGCTTCATCATGAGGCTCTTACAAAACATAATTATGCTGCCTCTGAACGGGGTGTTCACACAAGAGGTTTCAATGAAAAGCACTACAAGTCATTAATTTCAATGAAAGTAGTTTAATTCTAATGGCATGACCAACGCAATGTTTTATAATTAAGTAGAGAAACACTGCAAATGAGACAATGCGATGACAACCAATAAGAGAGAGTTACAGGAAACAGTTGGATTAGTGGGCCCTGTCCCCAACAAGCAGAATAAAAATTGATCAACACTGCAAAAAAGCAATCCTAGAATGCACTGCAAATCAGTGGAAAAAAATCTGGAAATATATTCTATTTTATTCAGTACTGTAAAGATGATATCTTACTCAGTATTTGTGTGCTGCTTAGCTATCAGCGAGGTTAGCTTAGCAACATGCTAACATAAAATTCAATTTTCCATTCCATTTAAGATTCCATTCCATAGAAATGAAAGTCTAATCTCCAGTGAATTTCATGCAAAGTCTCCTCTTAAATGGATACTCCACTTTTTTGGAAATAGGCTCATTTTACAACTCCCCCAGAGTTAGACAGTTGAGTTTTACCGTTTTCGAATCATTCAGCCGATTTTCTGATATTCAGAAGAATATTCAGTAACCAAGCAGTTCTGGTCTCTTGACTTCCATACTATAATTTTTTCCAACTATGGAAGTGAGATGAGACCAGAAACTGGTTTACTGAATATTCTTCTAAATATCGAAAAATCAGCTGAATGGATTTGAAAACTGTAAAACTCAACTGTGGAGAATTGTAAAATGAGCCTATTTCAAAAAAAG
>JAQIUQ010007748.1:175000-550000 GCA_030378365.1 Hybognathus amarus
AGATGAGAGATATGTCAAGATTAATTTATGTCAAGATTAATCGTTTTGTCGGTATTTGCCGGTATTAATATATTTTCTATATTGTTCTTAAACTAGTAAAATTCACTTTTTTGCAATTGGAATAAAGCTGAAATAAAGCGGGAACAAATATTACATTAAAACAATTCAAAACATTTTAAGTTTAAGTTTTACTATTACTAAAATTAACACTGAAATAAAAATAAGTTAAAACTAAAAAACAATTTTTTAAAACAAAATCTAAAACAATGACAAAAGTACATAAAATGAAGCAAAAAATAAAAGCTATATCAAATAAATATGTGTAATTTTTTTAAATATAAATATTTTTTATTCTGATCATCTTTTAGTTGACTTTTTTGCAATTTTTTTTGTTATTCCAAGCACATGGAATAAGCATTGTTTATGAAATAAGATATACATGAGTTTTCCTTGCCTTGGCTCGATGCTGCATTATTTAATCAGAGCTTTCAAATTAAGTATTACCATTCAATTTTATATTCGTAAATAGGTACAATAACATTGAAAGGTGAAACCTTCAGATGCAAGAAGCTTAAAATTAGCTATTTAAGGCATGGACGGAAGCATGTAAAGTCATGAAAACATTTCTCACAGTTTTCATTATAGTGAAGCCCAGTCCAGTAAATCAATAACCCCAGGGATGCCTGCAGCAAGTATGATAATACACGACACAATCAGTCTAGACGTCCTTTAAAACACACATTCCCTGCACACGCCAGAATTTCGATTGCGTATCCTCAACAATCCAGCCGGCCGTTCACGCTGGCAGTCAATGTGTAAAACAAAGCTTAATTAGGACACACAGCGGTAAGTGAGGGAGGTCTGAGCAGCCCGAAGGTTAGAGCCAACATACTTTCATGTCAATTCAATCCGCCCGAGAGACACAAAACAAATTAAAGAGCTGGCGAAATCACCATGACAACAAAGGGCTGTCATCACACAGCGTTCAGGATGCTTTTTCCTATCCGTTTTGTTTTTCAGCCAAATTTGACATGATTGAAACATCAGAAAAAAATGGGGTACATGCACAAACTCACACAGTAATTATTAAAACATCGCCAGTGGGACGTGCTGCTGCAGTTTTTGCCCGGCGTTCTTCAGAAACACATGCAGATGAAGTCATGCATGTGTGAATAAACAGTTGCAGCAAACATGCAAATAAAGCTCATGTACACAAACACTAGGCTAACATAACTCATATCTCTCCAGACATGACCCTTCTCCAGTAATTAACCTCATACGTGACATTTCGCTCCATCAGAGCTTGTTTACAGACTTGCTATGACTTTCTATGATATGACTTTCCTAAAAATTTGTATTTAATATATATATATATATATATATATATACACACACACACATATATTATAAACAGTATCGCATCCACCTAGCAACGACCCCAGAACACCCTAGCAACCACCAATGTTCGAACAAACTACCTAGAAACCACTCTAAACACCTAGTAACATTCATAGAGCCGACCTGAAAAGCCCTAACAAATATTCAGAATACCCTTGAAACTACGACTCAGACGTCACCTTGGCTACGGCAGTAGACAAATGCGTAAATAGAGCCGCCATCTTGGAACAGGGGAGCCCCTCCACTTTAATGCATCAGCGTCAATGTAGACACTGGTCTAACGGAAATAAAATCACCATAAATCATCATGAATGGGATTGTTCTTGTTTATTTGGTTTGTTCCAACGGTCAGACATGTATTTATCATTGATTCCAGAAAAATAAAAATAAAAAATTAAACATTCTTCCTGGTTCAGGATTTCATCCGCTGAACATCATACGCTGCACAAACGTCCGCCACCACCATCAATGACTTCGAAGTAAAGGCAGAGATAGCAGCGTTACCTAGCAACTTCCTATGACAAGACCCCTGTTCCAAGATGGCGGCGGTTTTGATGCATGCTTAGAGCCCCAAGGTGACGTGCTAGTGAATGTCTATGGAAAACATGGCATCTACTCTCTACACCCTAGCAACCAGCAAACAATGCTTGAGGAACTACAGTACTAGAAACCTTTCAGAACAGCCTAGAAATCATCTAACAGTTCAGAGCACCCTAAATACTTATGGTGCGATTCTATTATACGCCAACGAACCGAACTCGGACCTCCGGATTTAACGTCATGTCCACACTTTAAGTGTTCTATTATGTTTTGCCGTGAAAAAAATGGACGCCACCCGGAAAGCTGTTATAATGGTAGCACTGGCTGAGTACCAGGCACTTACTTTAAAAAAAAATATATTATGACTACACCTTATCAAAACGCAGCCATTTGAACTTGAAAATGTTAACTTTGTTTATGTTTTTCATGTTAATCTTCTGTTAGCAACACTAGCAACGTTAGTAATTGCACTCACAACAACCGATTCCCACCTACAGGGGACGCAGTAATACGAGTGATTATAATCGTCATTTAAAATACCAAAGCGGTTCAAAAACATTGAAAACAATTCCTTCTTATAAGTCACAGGGCACAGCCATTTGGATTCCAAAACGGAATTCTTGCTCTGTGTCCTCACGGTTGTCCGACGTCCGAGAGGAGAAATCCGAGGAAAGGGGGACGTGTTGCTAGGCAACGTATCTGTCGTCCGATTCGGATCTCCGAGGCGGATGAATAATGAACGCACCATTAGAACACCCTAAACAATCACCAAACAATGCCCTAGCAACCATATAGAACTCCCTAGCAACCACCAAACAATGTCCTGGCAACCACTCAGTACACCTTGGCAACACAGCGGTAAGATTATTTGATAAACATTACTGCAAATTGGAGACTGCCATGATTCAGGATAAATTGAAAAAATCACGAATTATTTTGTTTCAAAAAGAGATAGCTAACTAAATAATCTAGCAGATTATCAGGCACTCAGTAATTATTCACTCCTTCAAGTCGGACTATATTAGTGGAGTAATGTAGGGAATAGTGAACGAAGGTTACGACCTTTAAATGAATCAGCATTTTGTGAACAAATCTCTTAAATAAATGATTCAACGACAAATATATGTTTAACAGTAACTTGCCTGCCACCTGTAGTGACCGTAACAATGTAATCAATACAATTGTTATTTGAAGGGCCACGTCATTTTCAAGTTTGGTGTATTTTGATTGCATATTTATATCTGCAATATAAACTTTGATCCTAGTACTTCAATAATCATTTGAATTCTTGTAACAGAAATAATGATACTGTGTGGTTAAAGCTCTTTCATACCTATACATAACTATTTCTGTATCAAACGGAGATTGAAATGTTTCCGGTGTGATTTTGTCACATTAGACACATGCGAATAGATGTCAAGATAGCTTTTAACAATATCTTGCAGCTCTAATGCAAATTTAAAAATAAAAAAACATAATATGGCATTTTTTATATTATTATGTACATTAGAGAATGTACAAATATTTTTCCTGACACACAAAAAATTAATAAAATCATAAAGCCATGCTGTGTTCAGATAGTCGTTAGTTGAGTGAATGGATGCTGAGCTGAACAGAACGCTGGGTTGACGAGGTGGGAGAGGAGCAGGTGTGAGCGACCGACGAGGTTCTTCGCGCACCTCCCCTAGGAGGATTAGAGCAGATCAAATCCCTCCTACACACACACACAGACAGACCAGACCGGCTACTCCACGTCCGCTAATGCTAGCTTGACCCTCTGTCTCAAGGAACAGAAACCAGTCTCATATTTAGGGTTTGCATTAAGAAGAGCGGACGAGACTCTTATATGCGTCAAATACGTAGCTTTAACTGAGAGAGAAAGATGAAGTAACACACCAGATGGCGACATTTCTTAGTAGAAAAAAGTGAGAAGTGTGACATAACCTTGGCTGGATTTACTGGAGCTTTCTTTTAAAGATTATAACTTGGTATGGAGCCAAATTAATCAAAATGTATCGACTATGTTAAATATTTAATCTAACTTATAACTTATAACTCTTCTCTTTATAACACCTATATGGCACTTATGCGGAGGTGCAAAACAACATATTTTCAGTGTTTTTAATAAATAATTAATCATATAAAATAGAACAATCTACAAAATGTTAACTACTCAATGTTCCCATATTGCAAACATTATTGTAGATTAGAAAGTACAATGAATATGGACAAGGGGATATGACGTCATGCTCTTGGGCTTCTGTATGAACTATAAACAACAAATAATAGTCAAAATGTTTAAATACATTACCTAATGAATGCGTATCAAACAATAGCTTCTGTAATGCTTAACAGATCATTAATGTACCACATAAATTAATAATATTCAATAACTTCAAATAAATTGCGGTACCTACTTCAACGTGTGCATGATATTGCAATATCATTTAATAAATATAATGCATAACATTATTGATGCACCACTTCTGGAGAAAAATCCAACCTATTTTTTTTTTTTTAGAGAAAATAACATGTTTTTTTATGCAGGACCCTTCATGGTTTAAACACAATGATCTAACCCAGACCACCTTAAATATATTTCCTCAAGCCTCCTTAAATCAATGGTCCTCCATTGCACTTCCATGGCAACTATGCAAAGTTTTTTTCAGGCTCTTTCATTCACTGAGTGGCTTATGTATATTTGAGTGCATTGGATGCACAAGTGTAAATATTAACGTGTGCCGATGCATCTTCAATGTACTATGTAAATGTGTGCTATCAAAATCAACCGGCAGGGTCATTAACTAGCAAGCAGACAGCAGAGTAATATTTAGAGACAGTTAGAACAATGGAAATATGATCTCCATTGTTGCTAAATTAAGCAGACACGCTCTGAAATTACACAAAGATGTTTAAGAGTTTGTGACTAACATTGGTTTTGAAGGCAAACTCAGTTTGACACAAACAGCTCATCTTTTATCTAGCCTTTGATGGGAATTTGATGATGAATCTGTGCGGCCCCATGCCATGAGGATCATAATCTAACAGACATCAATTCCGAATAATGTACATGTCTGAGCATTGAAGTGAGATGTGGATCAAATTTGCAATACACAAAGTGATTTTTACGCAGCTGATAGTATTGAACACAATAGAAATCAATCATGATTATGTGTGTGAGCTTACATTGTTGCACAGACCTGCCCAAAAATAGATTCTATGTTGTACTACGGAGAGGTATATTAGTAGTCATGTCACAGAAAGGCATTAAAAGGCCTGTGGAAAGAGATATTGATTTCTCTGGCCCCATTAAATTGCATTTTAATTCAACAGAAGGTTTCAAAGATGGTAGATTTGGGTACACAAAAATCACCATTCATAATGAACAGATAAATGAATGAACAAATGAATCGAACGAACAAATGAATGAATGAATGAACAAACAAATAGACGAATGATCAAATGAACGAATTAACAAATTAATGAACATTAATAAATGAACAAATGAACAAACGAATGAATGAATGAATGAATGAATGAATGAATGAATGAATGAATGAATGCATGAATGAATGAATGAATGAATGAATGAATGAATGAATGAATGAATGAATGAATGAATGAATGAACAAACGAATGAATGAAGGTATGGATGAATGGCTTTATGGATGAATGTAAGAACATATAAACGAATGGAGTAAATGAATGGAAAGGAGGATGAATGGCTTTATAGATGAATGAAAAAAGGATCACTTTTTCATCAAACAAATGAATGAATGAACAAACAAATCAATGGGGGATAGATGGGTGAATGAACGAACAAAAACAAAGAGGATGGATGGATGACTGAAAAAAACAAACAAATGAATGGCCAAACAAATTATTAAATGAGCATGAATTGTTGAAATGAATGAATTGAGGACGCATGGATGGATGGAAGGATTAACAAACAAACAAATATAGAATTTATAAACAAAAAATGAATGATGAATGGCTTTATAGATATAGAACTTTTGATTGCACATATGAATTAATGAACAAGCAAACAAATGTATGAGGAGAGATAGTTAAAAGGACGGGCGAATGAACAAACAAACAAACAATTAGAAGATAAACGGTTAGACTGGATGGCTGAACAAACAACCAATAAATCGATCACTGAGCAAACGAAGGAACGAGTGAGAAGATAGATGGCTTAGTGGATAAATGAAAGAACAAACAAACAAATAAATGGTTGGATGGATGAACAGATGGATGGATGGATGAATAGATGCATGGATGAATACATGGATGAATGGATGGATGAATAGATGAATGGATGGATGAATACAGGGATGGATGAATAGATGAATAGATGGATGGATGGATGGATGGATGGATGGATGGATGGATGGATGGATGGATGAATGAATAGATGGATGGATGAATAGATGGATGGATGGATGGATGAATAGATTGATGAATGGATATAGATGGATGGATATATAGATGGATGAACAAAACGCATAAATTAATCAACAAGCAAATTAATAAATTAATAGAGGATAATTGGCTTAATGGATGAATAAACTATCAAAAGGTTGGATGGATGGATGGATGGATGGATGATGGATGGATGTGAATAGATGGATGGATAGATGGATGAACAAACGCATAAATTAATCAACAAGCAAATTTCTAAATTAATAGAGGATAATTGGCTTAATGGATGAATAAACTATCAAAAGGTTGGATGGATGGATGGATGGATGGATGGATGGATGGATGGATGGATGGATGGATGATGGATGGATGAATAGATGGATGAATGGATAGATAGATGGATGAACAAACGCATAAATGAATCAGCAAGCAAATTAATAAATTAATAGAGGATAATTGGCTTAATGGATGAATAAACTATCAAAAGGTTGGATGGATGGATGGATGGATGGATGGATGGATGGATGGATGGATGGATGGATGGATGAATAGATGGATGGATGGATGGATGGATGGATGGATGGATGGATGGATGGATGGATGGATGGATGGGTGAATAGATGGATGGATGGATGGATGAATAGATGGATGGATAGATGCAAACAAACGCATAAATTAATCAACAAGCAAATTAATAAATTGAGGATAATTGGCTTAAAGGGATGAAGTAAACTATCAAAAGGTTGGATGGATGGATGGATGGATGGATGGATGGATGGATGGATGGATGGAGAAACAAACAACTGCTTCAGTAAGCAATCGAATGCACTGAATAAATGAATGGAGGATAGATGCTTAATGGACTAATGGATAAACAAATTAATGGCTATAAAGATGGATGGCTTTACAGAATGAACAGAATGGATGGTTTAACGGAAAAAAAAAGAAAGATTAAAGAGATATAACTGATGCATCAATGCTGGATGAACTTTCTTTTTATCCAATCCATCCATTCATAAAAACAGTCAATGAATATGTAAACATCATGAGCTAGCTGAGTTTGTCTTTCTGGATGTTTCATGAAACCAGAACATGTCTTGACATCGTGAACAAATGCACAAAATGGAAATTCATGTTACACTCTCACACACGCATGTCTCCGGGGAGGGGGGGTACAAGTAGAGGTCACGACATCAAATTTCTCCAAGCGTAAAAAAGGAGAAACATACTCACACACACGTTAAAACACCAGTGCACTCACCATCTTCCTCACATTCCTCTGGGGGCTTGGCTTTCTTCGCTAGTCGAGGGTCGAGCCATGACGTCGTTTTGGTATTGTGACTGAAAAAAGAAAAGAATTTTGTAACAATTAATATGATAGAGTTTAGTTATTATCTGAATCGGAAGCATTTTTGTGTGTTATGTCAGCCAAATGTTGGTACAAGCCTCTCTTTGAAATGTAAAACATTCTAGACTAGATATCCCAGAAGGCCTCAGTCACAGTGGTTGGGGGTTTCCAGTTAAAACAATGACAATCAATAGTTTTAATAAGTCCTCGTTTCTCATTAAGGACAGATGGAGCGAGGGGAACAGCTTTCTCTCACTCTTAAGAACTCGTTCTTCCCTCTGCTACTCTGGCAGATTCAGTTTTATGGTGATCCATTCATCATCATGATGATTCATTACAGTAACTGAAGATGGCAACTTAAGATTCAATGACTGGTTGGCATCATCACTAAAAATTGCATGGAAGGCCATGTGCAGCATTTTATATCTATAAAAATGGTCTAGACCAATTATTATTAATTCTTAATATTTATATAAATGAAAACAATATATTTTAGCTATATCTTCAATGTATCATTCATCATTTTAAACAGAATCGTCTATTGATTCTTTATTTAAAATAATACAAAATATTAATTTATAATAAAATGAATTTATTAAATATTTTTAATTAATTAATAAAAAATCTATTCATTTTTAGGCAAGACCTTAAATTGAATTCCTTCAAAAGACATAGTTAACATAATATAAGATTAATATATATATATTTAAATTAATATAATTTTGTTATCCTGCTTTATAAATCCTGCTGGATTTCATCTAAGGATAAGCTTTTTCAATTCAACTCTGGGAGAAGTATTAATTTTCTAGTATATTTAGCATTCATGTAACTTTTCTGTGGGATATATACCCTGGAGAAAAATATATATATATAGTGTCGAGGTGTCCGTGAGCAAGACCCCGACAAGCTGGAATGGGCCTTGTATGGCTGACACCGCCGTCGGTGTATGAATGAGTGAGTGAACGGGTGAATGTGAGGCAATATGTAAAGCACTTTGGTGGCCATTGGGTCTGTGAAAGCACTATATAAATGCAGGCCATTTACCATTTATACTTAAAGTCTCCTGAAATTGGAACAGCTAATCTTGTACTTAATGCTCTTTAATCAAGCAGAAATAGAGCTGCAGTCTAACTAAAGATATACTTAAGTATACTTTATTGTGCTAAAGTGAAACTATTGCAAGTATACTTCAGTACACTTTAAATAGCTTTCATTTAAAGACTGATATTATCCTAGTTCATAGTTCATACAATCCTTATTAATAATGATATTAAAATACATTTTAGGCTTAATATTAAAAATTGTGCATTGTGCAATAGAGGATATGCGCGTGACGCCATCGTCGACCGGAGTGCCTGCAGTTACTCACAGTGAGTGGCAATAAGACTGTGCGGCTGTATTTGTTTTCAGCGTGAATGCCGCGAAAAACTAACACAACACATGTAAAGTGGAAAAGAGCTTTGCGATTAAGTGTACAACTAGATTTGACAAAAAATCGGAGGTTTAGGTGGATTTGCAGTTATCATTTTGTGTCAATATGCTGAATTTACATATGCTGAATAGTTAACTTAGATGGTGAAATTACGGCTATTGCTTGCTGGGTCTGTTGGAGCACTCATGGTATGCAAAGTGCGCACTAGAGCCAGACCGATATATCGGCAGGCCGATATTATCGGCCGATATTAGGTTTTTTCCAAACTATCGGTATCGGCAGTTATAATGGCCGATAAAATGAATATTTCAAAAATAAAATAAATACGGACGAAACACGCTTGAACCATGTCAGGAGTGTTGGAGTTGTATAGTTTGTCCACCAGAGGGCACTCTACACCGTCCCTGTTCGCAACACTTGTTGAGTTGGTCACGAGACATACATTGCTTGAATAACAATTAAAAGAACATCCCCTTCTTATGTTACGTTGTTACAGTGTAGTTGACTGACTGTCCTTTTAACTTTTGACAATGTGACTTAAGTATTTCTTTAATAGCGCGTGACAGTTATGGCAAGAAAGGTTTCTTTTAAAAATGCATTATCACATTAGTTAAAACTCATAAATAACTACAAATAACTAATGTTAGGGAAATCTGTTAATGTTTGTTGCGCATTTCTGAAATAAAAACGTAAAAATATATATATCGGCCGATATATCGGAATATCGGATTTTAAAAACAAAAAATATTTGTATCGGCCTTCGCTACATTTCCTACCCTACTGTGTACAAAGTCCTGCAAATCATTTCCAAAATGCAGTCGACTGAACTGTAGAGCTCAATACGGCACACATAAATAATTCAGACATCTGTAACAGTCTGTAAAAGAGGACTGTGCAACAGGTAGCGCTCCATATGTTCACACCTCTTTCATTATGAAGTGTGCTTCTGAAGTGCACTTCACTCACTCTATGAAGTAAACTTCTCCTTTTTCAGTGTAGGCCATCTCCCAGTTGTCTGGCAAAGGGCCAAGGTCGTCATTCTCCTGGGAGTCTCTGTGGGGACTTGGGGGCGTCTACTTCTTCCTCCCTGGGCATCTGTGGCGGTGAGGGTGGGGGTCTCAGGTGGGCATGGCTGGATGGGCACGTCTCCAGAAGCGTCGGTGCTCTTGTCCTCATGTTCGCTCGATTCTTTGAGGTAAACAAAAGGAATCAGTGTCAATCCTGACCTTCTGACTGAGACTTATTTGACTGTAGATTATTAGAAAAGGATGCTACAAAGTGGCACTGTTACATAAATCAAACAAGTAATGATTATGACTGTCAAAGTCTAACTGTCCTCGTATTAACAGGTATTTAATTTTTTGACACCACCAACGAGTAAATATGGAAGCTTGTTTCCGCCACAGAATATAAAAATAAATAAATAATTGTGACTTTTTATCTTACAATTCAGACTTTTTTTCTCACAATTGCGAGTTATATACGCAATTCTGACCTTCTTCTCAGAATTGCGAGATAAAAAGTAGCAATTGCGAGATATAAAGTCAGAATTGTGTGATATATAGTCAGAATTGTGAGATAAAAAGACTAGAAGTGCGACTTATTAGGTTAATCTAAAGGCAACAAGACTAACTTTTTTCCCCTCAGAATTAGACTTTAAATCTCGCAATTCTGACTTTATATCATGCAATTCTGACTTTATAACTCGTAATTCTGACTTTATTTCAAGCAATTCTGACTTTATATCACGCAATTGCGACTTTATATCACGCAATTCTGACTTTATATCATCGACAATTCTGACTTTATATCTCGCAATTACGACTTTATATCACGCTAATTCTGACTTTATATCTCGCAATTGCGACTTTATATCACGCAATTCTGACTTTATATCTCGCAATTCTGACTTTCCATCTCGCAATTCTGAGAAAATAATGTCAGAATTGCAAGAAGTTAAAAAAAAGTTGTGTTAAAATTGTGAGATAAAAAGTCGCAATTAAATTTTATTATTTTTCATTCTATGGCGGAAACAAGCTTCCATAGTAAACAATGAGTCTGAATGCGGAAAATGTAGATTAATCAAACCTTTGTGAAAAAGAAGTATGCTTAATTGTATTGAATGTGCTCTTGTGTACTTCAAACCTTAAAAGTATATATATATAAAAAATCTTGCAGATAACATATTATCTTATATAAAATATAAAAGGCCATTTGCACTTTTATGATTGTGTTTGTTAAAACAAGTTAAAAAGTGCACTTTGTAATAATGTCAAATTAAAAGTTTATCCGTCATGTCAAGTTGTTGTTCAAATAATCTTTTGTTGTTCACTTATTTTGACATGCTGACCAAGCAGCAAATTTCCAGTTTCTCACTAGCGAGGTAATAATGCCACTGTTCTTGAAGCAGATAACTGAGTCTCGCTATTAGTTGAACACTGTTGATGCACAGTCTCAGGTAAATCACACTCTCTGTCACTAATAACTGCATTAATAACTGCATTAGACTGCGATCAATGGCTCAAGCCTCCGTCACTAGCTCTAAAATTACATTTTGTAATTGGCAATGGAGTGGAATGAGATGCGTAAGAAATAAGTCCTACACACAAGAGCATTTTAAGGACAAAAACCGGATAATGTCTTGAAATACAACATCTGTACAATGTCGTGAGGTGTTGTAACCCTAGTATAAGTGGAATAATTGACTACGTCCCATTGAATTATTAGAAAATACCACTTTACGTTGTGCCCGCATCACCACCAAGTCAATTATTCCTAACATTTTAAAAGTATCAAATTGCAACTTTATCATTACAAATGTTTTATTTTAAATACATCTTTGATGACATGACATGTATTCATATGACATTTTCCTTATATTAAAATGAAATGAAAATAATACCAAGAAAAAGGCCACCAGCCCAATAATTAAAAGCCTTGTTTGCTCAGTATATTTTGAAACCTCATCTTTGAGTTACAAACAACAGAAGAGTTTAAATAATGCTCTAGATTCGGGTAACAGTGGTAGGTTGTAACCTGGTGTGATGGCGATGCCGTTGCCATTGACGACGGGGCTCTCCTCCTCCTCCTCTTCTGGTGGCTCAATGCTGTCCTTCTCCATGTTGCTGACGGACTTGTTTCTCTTCCTTTTCCCTCTGCACTGGGTCGGGCACCGGGCAAGAGTTGGTCCGTCACATTAAACAGCATCTGCGTGGGTTCGGCAGGAGGCTTTGGCGTGCCATAGAAGTTATCTAGAGACAACAACAACAAAAAACATGTTAAACAATGCTTCCACAGCTACTTGGCATGCAAAAAGGTGAAGTCCGACTTTTCTAGTAACTTTTCAATCATGTTTTGTCATGAACTTTGCTGGAGTTATTTTTTTTCTGTGATGTTTGCCATTACGGCACCCTTGAGCACTGGCGACTCAATAATTTCATTGAAGATTGAAAAGAAATCATGTGTATCCAGGGAAATCTGTTTAATGATTAAAAACGGAGCTCCTGTGCGGGTACGGAACAGGCTTTAGGAATTCATTTGCAAGACTTCAGGGACTGAAACAGAAGAGGTGAAGTTCATAGATTCATTTACATTACAGCCAGTGACCCAGAATCATTGACTTAAAGGGTTAGTTCACCCAAAAAATGTATTCATTAATTAATCACTGTCATGTTCCAAACCTGTGAGAAAATATTAATCTCATTCAGCAACATTCACTCTCGTGTCAACACAACATGTATGCGTCGTGGTGCTCTCAGATTTCATTCAAAAGATCTTCATTTGTGTGCCTTACGGATTTGGAAAGACAAAATTAAGTTTTCATTTTTGGGTGAGCTAACCCTTTAAAGTGACCTGAAATCACCTCAAACAAAACCATAGCCTATAAAATCAATATACTCAGTAATTTTTATTGTGCTGACATGCACCATGATTTGATAATAACTATTGCATGTCAGAGGAAGATGGTGTTGTCTTATTCTAGAGAGCATTTGATTGGACAAATATATGGATATACAACATTTTGTTCAATTTTCCCAGAAGTCAAAGGTCATTTTGTTCCACCCAAGTCTCTTATGCTCACCAAGCGGCATTTATTTGATCAAAATACTTACACGTAACTCATATATTAAAATGATGTCCAGTAAAAGATAAAGTGCTGATGAACTCTTAAAAAGTGCTACAAGTTAATTTAGGCATCAAAACATTATAAATGTACAGCATGAAAAATCTATATAAATTGAGTCTGGCTAAAGATTACATTTAACTGTGTTATTAAATTATTAGGGTTTTAAAGATTACTTTAAGTGAGTTTTAGATGATTTCAAAGGTAATTATAATTTTATTTCCATCAATATCTGCTAATATCAATATATCAATAAAATATTAATATCCCCCAATATCTTGTGATAATCAAAATGATCCTTATTAAATGTAATTTATCGAAGCTATACAATAAAAAGAATTAAAATGTAAAATTTGCATTTCTCTGCAGTTTTAGAGTGTAAAGTTATTCTCAAGTGCCTGACTGAAACTGTTTTGATGCTGTGCCTCACTGAATCATGGGAAGGATCTCCTTTCCTCATAAAGGGAAAAGAAACCTGTGTCTGAAAGTAGTCCACACACCTCAGTTGGCCCTCAGAGACCCAACTGCACTAGATCTGATTTCCTCTACTCAATGTCAAAGACTTTTGCGGTAAAATCAAGCAAATTTTAAGAAAATTCATAATCCAGGCTGTTATGGTGGGTTTGTTTTTATTTCAAGAGGTAATGATTTATCGAGATGGGGGAGGTTTAACAGTGAATTTCACTTACCTTCATACGTTCCACTTTCTAACAAGGCGCCACTTTTCTCTAATTCCATAAACCGCTCAACGCTCACAAAGTTGTAGTCCACACCTGGGACCTCGCCCTCTTTGGGCTGTCTCGTCGTGCCTGCAGACAAAACAACACATACTTTATCACATCTGTCAGAAGACAATCATAATCCTATAGTATGGTATTCAACCAAGTAGATTTGAAATGTATTTTATTTTAATTATTGCTTTATTTAAATAGGACAGTGCAAAAAAAGCACAATCCAAATATGCATTGCACTTAAGGAATATAATAACTATCTATTTGCATATTTTTAATGCAAGATGTAGAATACAATAAATATTAAGTTTAAATTGAAGAACATTTTATAATTATGATAAATAATTATTCAAAGATACAAAATAATAAACAGCTATATTTATCTGTATATTTCTACTGAAATATTTTAATTTACAAAGCAACAGAAATTGTTCAATCAAATTTTAAAGGATTCACTGAATGGACAGTTTGAGCTTAGTCACAGAAATGAATCAGACTTGTTATTATCTTCTGATGTTTAAAGAAAGTTAATGGACAAATAAAATGTGCATAACTAAAATTCACAATATTGCTTATTTTATAAGCAATTAAATTGCAGGAAACTGTGAATTGTTAGTGTATCTTTTATATTCAGCAACACTATTCAAACATCAATAAAGTTTTATTCATGGAAGCATTAAATTGATCAAAAGTTTATATATTACAAAATATTTGTAACTTTTGATTCACCAAAGAAACCAGAAAATCCAGAACTTTTTTTTTTTCCATAAATATATTAAGCAGCACAACTGTTTTCAACATTGATAAGAATGTTTCTTGAGCGGCAAGTTTGTTAATATTAATGAATATATTTTTGATAAAATGATAATGCTTGGTAGTAAAACTTTTAAACATTTTTCATAAAATCTTACTGACCACAAATATATAGGTCGTCCAAAAACTTTCTGGTACTGTTTTTTTAATGCATCTGCATTAACAATGCATTCATACAATTAGCAGAACTAATAATGACAAACAGTCAGGTCTAAAACGCAATAAAGTAACTCTGAAAACTCAATTATCGTTTCCAAGTTCCATATTGACTGTTTATGTAAACTCGCCACATAATTAATGCATTAACTGAGTCTGAGTCTTCTGAGGGTAATCAAACATTCTTAAGAAATCAGGAACTAAGGATTTGCAAGACACATACTTGGCAACGATATCATAATCCAGTCCCTTGAGATCTAAATCAAATCATCTCTGATTTCCAAAACATTTTTTTTTTGAAATCTCACTCTGAATGGGAAAAAAAAGCTTTTGGCTTGAGAAACAGTCCATCCCTGCTGTTTGCTTTTACATTTTGCCTTTAATGACCTTCCCATCATGCCAAAGCAATAACCAATGATCAGCTGAAACATTTTTTACATTTATTACTCAATGCCAAGGGGAAACCCATTAAAATATGAAGCCGACTCATTCAGAAAAGCCATTTCGGTGACAACTTAGGGTAGCCTTATTTAATTTAGCATTCTTATTAATTCTGGCAATTCAAAGGACAATTTAAAATTGATCAAGAAGATGATTAATAACAAGATTTGATTTTACTTGGAACAGATGTAACCGATAGGTCATCAGATCGGGCTAATGATCCTAATCAATAATAACAGTCAGCTCGTAACCAAGGAGACGTGAAATTAATATGAGATGCTGCTGAGAGAATCATCAGCTTTATGTCAACCTATATATAACATTTCAGCTCAGAATGTTGTTGGCTGTATTCATTATTCACTATTCTTCTTATCTGTCATCTTACAATTCAATCTGTCGGTTAGTATTTATTTAATGAGCAGAATTAAATGATTCATATTTATCAACAACTATCAACATAGTGATATGTTGATGGTTTCATCAATAAAATCCATCATAAACCCTATGTGAAGCCTGTCACAACCAAATTAGCAGATAAACAGATGACAAACATTTATCTTTAAATGATCAACCCTTAATTGAGACCTTGACAGCAATGAAAACGATGCTGTGAGGGATAGAAGTACAGTGTGTATCAGTATTGCTTCTTTTTTTCTTATTTTAATAGAAGATAAAATAACATACAATATTGTGATATATATATCGTTATTGTGAAATAAAATTTCTCGCATCACGAAATAAGAATTTGGTCATATCGCCCACTCCTACTATGGTGGATTGTTTGATAGGGTTGGAAGGGGCGAGTATCGGGAGCCAACTTTCTGTTGACCCATGTCTTCATACTGTATGCCTTATCAAGATACAATCAAAAGCAAGCTAAGATCATCAATCTTCTTTTTGATGGAAATGACGGCCGAGTCTGAACGAGTCATGTGGGCAATTATGCTGGTTTATATTAATTTTATATTCAGGATCAGGCAATTAAATGAGCTAGATTTGAACTCCAAATCGACCACACAAGCAGCACATGCTGTACCCGCTGGGTCACGTCACCGACTGAAGCAGATTTTTAAAATGAGTCCCAAGAGATTTTTAGCTTCTATGTATTTGCTTATATAACATGGAAAGCTTTCAAGCCAGAGCTGATAAAACCATTTGCCTATATCTGTCTGATTCTGCAGGCAAACTTAACACATTTCCACCATGAAGAAAAGAAGGCTAATTTCAGATTCAGAAGAAAGATACGTATTACCTTGTATCTGGAAATCAAAGGCTACTGGAGAGTATTTCCTAGCTAGTGTGAACTCTTTAAACAAGAAAAGTCCATTTTCATTTTGGGCTAAAATGACAGCCCATATGTGCTGCTTGAAGAGGCCAAGGCACCACTGAATTATGAAAGTAAGACTAAACTAATATATTTTTAAGTGGGAGAGAGAGATTGGGAAATGAGAGACAAGTACATCACGCATCTTATGTAATGCAGACAGGAATGGCACATTGTGGTCTAGAAAATTTAAATATTCAAGGATATTCACCTGAACATCATTTCACCAGCGATAATCCTAAATATAGTACCTGTGAATCCTTTTACAAATTCAGTGGCTCCCCTGAGATGACGGCCCTAATGCTGAAGATATTGTGTGTGTGTGTACCTGTACACGCCAATGGGGCATATTTTTCACTATTTTGTGTGTGTGTGGGGGGGTGGGTGGATGGAGGGATGGATGGATGGGTGAATGGGTCGGTGAATGGATTGATGTGTGGGTGGAGAGATGGAGGGATGGATGGATGGGTGGGTGGGAGTGATGGATGGAGAGATGGAGCAATGGATGGATGTGTGGATGGATGAATGGGTTGATAGGTGGGTGGATGGATAGGTGAATGGGTGGGTGAATGGATTGATGGGTGGGTGGAGAGATGGAGGGATGATGGATGGGCGGGTGGGAGGGATGGATGGATGGATGGATGGATGGAGAGATGGAGGGGTGGGAGGGATGGATGGAGAGATGGAGGGATGGATGATACATGGGTGGATGGATGAATGGGTTGATGGGTGGGTGGATGGATGGGTGAGATGTGTAGATGGATAGGTGAATGGATTGATGGGTGGGTGGATTGATGGGTGGGTGGATGGGTGGGTGGATGTATGGATGAGGGAGAGATGGAGGGATGGATGGATGGGCGGGTTGGAGGGATGGATGGATGGATACATGGGTGGATGGATGAATGGGTTGATGGGTGGGTGGATGGATAGGTGAATAGGTGGGTGAATGGATGGAGGGAGAGATGGATGGAGAGATGGAGGGATGGATGGGCGGGTGGGAGGGATGTGTGGATGGATGGATGGATGGATGGGTGGGATGGGTGGATGCATAGGTGAATGGGTGGGTGAATGGATTGATGGGTGGGTGGGTGGATAGGAGGGTGTGGATGGATGGATGCATGCTTATTAAAGCTCCTACTTGGTTTCTCTTGTTTTTAACATTAAATCCTAACAGCGAACTCCTGTTTAGTTCATGGATCAAAACTTGACAACAAATAAAGTTTAGAATTTGCCTGACATCAATTTACCACCATAACTAAATTCACCAGTTCCATATGTACCTATCCATCTGTGACATTACAAATATGTGAATCATCTCAAAAACGGCCTCATGGAGTTATATGATCTCAGGGTTCTGACAATGCAATTTTTTATGTCCAGGGAATGTAATCGCTGACCGAGACAATTCAAATAGTGTGCGCTCAAAGCAAATACTTGTGTCTGTTTGCTGACAAAGGCCTGAACATGACACTGAGGAAATTAATCAGAAGCATTGTGGATTTTCATGTGCATCATTTACTTAGCTTATTAATCAGATAGAATTAATTACAGTTCTCGCCTTGGAATTAAACATGTTGGGGTACAAGTTTCCTTTCTTTTGGAGCAAAAAACTTGTGATCTAAAAATCATTATGAATATATGCTAAGACAACTAAGGGTAAACACTGGGCATGTGCATATTTGATGTGAATATTTATATACAGTATACATATGTTCAAAGTAGTCAAAATATTACACACACACACGCTATATATATATATATATATATATATATATATATATATATATATATATATATATATATATATATATATATATATAGTATATATGCTCAAAAAAATAAAGGGAACACTTAAACAACACTTAAAAAGTAAAAACAAGAAAAAAATATTTAATAAGATTATTTCATTCATTCAGATCTATGATGTGTTATTTTAGTGTTCCCTTTATTTTTTTGACAGTGTGTATATATATATATATATATATATATATATATATATATATATATATATATATATATATATATATATATATATATATATATATATATATATATATGTGTGTGTGTGTGTGTGTTAAATAAATATATACATTTAAATCTAGTTGATTAGTGGTCTGAAAACTATAAATATCTTTCGATTATTTCGTTTGGTGCTGCTGATCTGTCCCAGCTAATACATCGGTTCAGATGACTACCTGAAGAACCCTGATTAAACCCATCCATGGGGTAAATCTGATTATAACAGGGCATTGAAACTGGCTTAGTATCTCACTCTCTCTCTCTCTCCACTCGCTCTCATGCGATTAAGGTTGATGTGATTGTGAGAGATGATGAGAGAAAATTGTGTCCAGCCTTACCTGTTTTCATTTGTCTGCTTGATTACCTCTTTATATCATCTTCATCTTCCCATGAAACCATCTCCATGTGAAACAATCTTTCAGGTGCGAGCGTTTCACACTTACTGAGGCACCGCCGTCCTGTTCGAATACACTGTCAAAGCCATTTAACTGCAAGCATACAAAAGGCATCTCTGCCTCCCAGAGCGCTGCTATGGCTTAACTCTACAGTCCTCAACCACGGCACCTCATTCTCAGCCTCTTGCTGTCTCCGACTCATCTCCTCAGGAATTCTCAGCTTTCAAGTCGTCAGCGGCATCTCTTTGGATCGCTTGGATTGCTAATGACATTCCCACCTGCTAAACAAAGCCCTGACAACAACTGATGACAAGCCTTAGACAAGAATCATATCAACAACAGCATGCAGAAACCATATTCATACCAATGATTTCTGATGCATCAACAATAGATCTAAACCAAACACTCTTTCCCCAAACATCTATTTGCCATTAAGAGAATACTTGCACAACAATAAGCCATGAAAAGTGCACTATGTTATAGTTAATTATTCAGAGTAAATGAGTGTTCTATGGCAACCACTTTTATTATGTAGAAAAAGAAGAACATTGATTTTTGTCTGAGAAACACACACACACACACACACACACACACGTGCATATACATACACGTATATATATACACACACACACACACACACACACACACACACTGATATCAAGTATATACTATAATTGAAATATATTTTAACTGTTACTTTATTTTATATTTTTCAGCAATTTATATAATATAAATACTTTGTTAATTATAACTATTGTACTACTAAAATAATAAACACTAATACAAAGAATTCAATCAAATAATATACTTTTATGATATTATAATAATTATTTATATGAATTTATTATTGTTATTATTATATGCATATTATATACATTGTGTGTGTGTTTGTGTGTGTGTGTGTGGTTAATTATATTGTTCTAACAAATAATTCAATTCAGGGCTGTAAAACGATTAATCACGATTAATCACATCCAAAATAAAAGTTTGTGTTTACATAATATATGATGGTGTACCATGTATAATTATTTTGTATTATATATATAAAAATACACACACATACATGTATATTTAAGAAAAAATATATATTTATATATAAAATATTTATATTAATATAATTTATATAAATCTATATACAGTATATACATTTTTCTACAATACAATACATGTTTACAATACATTTTTCTACTAATACATATTTCTTAAATATATACAAGCATGTGTGTGTTTATATATATATATATAAAATAATTCTACACAGTGCACCCACATATATTATGTAAACACAAACTTTTATTTTGGATGCGATTAATCGGATTAATCGTTTACAGCTCTAAATTCAATATGAATACTTAATAAATACTAAGTATTACTATTATATTATAACAGTTATTGTTATAATACGACGATGTTTATAATAATTTGATATTACTACTTATGTACATATTAATTAATACATTACATATTGTTTTAACTAATTGTGTATTTTATATAAATACTCAGTAAAATAATTTGTAATAATTAAATCTCTTTATCACCTGTTGAATAATAAAGATGGTATTTTCAAAAATTCTGAATATTTTGGAACTGAACTCTGAAAGGTACTAATAATTGAAAATTTAATGACAAAATGTGTGATTAAAATATTCACTGTGTAAATATACAAACATGTTAAACTGCAGCCACTAAAACGCATTTATTATTTATAAAAGACTTTTGTCATAATATATATCTACAGTATGTACAAGACTGACTCAACCAATGCCGTGAGTTTGGGAGGGCGGGGCTAAAATGTCACTTCCTTGCAAATAAATGTGTTAGTAGCTAATTCGAATGAACAACAGAGCAAACATCAAAGGATCAGAATGCACTGCCACACCAAACAGCAGAGAGATCTGAAAAGTTCTCAAGTTCAAGAAGGTGTAAAAGGTAAGCTGGCAAACTAATGAAAGACTCAAGTGTTCAAATATATTTTTCAGTCATCACAAATGACTCTCTGGGGGTTGAAGTTGGATGAAGGCTGACACCGAGGCCCTGCCCTTATATACCATCTGTGAATGCGTTTGAGGGGTTGATGAGTGCCGGGGCTGAAATTTGCCTGTAATGGCCTGCAGCCTCACTGACACTCGTGACGGGGGGATCGTGTTCCCTCTAATCTGCGGTCAGTCCAACCTTGAAGCCAGTGCTGCTCTGTGCGCTGAATCGCTAATGTTTCAATGGAGGTAAACAGCTCTCACCTCTCAGAGTGAGTAGAGGTGAAGGGATATGTGAGATACGGGTGCCCTGCAGTGAACGAGCCTATATCGGACGACCCAGGGATACAGAATACAGCCAGAAAACATGAGGCATTGCATTTTTGAACATGATGCAGGAAACGGCCCTTCAATCATGGCTATCACGTTGCTGTGCTTCTTCTCAGTGATTAAATCAATGATTCATCACATTGTAGGTGAACTGTAATGGAATGAATGCCATTAAATGTCTTCGGAAACCAGGGCAAATAAGGTGATCCTTTAATTGAAGGAGGAAAATCTGACTGAAAAAACTCCCAGTGAAGAAGCCACAAAAATATTACATTCATTATAAAATTATAATATTATATTTTACATTGCTTTAACTCTTCAGAATAAGTTTAGCAATTTCCACTTTAGTTATGCAAGATTCTACTTTTTCAACAATTCAAGTTGAAAAGTTGAAATATATATAAGTGTGTGTATATAAGAAACATTATAATATAATATCATTGAAATATATATTTTTTAGCAATTAATATAATATAAAACTTTGTTAATTATATAACTATTATACTACTAATATATTAACACTAATACAATAATATAAATAATTAAACAAAATAATATACTACTATATGGTATTATGACAAATATTTATATTAATTTATTATTATTATATGCATATGTATATATATATATATATATATATATATATATATGCATGTGTGTGTGGTTAATTATATTGTTTTAACAAATAATTCAATTATGAATAATTAATTAGTACTAGGTATTACTATTATATTATAACAATAATAATTTTATAATATAATATTTTTGTAGCTTCTTCATTGGGAGTTTTTTCAGTAAAATTTTCCTCCTTCAAGTGAATGATCATCTTATTTGTCCTGGTTTCTAATAAATTTAAGGCAGCAACTTTTTTATGGTATTATCCATATTAATTAGTGGTACTTAATGGCATATAATGCAAGGCATCCAAAAAATGTCTCCTCAGATTTTAAGATTCAATTGGATTAAGCGAAAATAATGAATCAGAAAATCAATACATTTACTGGACCCCACAAACCAGAGTTAAATGTCCTTTTTATTAGCTTTCACGACACGTCCATCAGCACCGTCTTGTATAACTGATCTTCTCGTGTCTCATGTGCTGACCTGTGAGAGAAGCACTTGAAGGGGGGCAGGAAACAAAGAACGCTTTAGGAATATATTTGCGTCAGAGAAACAGCTCAACCTAGGGCTTTAAAGCGGAGGGTCAGATGAGGCGGCGAGCTACTAACTGTGACTAATACTGTCGTACTTTAAAGAATTTCAGGCTGATAATGCTACACTTCAAAAAAGTCCTGTTCATAATCAGTTTCAGTCTTGGTCTCCAGTGGGAAATTACAGTAAGATCAAGTAAAGACTTAAAGGGATCACTTCACCTCTGGGAAGATGAATGTGTATTTAATATTGGTCATTTATATAGTAGAAATTAATTTTTTGAAATTTAAGCAATCTACATACACTGAGAAAAGGCAGAAAATCTACTTTTTACTTACACTGTAAAAGAAAATTGTGGCAACAGATTACAAGCAATATTCTTAATTTAATTTAACAATTGAGTAATAATTAATCAAATTAATTATTTTAAGTTAACCATTTAAGTGAGTAAAACGTACATTTAAGTCACCATTATGGTGATCGGTGTTTGTTGTAAAATGATGGTTTTCTGCTTCAGTGGTTCTGCTTGTTAACATCAGGTGTCTTCAATGTTGGCAATTTGAAATAAAGAGTTCTTAATTAATCTTTGACGTCTGTTACTCAGATTTTTTTGTTAAATTTTTGGTGTAAACTTTACTCAATTTAAATGGTTAACTTTTAAGGAATAATTCGGTTAATTATTACTCAATTCTAATTTGTTCAATTTAATTAATAATATTGCTTGTAATCTGTTGCCAAAGTTTTATTGAATAAATAAAGGGTATTCATTTTTACAGTGCATGTGGCTGAAAGACGGACAACTCCCAGAATGCACTTGCTTTGCTGTCCTTACGAGGCCACTCCAAAACCACGCCTACGGTTACAGGTGGCAGAATCCCAAAAAAATGGATACAACTAGGCTTGCTTTGATACATTGTGAGTTATTTGATAAATTTCTATAGAAATGGTGCTAAATTGCATTCTACCGGGATGTACTAACCTAATGTACAGTATATAACACAGACTTAGACTTGCACATTAAAAATATGATGCAAGGCAGGACCATGTCAACACAGTAGCTTAGTAGCTCTGCTTATGAACTGTTTTCCTCCAATTGAACTCACTATACGAATACGAAAAACGCATATGAAAATTTCGGACTCAGTGTGCAATGGCCTTAAGTGCTGCCAATCACAACACATTTTGTATTTCGAAGGAGGGGCTTCATCAAAACCAGAACTAAATGACTCGTTCAGAGACAGACTGGGGAGAAGGGATATGTAACAATGTAAATTGTTGTAAAATGTTGTAAAAATGTATTTTTTTTTAAACAATCATCGCTTGTGTTTGAAGACGTGAGAATGCGCGCGGCCGAGGCACAACTCACTTTCTGGAGGTATACTGCCCCCATCTGTTATGGAAAATGGGAAATGTTTTGATTTTTAGTTAGTCGAAGAGCGACATTTCAAATAAAAATAATGCTATTTATAAATAATGTAATTTTTTTAATGAACGTAATGTTTATTTGAAATATCATTCTTCGATTTCACAGTAAGATTTTAATTTGATTTAAAAAAAAAAGATTAACAGAACATGTGTTAAAAGATAAGATTGTGTATCTATACATAATGCATACTGCAAACTTGTATTTGTTTTAACAAAAAAATCCTAAATAATGTTTCTTGAGCGCAAATCAGCATATCTGAATGATTTGTGAAGGATCATGTGCCACTGAAATAATGCTGAAAATTCAGCTTTGCGTCACAGGAATAAAATACATTTAAAAATATTTTAAAATTGTAATGTTTTTATCTGGAATATCATATGTAAATAAATTTATTCTCTCTCTCGCTCACTCTCTGCGCTCTCTCTCTCTCAACTGACTGCCATAGTTTAGATATTTTTACAGAGAGAGAAAAAAAAGATTTGACTCAATGGCTTGTTTTGTCAGTAACAAGCTACACTGAAATCAAACTAGTACACACAAAAAAACTCATGATTTCTTTCAAAACCCATTCCATTTCACCTTTTATTCACCTCTTGTGCAACACAAGAATTTATAGTCTCCATCTCATATACAATCGAAAAAGCGTAAATAATCCCAAACCTCGATGCCTTCATTTTGATTTATGCCTCGGCTGACCAGATCCAGCACCAGTGTCTATTGGCTGTATCGCAGAGTCCCATCACTAACTGAGTGCACTGCCTGCCTGCCATGAAGGATGAGGAGACTCATACATCAGGAGGACGTCGGAGAGACAGAGAGTCCCTGGTGGATTGAAAGAACATTTAAGACTTTCATTCTGTCACCCAACACAGCCACAAGCCAGCGCGGTTCTAACGGCCTCACTCGACTTTGTCCACTTGCATGGACTCAGATTTCATTCTTTCAATGTTTAGGATGTCGCACCGTAACACGATGCTTTATTACCTTGATTCCCCACATATGTATAAAGCGGCTGCAGTGACGACAGCTCAAAATGCTCTCAGTGTCTCAACAGTGAGTCACCTCATCTGTAAACAGCACGGATGTTGTGCAATCGACTTTTGCCGGAAGCTGGAATCTCTGCAAACTTGAAAGTGGGCAAACAGGGCTTTTTTGTTGTTGTTGTTGCTAAGAAAATCCAACAAACTCCAGAAGTACAGTGGTAGGGTTTCCGTTAAACCCGTTTAAGCGACACAGTAGCAGAACTACAATAGCAGGCTCACGACACTAATGTAACTGTGAGTCTATACAGAGAATAAAGTGATTTCCCGATTTCTACATTGAGTATTTTGCTTTCAAAATGCCCATAAAGCATTTATCTAGAGTCACCAAGACTCGCCATTAAGAACTATTACACACCTGAGTGGTCATGAAATGTCATTTACATGATAAGAGGAATCACATTGGCATCCAATTTATAATTATTCTACATATACAGAATACATGGAGAAGATGACTAAGTGCCACTTCAACATAAAACAAAAAAATAAATTAATTCAAACTTAAAAAGGTAAATACATAAATGGGCAAATTAATAGAAAAAAAACTTTTTTAAAAAAAGTTTGTTGTTTTAAAATGTAGTTAAATATAATAAAAGTGTCATAACTACAAACTATTTAATTAATGTTTTATTTGTTTAAAAAAAAAGTATTTATTAATAGACATTTAAAAAACGAAAAATTATTTAATTATATATGGATTATATGGATTATTAATAACAATTTTAGTCATTTGCAATAACAAGGGAATATTTACTAACATTTTTGTTGATTAAATCATATTTTAAATATCTAGTTAATATAACAATAAAAAACTTAGAATTTAAATACAATTTATAAAATAATAAATTATTCTTTTACTATTAAAATTGCCAAAGTAAAAAATATTTCATGCTATTTTCACTTCGCATTTTAAAAATGATTTATTCAATATTACTTTTTTAAATGAACATAACTATTTATTTAACGACACATTAGACACATTTTAAAGTATTTAATTCATGTTTTATTTGTTAATTTAAAATGATTCACAAACTTTGTGTTTTAAAACGTCTTTAAACAATAAAAAACTGAAAATTGGCAAATAAATAGTCATATTTCTTGTTTTATTTAGTAGTAAATTTAAAAATGTTTATTTATTATTTTATGGTTAAAATTAAGTATACATTTTAAATTAAATAAACAGTTTTAAATGTCTATTAATTTGCGAGTGATATATATTTATTTACATGTCTGTTTGAATTATATCCCAAAAATATTAATATTTACATTTGCATATTTAAATCATTATAAAAAAATAACAGTTAAACAGTCTTAATTTGTGAAAAAAGTATTTAAAAGTGAGCATTTATTTAGTTTTTTATTTGAATGATTAAATTGTTTGATTCCTACAGTACATTTTATTTTAAATGTACTACATAAACTCAAACATGTAGTTATAAACTGCTTAGATTCAGTTTCAGTCTGACATAATTTATCGAACAATTCACTATTTCATATTGCATAAAAGCCATTACTGCAAAATATAATGTGTGTACTGTGTAGACATTTTTATTTTTTCTAGTTCAGTGCAGATGTCTTCAATTTTAATTTTGCAATGTTACAGCGAAGAGATAATGATTGATTATTTGATTGGTCCGCTCCCTCAAACATCAAAGGACATCGGGCAGTAATGATACTCTGATTGCTACAATCACTCTTAGCAGTGCAAACCAGACTGTCAATCAAACAGCTGGAGTCTATAAGCACATCAAAGCCGATCTGAAGAAACCAGAAAACTGCCTAAGATGCTCTGTCATCCATTTTTTAATACATCACGTTAAATAAACGCAGGCATGAACAGAATAATCAATATGACACACCAACACAAGATCTCTCCCATGTTGGGATGATGTCTATGCATAATCTGATGCTGTGGCACTTCAGGATAACTGGAGATAACTGGAATTTTCCCCCAGTTATCCTGACTCATACAGGGATGTATGATATATATATATATATATATATATATATATATATATACATATATATATATATATTAGGGCTGTCAGTTAAACGCGTTATTAACGGCGTTAACGCAAAGCCCATTTTAACGGCGTTAATTTTTTTATGGCAGCGATTAACGGTCTTTTTGTCCTAGCAAACTTTGTCGTTTCTTCACATACTTTTGCAACAGGACGCGGCATGCGTCCTGATCCATTTCAGCGTCTCGCGCTCGTTATTCACTCAAAGCCGGCTCGCAAGCCCAACGTGTGTGCGCCGTGCCTGATGATTAGTTTCCGGTCTAGCTAGATCCGCTTGCGCTTTGGTTCGAAGAGAGCAACGGAACGTCCTGACGCGGTGCAAGCCATTGAAATGAATGGGTTTCAGATCGCAGCGCGAGGACGGTTTGTGCCGCACACACTCGTTTGGCTTGCGAGCCGGCCAAATAGTAACGTTATGTTTTGAGTGGATGACGAGCGCGAGATCAATATCAGGACCTCGTCAGTATTTCTTTCACCCTTTTATTGATGGACAGTGTTACATTGTGTGAGAGATTATTTAGGCTATATATGTTAGAGTGAAATTGAACACTATTCCAATGTTATTTTCAATAATAATAATTAAAAAAAAAACATTTGCACTAAACAAGCCAATCCACTTTTCCATGTTGATAAGAGCATTAAAAATGAGGAAAAAAATGTAACAAAAAGAAATCAAAAGACATTAAGAATAGATATAAATATGCGAATTAATCGCAAGTTAACTATGACATTAATGCGATTAATAACGATTAAATATTTTAATCGTTTGACAGCACTAATATATATATATATATATATATATATATGAAGAGTTCAGATGCAAAAGCCTCTAAATGCCATTTGAAATTTTCTTCTAAAATGACCATTTTTATCAAGCTTGTATATTTAAGTTCAGTAATTTCACTTAAATGACAATTAATAAGTAATCTTCATTGCCATTTAAGTGAAATTACTGAAACTTAAATATACAAGCTTAATAAAAATGATCATTTAGAAGAAAATTTAAATGGCACTTAAAGGCTCCAAGAAGTTTATTAACTCCAACAATTTAAGCATAAAAAAAATTTGATTTGTTTCCAAGTAACTCAATAACTTGTTGTTAAGATAACTTGGGTAAATAAAGTTAATAGTACTAATTAGTTACTATAACTTACATCTATGAAGTACACTGTAAACCTGAATAAGTTGGCAGAACTCAAATCACTTTTAATAGTATAAATGTTAGCTTTAAAAGCTAATCTGCTGATGTAATAAATGCTAACATATTAGAAACAGTATGTTATAAGCACTTACAAGCACAGAGGCACTTGCTGTATGAGCGTAATAATATAAAGGGATAATTTGCTCTCAAATCAAGCTGAATGCACCACTTGTCACCATGATGGTAACTATCCTAAAGCCAACATTAACAGAAATTCTTCTAAATTAGCATAACAAAACATTAATCACTACTAAATCTCACACTTAACATTAATCTTACACAAAAAAAAACATTACATTGCACTTAATTTTAGCATTTACACTCTCTTTCGAGTGCCATCGGCAAAGCATGCTGGGAAATAGAGATCCCAGCCGCTTTCAGTTAAACTTAAGTTTGTCTAAATTAAAATAAATAATTTCATAAAACTTTACTTAAAATATACCAGTTCTGTGAACTTGAAAGAAAAGAAAGTGTTAAATACTTTTATTTGATAAATTTATTTGACTGAACTAATTAGTTGAATTTATGTTTGTCCTACTCAAACCATTTAATTATTTTGACCGTTGGGGTTTACAGTTTACTGAATAAATGCACATTTTGAACGAAAAGAGAGCCATTTACTTAATTACTGATTGAATTCACAATTTGAATGAATCTAATGAATCAATGACTCAATGAATCAATGACATACCCAATTAGACATTTACCACCACTGGACCATATTGTTTACAGTCTAGCTTCAAAAAACTCAAACGTTCTTTACTCAAACGCTACTGTTTAAAAAGCTATCCAAAAGCTATGAACATTTCCACAATCTGCAATTCAGACTAATTATCGTATAAAAACACTGTTTTCAAGAAATCAAATCAATGATCTGGAGCCGTGTGCGCTAAAGAGTGCGGTTGTTTTGCATGCTTTAGTTTATTAAGAGACGAAGCTTGAGTGAAGGTCTAAGCAGATCCACAATCCACAATTCAAGTCCCAGATGAAAATATTGATCGGTTGATATTCTTTCGCCACACTTATCTTTAAATCCGCCTCTGACGTTAATAAGAAACGTCCACTTATGCTCGGAATCGGTTTTAAATGAGGCCAGTTGAAGGTAAAAGGATGATTTAAAAGCATTTAGACAGTAGAAATTGATGCAATGATTCAGGAATGGATGACTCAGTTGCCCTGCTTGTTCGTTTTATGAAGCTTTGAAGAGTGCAAGGAAAAATCTGAGGCTCACGGTTGGATAGAGCACACCTCGCTGTTTCACTCAATGGTCTGATGTGTGTGCAGTTGTCAGTGCAATTACCTGTGTGTGCAAGCACATGAAGCTTTGCCTTGAGGTGCAACAGTGATCCCATTATCATCTTCAATTCACAAACTACAGTTTTTAAAAAACTTGCAATGCCCATTTTCCTCCCATCGCTGATTAAACAACAGGTTTGTCTCTGCGATCAGGAATTGCCAATTTTTTTGTCTCGAGTGTCTCCAGTGGGATCTACAAGCCCATATTTTGTTCACTTGACAGTTCAGCAATGCACACCTGCAGAATGTATAATGTGTCTCTGTGCATTGCTAACTCTCAAGAACAGCAACTCCTAAAGAGTCGACACCTTTCCAGCACTTTGAGGCACTACAATCAAAATGTTCTTTTTTTAGCAAAGTTAGAGTAAACAGAGTCAAAAAACGGAGGCTGAATTTTAAGCATTGCATTACAGTTGATCTACAATGCGTAGTGTTCACTTCATTTGAAAACAATGTCACGATGCATGTGAAAGAGCCAGAAGCATGTAGGAAATATAGAAACCCATCAAAATAACCTGTTAAAGTCACACAAATGTCTGTTCGTCTTCCGTCGATGCACTTCACAAAAAGCTAACTGTCTAAAATGATTATATATCATTGGTTGATTGCAGACAGATACTAATGGGGTTTTGCTAAGCAGTAGGCGCGCGCTACCAGCAGGACGCAACAATTGCATTTGGCTGGGTGTAGAAGATACGAGGTGGGGGTTTAGAGAACGAATATGAAAGTCTAATTGTACAATACAGGGCTTCGACTGCCCTGCGGACGGACAGGCCCTTTCGTGATGCGTTCTGTCGTCCGCTCATCAAAGTGACAGACGTGATCCGACAGTGCCACAGCCTCGAGTGAGACTTAAAGCATGATTTTGCACCGTCACTGTTTGGTTGGTGGAAATAACAGCTGATGCGGAAGAAAAAAGCGAAATACTGAGAATCTGAGAGCGTAGGGGTTGGGGTTGTTGAGTATTGTCATATGTTGTGTGAAATTACAAGTGAAGTGGTGTTGTAAGCAGGGGCGTTTCTAGGTTTCAAAAACATCAGGGGCTGAACCCGAAACATCAGGGGCTGGGTTATGGTAATTATTAGATAACATGTTTCGATACAGAGAATAATGTATATCGCATGCCTATATGCAGGGGGCAGACTGGATAAGACCCCCCCCCCCCCATCCCTGGTACTGTAACCAGACCATCCCAGATTACCACACAGTCACACACATTCAAAGGTGAGGTAGTTAGGGGGTTCGGGGTATACTCCCCGAGAAAATTTTGATTTCTCAGACCTAGATGTGTGCATTTTTGGGTATTTGAAGGTCATATAAATTGGATAACAATAGCTTTAAAAGCATGTCAGTGGACAGTAGCCTAGCATAAATTATTTGTCAAGCAGATAACAGATTCTTAAATATGAGAATGAGGATAAATGTTGAAATAAATGATCCACACTTGGAAATGCTGAACACATTCGAGGACCATACAAGTCTAGCCTATATAATTATACATTTGATAAATATATATATATTTTTTACTTATGAATTAAGATTATAGTTTCTAGCGTAGAACATCTGTGTTAAATAGGAATAAATTGTAATAATGTTAATCAAGCTGACTAAATCACATGACTGTTAACAATGACGCAGCAGTTAACAATAAAAAGCTGTTAATTCTACATTTTAAGTGTATGTTTCATTAAAAAAAGGCCGCAAAACAGCGATTAAAAGCGGTTTTTGGCTCGCGAGAAAGTTAATGTAGGATGTAGGAATTTCTAACATAAGATAGGATGAAGCAGGATGGGATTCCTAAAGTTAAAATCCTATCTTACTCTCTTTACGGCCCCTGATCTACTCGTTATCTGAGGGGAATAACGTTAATTTAGCCTACACATCATGTTTCAATCGCCAAATCAGATGTATAAGTTAGGCTACTTCATTTACGTTACATTCTGCACGAGAAACGGATTATGACTCACAAAATGGATTAAGTTAGCTATTGGCGAAATAGTAAGGTCCCACGTATTTTATTTATAACGGACATGTTCTGCATTAATACCACAGTGAGTAGCCTACAGGTCTAATTTAAGTTAGACCAGTGTTGCTGAAGAGCCTTCACCGAGACACCGACCTGAGCTAATGATGAGGAAACGGCGCCAGCTAAGTTGATAACTCTTCTTGCCTCTCATCCGCCTCGTATCGTTCATGACTCCTTATTTTACTTTTTAAAAAGTGTCTAATGTCCATAGCATACTAAGCCAAAAACAACAATGACAGTCAAGCCCTAAAGCTGTAAGTTAACCGATGTCTCTCTCTCTCTCCTCCGGTGCGCACTCTATAAGCGTGCTGTAACCATAGTAACTTTGATACGCTTGTTAGCCTATGCTAATAACTAGCTAGTTAAACAAATAGGCCTACAGTGAAAGCCAGCCAGATGATGATCTATCTTCAGACTTTAAGGATAAAAAAACTGAATTCTTACCCACTGACTTCTTTCTGAAAAATCCCCAAAGTCTCGTTTGCTTCATTTTTCTTTTAATCTTTTCTTTCCTGCTCGCTGACTGTCTCAGTTGTTAACTCGCGCTCTTGCGGTTGACTGTGCTAGCTCCTCCCCTACCTGCTGCTGCTGCATATTTAACAGAGAGGAAGAAACGGAGTAGCCCATAGGCTACCGACAGCAAAGAAATGTATTCTATAGGCTAGATTATTTTTAAGATCTATTTTTACAGGCTGTATGCATGCAAAGCCAAAGCGCAATGAAATAAAGCAACCTATGATTTCGGGCGTTTACATAGGCTATTGTTGTCCAGTTTCATATTTGCTCAGTGACAGTCATTACATTCGGGGCTTGACTCAAACATTCGGGGCTGAAGCCCCGGGAAAGTCGGCTGGGCGACGCCCCTGGTTGTAAGAAACCAAACCAGCAATCCCTTGAGCTCTAATATAAGGCTTTTCAATTTCCCATTGACTTTTTTGATTAATCCAAAAGGGCATAAATCAGAGGAAAAAGAAAAATATTTACTGAATAGCCTGCAGTTTACACTGTATCGCACCTATTATTCGTTAAAAATGCCATTTCAAACTGTGGGGCTACATTGTTGTCACATGACTTCCTCAGGATGCATGCGAGTGGTAATTTTGCATTTTTTATTCATTTTTGTTTAAAGGGATACTTAATCTCTGGAAAGATGAATGTGTATTTAAAATGGGTCATTGGTGTAGAAGAAATGTGAAATTATTTTTCAATTTGGAGTTTTCTAGACTGAGGATGAAAGACAACATCTCCCAGAATGCACTTGCTTCGCTGCCCTAGGAGGCCACGCCTACCGGTGACAGAGCACAGTAGTTAAACAACAAGTCTAGGCTACTCAGTGAGTCTCTGTGATGAGTTGTCCGAAAATGTTTTTCAAGATCGCCCAAAATGTCCGAGGATTCGAAGCTTCAGCGTACTACATTCGCCATTCATTATGTTTACTGTGGCGAGCAGTAGCGGGTCACAAGGGGGGTGTACTTTCAAACCTCTCCAGTCCCACTCCCACGAAAAAACACCCAATCCCGTCCCAATCCCGGAAGAATGACTCCTATTCCCTCCCACTCCCGTCCCGTGTTGTGTTTTTTAGACCAGAATCTGTCAGTTACAGTAAAAAACTTAAAAAAAAACAAACAAACTGTGGTTTGGATGACACGCTCACTCGCAAGGTCTCTCGCTCACTTTCCCTCTGCCGTGTGCATGTGCGCGCTGAGTGCATGCTCTCTCGATTCCGGGAGAATTTAACAAATTTGCAGCATAACTACTCATTCGCGTAGTGGCTCAACAGGTAAATATATAGGTAGATATATAGAAAAACTCATCTTCCAGGCATTTAACCAACCAGGTTGGCACTTCAGCGTGACAAATCGGAGGTGTGGCGTGTGAAACCGATCAAATGCGTGTATCTTACGGCCAATATGCATGCGACTTGGTAGCTATGTATATTACAGCCACCAACTGGTACGGGTGTGTGGAGCACGTCATTCACTTATACCAGCCACACCGAGCAAACAGGAGAGCATAAAGAGACGGAGCAAATATAATTTAGTTTAATTTTTTTATTATTCCTGGTTCCGCCCACTTCCCACTGACATTTTTTTTCCTTTCCCGTCTGAATCCCGTGATACATAGTGATTTTGTTTCCTATCCCACAGGAGATTCACCATGACCCACGGGATTCCCGAAAAATGTCGCACTCTCAGCGAGCAGGACGAGGCTGAGGGCTGTGTGAGAACGGCGCGAAGGCGGTGGCGTGATTACCGATGAGCGACACCGGCGAGATGCACTGGTCTCGTATCTCTCACGGACGAGTGGGAATATTCTCAACAATGTTTAAACGCACATGAACCAATCACTTGTTTAGCGTTCATGTAAACACTACATTCAGAGTCAACAAACAGAATTAATTCAGTTAGATTGAAACAAAAGGTGTGCATGTAAACAACGAATGGCGACAAAGCAAAAGCTGAATACCGGACATCGACGGCCGGACATGTCCGGGAAAAAGAGGATGCTAACTCCTACTACTCCACTTTCTCCACAGAACAAGAGCCTGCTAGCTTAGCTTCCAAAAAAAGATGGCTGATACTATGTGTACATTCAGTGAGTGAGATCCCGACCCTCTATGGGCGGGTTGAAAACATGCGGGACAGCCTCTATTACTGACTGTAGTCTTTAGCCTCTGGCCAAAAAATCCTCAGATGACGCAAAATGACGATTTTTGCGTCATCTGGAGGATTTTTTTCCAGACAAAACATACATAAATCTCTCATCTCAGGGGATATGAGGGTGGAAAGCACGGTAATTCGAAAATACTACAGGCTTTCTACTAATACAAAGCTTAATGCTAAATCCTAATTATCCCTTTAAAAATGTCTAACTTTTGCCACTTCAATCAAATAATAACTACTATATGGTAAAACTATAAGGCATAAGATCACTGGTCAACGCACAAATAAAAAGCTAAATATTTGGGTGGATGGATGGATGTATTAGGGGAACGTCTTACATAATACGCACTGCTGCATTTTTAAAAGTTGGTTTATTTTTAGCATCTTAATAAAATGTTTAAAGTAAGTGCACAAAACGTGAAACAACATCCAAAAGCAGTTGTGCAAAATAATTGTCTAAGCCAAGTCTAAAATCTAAATTAAAAACATATTTAAAAATTTAGCAGACATCATTTCACCCAGACAAGCACACTTGTCATGAATAGTAAACGGCAAAGACTGTTCTATAAACCCAGTTATGAAATTGAGCGTGTGTGTGGCAACTAATAGTGACAGTGAAGAGACTTGTGAAATGAGCCATGTCAATGCAGTGATCTCCAGCTGAGAGTGAAGTTACACATCAGATATCTAATGTACTGTAGTTACACCTTGTGTGGCATGACCAGCCGGATTCCAATTCTGAACAGCCCGAAACAAGCATTTGAACGCAAACGCTTCTAGCAACACAAACCCAAACTGATGCATCATTTCATCACCAAAATCAGTGCACAATGCAAATTCATATTGTATTCTCAGCACTATAGCAGTGGGCATTGGCACATTCGGTTCAATTGTATAGTGTGAAAAATGAAGGTCAGTAAATAAAAATTACAAGTGAATGATTCCCAAAGAGCTGGACAACTAACAGTGAAGAACACTTTTCTGCAACGAAATGGAGGAAAACAAAAATCTATACCAATTTTAAACCCCCGTGTAGTCTAATAATATCCCGACAGCACCCATTTCTTACTTCGTCTACAATCAAACTCTATCTGGCATGTTTTTAATAAAGCAACGCCATCACATTCAGTTACCCAGGTCATGTTCTAACTCTCCTCCTCTGTTTTAACATTCACGAGACAAATGAACAGTTTAACATCGCTTTATCTCGTCTTGTCTCTTCCAATTCAGCCTCCAAAACATCTCGGAAAGCTGTTCAGTTACACTAATGACTCTCAGTATGGGAGAAATAGCTCCAGAAATACATGCTCATGACTGCGCTGCACAGGCATAAATCAAAGGCATCATTTCATCCAGCCGGTTGGTGATTGTGATGTGTTTGTGCACCACTATGAAGGGGGAGGGGGAAACATCAGCAGGCCAGCCTGGAGAGGAAATGGTGGTTGCCTTGGAAACCCTAGGCTGAGGAAGAGAGGGACCGAGAGAGAGAGAAAGAAAAGAGAGAGACAGGAAGGAAAGGAAGAACAAGTGAAGTGGGTGAAGAGAGTTGACCGAAGCATCGTCGTTGTTTTTCAAATTGTTTTTGTTTTGATTTGAGGAGAAGATGAGCTATGTGAAAATCTGTACATCTCTACACACACACACACACACATATACATATATATATGTATATATATATATATATATATATATATATATATATATATATATATATACACACATATATACATACATGCATGCATCCATACATACATATATATAGCCTATAAATGGTGACTGCTAACTTTTCCAGCATCATGGTATACACATGACAATGACAAGCTAGCCATCATAACTAACTTCAAATAGGCAGCTAACTAGCATTAGCAACTGCTGCCTAGCTTGCCTCCGCTAGCCGGCAGAAATCACAACCTTGCCTGTCGCAATATCTTGATATCTATCAAGATTTGGGACTGACAGAATCAATCCAGTTCAAATATGTGGACTAACAAGAGACGTAAGAGAAATAATCCTATTTAAGCTAGTAGACGAAGGGCTTTTTGTAAGCATTGTACGTTTACTCCAGACGTCTCAGTGCATTACCGTCAACACATTTCTGTATGTTTTTACAAACTGAGGTACAAGTCAAATTTGTTATATGATTTCAAAACACTGCTAACATTCCTGTCATTTACCTCAAACTGGAGACTGGTACTTTCCACAAAATGAATTTTTTTCTCATTACGTCAAAATAAGCCATATTGGTTCTTTCTATCTGGTTGCATCATACATTGAGATGGTACCCAGACATATCAGGGAGGGTTTGTCTCCATGTCTCTCCTATAAAACCCCATACAACAATAACAACTTCCTCAATATTGCAGGTTGGCTCATTTTAGCTGCAAGTACCCCACTAAAAAAAGCTCCATTTATATATAATCAGACCAGGAGAATATTTTACAAGTACAACCCTAAAATACAAAAAGGACACTTCCTATGTCCTGGCTAGGCACAATGTGACAAGCATTTTTTCTTTCCACGCTAAATACTAAACTGCATAGAAGATAGTTGATGTTTAATCCATAGTCATGAAGTCCAGAATATTGGAGATTTCAAAGTGGGCGACAAAAACAAAAAGATCATCAAAATCTTCCGCTTGTCGACTGTTGCGATCCGATGGCAAAGACAGCTTTTTTGGGTTGTAACTTTTATCTTACTATTATTGCATCACACCTGGTATGGATATTCTGGAATAGGATCCTCATCAGGTTCAGCAGGATGTCACCGTATTATTTATGGATATGAAAAAGACCAACGCTAAGAAACCCAGTCTATTTGGCAAGAGTAAAAAATGTATGTATGGATCACTCACACGGCACAGTCCGGAGGTAGAGGTTGTCACGTATGATTTGCTGAAGCTCGTGGTCCACTGAACCTTTCTGGAACCGTAGGTTGAGATAATGGCGGAGATCTTTATCTACAACACCTCCTGTAAAATGTAAATAAAAAAACACAAGGTAAATTAACTGGTAAATACCCCTAAAATTATATTAATTTAAAGTATGTAGCTTCCCCTCATAATTTTTTGGAGTTTGCCTTACAGGATGCACAGGCATGTTGGTAAGGTAGGGTTAGGTAGCAAACAATAAATAACACTAGGAGTGAAACTTGCTAGGACCTAAGAGTGAACCTTGTGGAACTTCGCTCATTCAAACATACCAGTTTACATGCAAACAAACAACTTTGTCTATTGTAGACACTACATATATACATACACACACACACACATATATATATATATATATATGAGATTTCATGAAATGTCTGAAGGGCTTGAAAACAAACAGAATTTGCAAGGACCTAAGAGTGAACCTTGTGGGAACTTCGCTCATTCAAACATACCAGTTTACATTCAAACAAACAACTTTATCTGTTGTAGACACTATAAAACATGCCAGTTTACATTCAAACAAATAACTTTGTCTATTGTAGACACTATATATATATATATATATATATATATATATATATATATATATATATATATATATATATAGACAAAGTTGTTTGAATGTAAACTGGTATGTTTGAATGAGCGAAGTTCCACAAGGCTCACTCTTAGGTCCTGAGCAAATTCTGTTTGTTTTGAAGCCCTTCAGACACTTCATGAAATCCCATATAGAGCATGTGTCACTTAGCATTAGCACTTCCTATTTGTTTAGCCTGAAGTTATCACATTCATGCAGCTGACTTCTGTAGTTGGCTTCAATGGTTCAGTGACATTTAATATGCATAAACGTATTTAGCACAAAATGATTCCCTAAAGATACACTTCACTGATGCATCCGACTGTCTGTGTTGTCTGACTTGTGTTTATCACATAGCTAGCCATCCAAAGGTACCCTAACAACATCTTAAGCAAGAGGCACTCAGAGACACCAAGGCAAAATGCTGAAAATAAAAGGTAGCTTGACAACTTTCTACCATTTCTCTAAGGTGAACAAAGGACAGAAAAATGACAACTCATGTCGCACTACTGTGCCTCAAGAGAGCCAGGCAGATTTTTTTTTCTGTTCCAATCATAACCTTGACCATGGATACATTGGGATGCATGCTTAGAAATTCAAAAATCCAGCACACATTTTGTGTGTGAGAGATCCTTGCAAATATAAGCATCTGGCAAGAGCCTGCACACCATTTCACAAGTTCAGAATGCATTACATCTCATATGTCACCGGTTAACAAAGGCAAAAACCTGGTACTCCAAAATCCATTCATGAAAGATGTCTTGACCAGTTTTCCTTTCTAACATCACCATAATTCACATATAGAACTAGAAGAATCATTTTTGTCAAAAATTTCTAATAACAAATTCTCTGCATGACATTGCACTGAGTGGAAAAGGGGGAGAAAACATGCAACAATCAAGCTTGCACAGCTGTTGCGGCGGAAAGGACACACCGGAATGCCGTCACACCATTCCAGGGAAATGACAAAAAAGGAACATCTCACAAGTAACATCTCTACAGTCAGCAATCCTAAATAAACATCTCACTTGTCATCATCCATAATTATAATGGCTCTCTCCTCCCCCTCTTTCCAAAAAAACTACTGTATCCCAATCACAATTCCAGCAGTCCAGATGATGTGCTCCTCTGTCACTAGCTTGGATCTACTCACCCTTCCAAAATCCTTTTGCTATTCCCCTTTATGCATTCAATCCCATATTTTAACTAGTCCTTTATATAATCAATGGATGCAGCAGTGATGGAGTCTCCCGTTCTGCAGCTAGTTTATTCCAGAGGAAGAGAGGGAACGCGGGAGGAGGAGAAGCGACGGAGTCGTCGACAGTCAGGAGACAACAGAGAGGGAAAAAAGGTTCTGCAAGAAGAGAGCCTATCACAATGAAGCCAGTATTCTCATTTGCTGGGTAGATAGTGAGGTCTGATATCGCCCCCTGACTGCAAACGACGGTACTGCAGTGGTTGAGGGTGAGTGTGCGTGATACAGATGCTTTTGGACACACCACCAAAAAGGCCAGCTTGTTCACACCAGATGCTTCCTGCTAGTTGGCATCGTGTGAACTTGTTGACCTTGTGAACACATCAGTGTCAAGAGTGAAGCAAGCAAGTAGCAGCGTGCACTCGGAGCGTACAATGACCAGACAAATTCTGGCTGGGAATGAATAGGCTAATTAAAAATTACTCATGTCAGGGTCTCACAATATCATTACCCTAAATAGATCTACTATTTACTATTCACTTTGCCTAAAGTAACACGTTAAGGAGTTAACTATATTAAGCTCATATATTTAATTATGGTAAAATAATATATTTAAAGTAATATAACTTTGTTATAAACAAAGTTATATTGCTTAACTAAAATTAATAATATTAAAACATAAATTAATATATTTATATACAGTACACACACATTAGAGCTGTTAAATCGATTAATCACATCTAAAAAAGTTTTTGTTTACACACACATATATATGTGTGTGTGTTCATAAAGTATATACACAACACACACATATTATAAATAAATGTTTATATATATATATATATATATATATATATATATATCACTACACACAACACAAAACTTTTATGTTCTGCGAGTATTAAATTTGACAGCACTAATATATGAATACATATATATATATATATATATATATATATATATATGCATGTATACAAATATAAATATACAAATATATATATACATGTACGTGTATATGTAAATAGGCATGTTCTGGAATATGGAGTCGAGCTAAAACTTAAGACATTTTAAAGACCTCATAAAATCCCAAAAATATATTTTGGGTGATTTTAAGTCATATTTAGTAGGTCCTAAAAAAATTGTTAGTTTAAAATTGACACAGTTAAACTAATAGAAAAATAAATTAATTAATAACAAAAATGATACATTAGTAGCATAAAAAAGCAATGGAATTTTGCTGGACTCAAGACTTTTTGGACTGTATTTGTTAATGTACAATAAATTAAAAGTATTAACATTTTTTAACAATATTTATTATTTTACTGTCTAAGTGGTATTTCATGAAAACTTAATTATATTTACATACAGGCATGGAAATGAATGCTCTCTTTTAAACACTTACTAGCAAGACGACTAACAATGTTAAGAAGTAAACAGTGTTGGGTAAGTTACTCTAAAAAAGTAATTAATTAAAAGCTGCTAATTACATCACTTCAACAGATTAATTAGATCACTGTACCAATTATTCTCTCAAATGTCTAATGTAACTAAATAAGATTAATTTAAAAGGTAAAATTTTCTTATTTTACCGTAAAAAGACAAAAATAGCATTGGCTAACTATTTACTTTTTAGGTATGAATATGTAAAACTACATTAAAACAATGGCAAAATTTAAAATGGCACATTTAAAATGGCAACAGTGATAGGTTGACAAGCTCACTATAGTCGTACACACTGGAGAACATTGATGGTAAACGATCAACATTGTCTACGGAAAGATTTGATGAGTTTGTTTTAAATGTATTCTGCTCGTTGAGAAGCTTGACATTCTGATTGTTTGGAATGCGAGGATGAAAATTATACAGCAGACAGGAGTAACAATAACCCATAGTTAGAGAAGCAGCAGAAGTGACCTTGCTATAACCCTTCAGAAATGAAATTCGTGTGGGTGAATGAAAAAAACAGCAGCATCCAAGATGGTATAAGAAAAATCTGCACGCAGAACATTATTAAGTGCTGAAATTGGGTTTAGGAATGCAGGAGGTGTTTCAACTGATCTCAGATCACTTATCTTGTTGCTCGGCCTGTGAAAAAGAGGCATATCTGCTGAGAATACATGACTCTGAGGAGAGAGTCTGAGGTCACAGCTGAGATTTTGTGGAGGAGGACAAACCTTTGACTCATGAGAGAACGTGGTCGCTTCATTTGTCAGCACGATGGATGACACAATGGGCAAAGGCATGACGTGAGGGTGAGAGAGAGCCGGACAGCTGTTAAAAACTCTCTCTTTCTCACGCTCTCACTTTCTCTGGATCCCAGAGGACGCCGTGTGCCATCTCTCAGCCACTTCTCCACAAGTGATGACAGATGCTTGTTTATTAACCAGTCAATAAATCCAAAGACACACCGTACATAAACAAACAGGCACAGAGATGAGATGGGACATGGTGATTGTGTGCGATCGTGTTTTTTTTTAAAAACTGAGTCACATTTTGAGATACAAAATTACTAGGTGAAGTACTTAATTATGAGATATAGATATAAAGATATAGTCAAAATCACAAGTTTTGGTCACACTGAGATATACTGATTTTGCCAAGGAAGACATGTTCCTGGATCAACATAATTTGTTGAACCTGGAACAATATATCTGTGTGAAACCCTACCCTACCCTAAGTTATCCCTTTAATCAGAGGGAAACAATAGGTGAGAAACACTGATGTAGAAACACCTAACCCTGCAACATGACATCATGACTTTTACGTAAACATACACGCCACTTTCGAGTCAAGTGGTGTGTAGGATTGGGTATCTGAAAATCGAGTATCGATTGGAACCGGGACTAACTTTTCGCTTTTCCCGGAATCGTTCAAAAGTTATAATTTCGATTCCTAGTTTCGATATTCACAGTCCGCCGACCGAAAGAAGAAACCGCTGCTCAACACCAACGAAGAAGCGTCTACCGGAAGTTTTGGCATAACCGCGCGAGTCGACATGAGTAGCTTACAATGGCAGTCCAAAGTGTGGCTTCACTTTTCTAAAAATAACGAAATCTCTGCAAAATGCAAAATTTGTGACAAAAGGAGTATTTGTGACGGAAGGAGTATTTCTTTCAAAAAGACCGTTGGTTAGCAAGGTTAGCTAAACTTTTTTGACCCTGCCTCTTGAAAGAATTCAGAATCGAGAATCGTTAGGAACCGTAATCGAAACAAGGAATTGGAATCAGAATCGTTCAAATTCAAACGATACCCAACCCTAGTGGTGTGTTATCTCTTACGCATTTTGAGCTATCCGCGTGTATGCGTGTATGTCTACGCCATTAACGTCCGCGTCATTCCGCGTGTCTGTACACGCCGTCAAATGTCTGAGCGAAACGAAGCAAAATGTAGATCTACATCTGGGAGCGATCTTTTTCTTTCCTAGGATGGTAAGGGAACAGTCATAAATGCCATTAACCCCAGTGACGTGTAGGTATAGGAACGGGGTTGAGGTAAGTCATATATTTATATATATAGTAATAACGTTAAGTCAACGGCATTCATAAACACGCTGAAAAGCGATTATGCGTGTTGATAGCACGCCAAAAATGGAAATACGAAATGGCGTGTCATACACACGCTACTTCATGAGATCAGTCTGAACCCTGAATATGATCTTAAATCTCAACATAAACTGTAAACTTGTCCCTCAAACCTGATTGGTTGATTGGAATGTTGTTTCAAGATCAACAAAGATGTTGTATTTGGTGAAATCACGGTCACCATAAAGTCACATTCTGAGATATAAAGTTGTTATATTATCACATTTAAGATTTAATGTCACAATTCCGACTAAGGTTTACACCTGGTATTAAGATGCATTTTAGTCAATTGGATCACATGTAGATGAGGCAGACACATACCCGTTTACACCTGGTGTTTAAATCCGTCATCTTTTGTCCACTTTCAACCACTTCTGTCCTGATTTTTCAGGGAGGTCTATGGGTGGTAAATATATGGATTTTTTCAGATCTTTCGATGTAACGGACAAAATAACCTTGCACTATTTACATAAAAACTCGTATGGAGACGACGGAAAAACAAGGAGAGCATCAGCACCTTTCATTTCTGCTCTGACAGCCCCAACATCACACCGAACGCTGTGTGTGTGTTAGAAATCAGGAATGGTGAGAAGAACATTGTGCTTGGTAGATTGTTCGTCGACAAAGTTTAAATCCTGAGTCACAATCCCGAAATATAAAGTCACATATTGACATTTACAGTCAAAATTACGAGAAATAAAGTCTCAACTGTGGGATATAGTTGTGTTGCGAGGTATAAGAGGTACAATTACGAGAAACTAAGCCATCATTTAAAAAATAAAGTCACAATATGAGACAAACTGTCACAATTTGACAATTACATAAAGTCACATATTGAGATTCAAAGTCACAATTACGAGAAGCAAAGCAATTGGCTTTATGCACAGCTGCACTACTTCCTGAACTTCAACCAGCTCCTTGATTCCTGTCTGCCATTATTGGACAAACTGATTAATCCAGGTGTGTCTTATTATTGTTGCAGTGACTTCTGAGGTCAGGCACACCTAAATTAATCAGTTTGGCCAGCCAAACTAAGATTAACTTTTAACTCTGAGGTAGAAACAGGCTTCCACAGGTCTGAACCACAATCTTCCGTACAATATGGTTAATGTTCTCTGATAAGGTGGGAATATGTCCCCATATTGATTTGTTTTCCCTGGAGAGGAGGTTAATAAAATTCCAATGAGTTTCCGCGGTTTCTTTTTGACAGCATAATCACAGCTGATCCCACTGCCCTCACTGAGGACAGCTGAGCAGCGTATCGATCGCCTGAAAGTTTTCCTCCATTGGAAAGTTGTTTGGTGCTAGAGGCCTTCGGCTCAAATAGAGTAAGGCGGAAGCCGTGATAAAGCTTTGGACACACAGAGGAAAACCACGTAAGATGCCAGCCAAGAATCAATATTTCCTATTCGCTACAACCCGACTCCTACGAGAGGTCAGATTCTACATCTACTTTGAGTAGATACAAACACACATCATTCCTCTCTCAACTCTTTGTTTCTTTCTTCAGAGGTAGAGATATCCAATCCCTGTGCTCCTTACCTCTGTTTATTTCACTTTCAAAAGCTGGACCATTGGAGCTGTGGCCTAGTAGCCTGGCATATTAAGCCATGGTGCTTATGTGGGATACATGGGTTTGAATCTGCTCAGCCCTTATAATGGATTCGTCATGTACGATAGATTCTGACAATCAAAACAAAAACAGGCTTGTTTATTTATGACAAAAATTACTGTTTTTTCTTCTCTTTCTAAAACAGATGCAACTAAAATTAGAGTATTTTACTTTTCATATTTTTTTAGTACAGCAAAACCAACCCCGTAAGACCTTCGTTCATTTTCGGAACACAAATTAAGATATTTTTTATTTAATCTGAAAGCTGGATCACTCCTGCATACTAGTCCATAGGCTTCTTGAGGGATTGAAACTTGCTGGCCTTGAAAGTTATTAAAGACATCGTTAAAATAGTCCAAGTGACGACAGCGGCTCATTCTTAAGTTTATCAAACGACGAGAACACTTTAGTGCGCAAAAAAACAACAAAAATAACGACTTTATATCAACTATTCATTTACTTCTCTCTCTGCCTCGAGTCAGGTTACTAGTTTAATAGGGCAAGCTTCTGTTATTGTACGTCACACGCATCACACAAGACCAGCGTCGGACAATAGTGAGCCTACGTGTGACGTAGCTCTACGCTATCACACTACGATAACTGACTAGATGCCCATAGAGAAGGAAGTGAAGAGTTGAAATAAAGTCGTTATTTTTGTTTGTTTTTGCGCACAAAAAGTGTTCTCGTCGCTTGATAAAGTTAAGATTGAGCCACTGTAGTCACTTGGACTATTTTAACGATGTCTTTAATAACTTTCAGAGGCCGACAAGTTTCAATCCCTGAAGAAGCCTATGGACTAGTATGCAGGAGTGATCCTGCTCTCAGATTTCATAAAAAATATCTTAATTTGTGTTCCGAAGATGAATGAAGGTCTGACAAGGTTGGAACAATGAGGGTGAGTAAATACTGACAGAGTTTTCATTTTTGGGTGAACCAACCCTTTAATAAATTGTACAATTACAATTTTAGTGCTTTCTCATTTTATTACGATGTGCCTTTTTCTGAATATTGCTTTATCCAAGTAGTCTACACTATTTAGATCAATCAATATTCCGAAAACAGTGCAGTTATTTTAATAAATTAGTTTTTTTTCCCCATTGATTAAAATAAAAGAATGCTTAGTAATATTATTCTTTAATATGAGAGAAAGCATTGCCTACCACTGCCAGTGCAGTTCTTTCTTTTTTTTTCCAAAACATTGTCCCCTCAGTTTGTGAGCTCTGGCATCGACCCTTGAAAGCCTACAATCAGTAAAAGGAAAGAAAAATGAACCAGACACCTGCATTTGAACTCTACATAAGGCATGACACCCTTTTGCCTGTTTAAATCAAACAATCTACATTTACAACTAGGCGTTAATCCAAAACGCATAACCGCAGCTATCAATCTCTTCCCTTTGTTAAATGAAAAGAAAAGAGAGGACTGCTAATTATGGTTCTGAGATCTCCATCTGACACACTTTGTTTGTCCTGTGATGATGATTCACTGTGATGATCACTCACACCTCTAACTCTCACAATCCAAAGGCAGCAAAATTATGTTTAAGTGATGACATGGCAATAGAGTGCCGAAGTTATGACATCACTTTGTAGGCCAAACGCGGAAGTGAGTTAGCATTTTAGCATCTCCGGTTCCCTCGGCTCTTAAGTCTATGGGTTTTTTGAATGGGTTTTTTGCTAAATCGCCTGAAATAAGGTCTGTGGTTAACAAAGCCTCTAAATATTTTCACATTTTGATCTATGACATAGAACACACAAGTTATAACCTGTGCTTTTTAAAAAAAAAACTTTATACAGGCTTCAAAATGTATACATTTTGGATTAACTTGTAAAGACTATCTTGATAACCGAAACGTGTAAGGGTCACAACTCTTAGTTAAACACAGATTTCAAAAAATGGAAAATGCATAGCTTTTTTTAAATCGAGGGAACCCATGTGCCGCTAACTTCCGAGTTGTCTTACAAAGTGATGTCATAACTCAGACACTATATATACAACAATTTGAAGTGTATAAAGTGGTGGCACCAACAAACTAAAAGCTGACAACTATTTTCATGTTCTGAAAAAAATAAAAATAACCTAAAAGTAAAAAAAAATAATCAACTATTCCCATTTAGTCAGTCATGTCCAACGTTACGTGGAACTGACGGTAATGGGGTCTCGCCTGGGAGCCTAATAACCCCAAGTCATAACAAAACGAGCCAATGGACATTGGCCAATCAGATTTTCATGCCAAGTCACACCTTGCCATTTCTTTATCTCAGTGTGGACTGTGGAGTCTGTCGAGCAATTTCAGAGGCTCATGTGGCATACATGTGGTCATATTTATACCAGTATGTATTGGTAGGTGTGCAAATCTCACTGGCCAATGTCCATTGGCTCACTTTGTAACCACTTGGAGGTGAGTCGGGCTCCAGGCGAGACCCATTACACCAGTCTGACGTAACATCTTCGTTCCCACCTTCAAGTTACAGGGGGTTACATTAGAAGGACGTTTTAAATACTGCACCTTTAAATGCAGCGTTAGATGGAGGTAATCTAAAAAAAAAAAAAAGTTTAATTGAGAGAGGGACCCAAATCATATTTTGGAATCAAAATATCATATTGAATCAGAGGTGGGTTCTGTTTACTAAGGCAAGCAAGCAACCTTCAGTTTTAGTACTCAAGAGCTCAAAGACTACAGGATGATTTAATTTATGTCATCTTGAAAAGTGTACATCATGTAATAAGTGAAAAAGTGGAAATGTCTAGGATATCTGTATCCCATAAATGGTAAAGTCTTTTTGCAAATGAATGAGCCTTTTCCTTTCCACTGACTCCACAAAAGATCTTGATGAGCTCAGGTTGCTTAATCTAAATATAGAAATCAAATCTTTGTGCGTCACTTCAAGGTTTCCATTCCAAAATTACAACAATGAGAAATTGGGCCTGGAACTTTAAGTGGTTAAAATAGAGGATACCAAAAAGGACAGGAACTATGGCAACCAACCCATTTTTGGAAAGTAAATGACATTATCTGTGTTGATTTTCTGATGCTCTTATACTTTTGGTTTAGGTTTTGAACAAAACAAACGTATTAAAGCTTGAGACGATATATGCCATTGAGCAATGCTTGACAAACAAAAGCGGTAATCAGATATCTAGCCACTGAAGCATAAAATCAGACCCAGAATTTAAAGGCAATGATGTCACGTCAAATATGCGTCTTTGTCATGCAGAATCATCTAGGACCCTGTCCCATCCAAAAGATATATTTCCTTGAAAATATCTTGAATTTGCATGTTGCAATATATGAATTTTGTATGACCAACAATACTGGCCTAATTTCAAGCCATTGACACAATTCTCCCTTCTACAAATAAGAAAAAAATAACGTAACAAAAAGAAATTAAGACATTTAGAATAAATGTGCAATTAAGATCGCGAGTTAACTATGACATTAATGCGATTAATGACAATTAGAATATTTTAATCGTTTAACAGCACTACTTAAAAGTAATCCATGTGACTCCAGTGGTTTTATGAAGTGACGCAAATAAACATAATTACCACTTTATCTCCAAAATAATAATCTTTAACACCCATTCATGCAATAATGTCTATTCTCTTACACCAAATCTTTCCACCCGGTCTAAAACATAAATATAAATGCTTGTAAAAGGTTTACCATTGGAAGAAGGTTTGATGATGTCTGATGACTAAAAAACAAACAAAACAAATTTACACCGTGTCCCTTTAAATGGCTCAATTAAAAAAATATATTTATTAAAAAGCAGTGTGTAACTGACCTGTTTTTACTGAAAGAATGACTGAGTGCATTTTCCACCTCAATCCTGTCCAACATAACCAAAGTCAAATACAAAAACAGTTTGAATTTCAAGTAAATACATACGCTCTGGGGGTCAATTCTGGATCTCTGTGACAAAGCACACGCTCTGGGCCATTGAACAAGACATTAAAGCCTACAGCAACATAGTGATTACTGCACAAAAAGACCTTTCTCTGCCAGCCTCTATGACTCCAGGCCCTTAAAGCACCGTCTTTGTTTTGTATCCCGCTGTTGAGTAATTCCACACAAGCAGTCTACACCTCTTTAATTTGCCTATGCATCTCTAATCCCAAAACAAACATTTTGTTCATCTTCAAGTTCTTCGCAGCTAGAATACGGAAACTGTGGGCTGCAGAGCAAACATCGAATGCAAACAGTTCATAACAATGTATTACAGTGACATGCTTTTATACAGCGCTACACAGTATGCTAAAAATTAAGCTGATTTGGAAAGTCTAGCATTTGTAGTAGGCCATGGATATTATTTATTTTGCAGATGCTGTATTTTAGATCCCGAAGCTAATTCTGTGATAAAACACATAGCTGTGTTGACTCTCTTGACTAAGAATATTTCTCATTTAAAGGGATACTTCACCTCTGGAAAGATGAATGTGTATTTAAAATGGAGTATTTTATGTAGAAGAAATGTGAAAATATTTTTGAATTTGAGTTTTCTAGACTGAGAAAAGACAAAAAATGTATTTTTGGCTTATAAAGACAACATCTCCCAGAATGCACTTGCTTCGCTGCCCTAGGAGGCCACGCCTACTGGTAACAGAGCGCAGTAGTTAAACAACAAGTAAAGGCATCTAGTGAGTCTCCGTGATGAGTCTGCCCGGGATTTCGAGATCGCACAGAATTCAGGATTTGGCTTTTGCCTTCAACAGTCACCATTCGTTATGTTTACTGTGGCGAGCAGGATGAGGCTGAGGGCCGTGGGAGAATGGCGCGAAGCCAGTGGCATGATTACTGATGAGCGACACCTGTGAGGACGCACCGGTCTCGTATCTCTCACGGAGGAGCGGGAATTAGTAGGTAATAGGTAGGTAACCCCTACTACTCAGGCTTTCTCCACAGAACAAGAGCCTGCTAGCTTAGCTTCCAGAAAAAAGATGGCGGACACTATCTGTACATTCTGTGAGTGAGATCTCACTCTCTTTGGTCGGGTTGAAAACATGAGGGACAGCCTGGCCAAAAAATCCTGGCAAAATGACAATTTTTGCGTCATTGGAGGATTTTTTAGAGACAAAACATACACAAATCTCTCGTCTCAGGGGGATATGAGGGTCGAAAGCACGGTAATTCAAAAATACTACAGGCTTTCTACTAATACAAAGCTTAATGCTAAATCCTAAAATGCTTTATTATTATAATATATGCTTAATATAATTATTATTATTATTATTATTATAAAATGCAAAATTTTTAAACAAGTTGTCCAAATTTTCACATCATTGACCCTCCATAAAACAAATGACTGGAGGCATATACAGGATGCTGCTAAGTAACATCAGCATTTTTGTTACAATATTAAAAGTGAAAAGGTCCAGGCCTGTATTAATGTAAAATGGAGCCACAAAACTGCATGTGCTTGGTAATAATGTGTGCATCTCAGGGTAATAAACACAAAGAGAAAGAAAGAATAGAGAATGAGAAACTTGTGCATTAAAGAAAATTAAATCTGCTCTTTTATAAGTCTATCCGGCAAAGCCTAAGATCTCCGTTTCCTGCAGTGTAGAGAGCACAGAGCCAGAAATGAACTGCCGTTCACTTACATGACAGATGGCCAAGTGTTTTTATGCACAGATCTAAAAGGATAAGAACCCATATCATGATTAATTATTTACTAAATATGTTTTTCTCATGCGGATAATCAAAGTAAGGCAGCCAGTTTGAGAAACAGTTTTATAAAAATGAAAATCTTGCATCTTGGATCTCCATTCCAGCGTTTGTCATGTTAACATTCAAGACGGCCGTCTTTGACATCTCGTGCGCTTGTACTCGTGACTTAATAATGGATCAAAGGCGCTTCTGTGCACTGATTGGTCAAGGGTGTACCCACTTCAAAATGGCAATCACAACATCAGCATAAAGTGTATCATTCTGTCTGATGGGAACCTTGCAGCTCTGTCCAGTTGATTGCAATCAGTCACTTTGGTAAGCACATTAAAAACTATCATAATCCCAAATAGCAGCCTAGAGGGATTCCAGATGGATATGCTTTACAAATTAGGCGGCACTTTGTGCTCCACTTGCTTAGTGAGTGGAAGACTGCAGAATATAATGCTCTGTGCTGCTACTGCTAGTGGCTTTATGGAGCATTTTCTATTTTCATGATTAATCGGATGCGAGTGGCGAAAGGTGCGTTTCATCCTTTAGGTCTAGACCAAATTGGCAAAACAGCTGGAATGTTACATTGCATAATGTGCAAAAGCTAAAGAACATTCACAGCTCTCTTAGGGAATTGTTTCCAGATTTGCAACCAGCCAAAAGACAGACTGTATCTAATAAATATGTAGCGTTATTACAACGAGGAGGACAAATGGCAGATCTTTTAAAACAGCTCTTTGTGTAAAGGGATGGTTCACTTTGAAATAAAGTTTTGATATGTTTTAGCTTACCTCAACAGCAATCCAAGATGTAGGTGTCTTTGGTTCGACAGTATTTTCAATTTTGATATTTTTAGGTCAAACCTTTCTTGTCCGTCAGTCATGTAATGGAGGTCTATGGGGTCCTCCTCAAAGAGCATGCACAGAGAAGTCCAAATTAAACATGATTTAATGACTCGTAAATGTAAGTACACATTGATGGCCTAAGACACAAAACGAGCAGTTTGTGTGAGAAAACGAACAGTATTTATATCGTTTTTACCTCTTGTAACCACAGCCACATCCAAGTGATCTGAGGGCTGCGCTCGCTGCGTTGATACACATTGATAACCGCTCGTTTCGTGTCTTAGGCCATCAATAGCCATGTTTCCATCGACACGTTTTTATCCGAATTAAGTGATACTCGAATGAAAAATACCTTATGGAAACAGTAAAATTCGATGAATTTTCATGAATATCGACTCAAATGAAATACGTTCGTGTCTCATCGGATTTTCTCTTGATCGATATACGGCTAATGCGATAAAAGCTGATGGAAACGTTATTTGCCGAATAAATAATGAATTGCGATTAAGTTTTAGGCCCTTTTATGGTTGCAACACGTCAGAAGACGAGTTCATTTCTGGCCAGTCCCACTCTGTTTGCGCACACATGGCGGATGTCAACAAAGACAGATTTAAGTGGACAAAGTAAAAAAATGCTTCAACCACAGGGTTTCCGTGAAGCGTCTCAGAACGAGGATCTCCCAGAACTGATGGAGCGCTGTCGTTCCCACACTACAGTCCCCTCCGCTGTCGTCGGGCATTTACGTCATCGGCATCATCATAGCAATGTTTATAGCGTCGTTGTTATCTTAGGTTAGTTTTGCTTGTTTTTACGTGGCTTGGTTGAATTCTAATGTAGAATGTGGTCTGTTATTTCTGGTTAACAGACTGCGGCGCTGCTAAGTATACACACCGTTGCCATGGGCGCAGTTCAGAGACAGAACAGACTATTTTCTTTAGCAGAAGCAATACTCGTTTTTAAATCAATAAACTTGTTTTTAAGTCAATATTTTGTGTCAAATTATTGATTTATTTATTTGTTGATTTATATGTAATAAGCAGGATAATGTATAGCGGAGGCGGTTGTTATAGCGAATACAACCCTTCAGGCTAACAACCGCCTCGCATATACATTATCCATACATATGTCGCTATCAGCTGGCACATAAGCATTATAGGCTGCAACTTGTGAAATATTGATCATTTGTTGGTAGATGGCGATCCGTTTTGTCTAACAAAACTTTGTTCGCAAAAGTTTGCTTGAATGTTGTTCGATTCAGTGCGAAAATTAATGGAAACACCTTAAAATGTCTCAAATCAATTCAATATACCAATTTGATTGCAAAACAGCATGTGACGTCATTACGTACAGGTTTTTATTCGCTTTAAAGCCGTTGGATGGAAACACACTTTCACCAGCTTTATTCGCATGAGTTTTTAAACCGAACTTCAGATAATTCAATTGAAAAGTGGATGAAAAAATGGCTAATGTGTACTTACATATACGAGTCATTAAATCATGTTTAATTTGGACTTCTCTGTACATGCTCTTTGAGTTGGACCCCATATACCTCCATTATATGACTGACAGACAAGAAAGGTTTGACCTAAAAATATCAAAATTGAAAACACTTTGGAAACAAAGACATAAGATAATATATATATTATATAATATCATATAAGATATAAAATTATTTAACAATTTACTCATCCTCATGCCAATATAAACCTGTATGATGTTTCTTCTTCTGTTGAACACAAAAAGAGATGTTTGTTCACGCTGCTCCTTTCCATTAAATAAGCATTTTCCTCCTTTCCAATTCAGGACAAACCATTCATGTGACTAAAAATGACAAAAAAGGACCATAGAAATATGACAGCAACATCAAGTTTCAGTATTGCATGCAATTGGTTCTTGTTTGTTTTGTAACCAATCACAACATGCCAAATAGCATAAATGAGAAGATTTACTACTGTAATTTCAGTATCGAATGACTTGTTTAGGTCGAGGAGTTGTTTGGACTAAGTTTTTTTTGTGGAGAAGTAGGGGTAAGATGAGCCATTTTTATTTGCTTAAACTGTCCTCAAGGCAACATCATTACTAATTATTATGGTTAATAAAAATAAAAACACCTTAATATATTGTCTGACATCACCTGATCATGTAGAAAATGTTCATTCGTAGCATAACACGTTTTGCTTTTCTCATGTGCATCTCTCAGTCTGGCTGTAGGTGACAGGTTCTTTCTAAATATATGATCAACATTATGCACAGTTTGCTAGAATAAGGGGCGACACATCTACCCACTCTTATGTGTACTCTTTAGAGATGCAAAAGGAAAGTGAGATCATAAGAAATGGGAAATGATGAAATATTGAACAGCACAGATGAAAGAAGATGACTTATTTAAAAATGACTAAATGCAAGATGAAATACCAAATCTATCCCACATCTCTAAGGAAAATGCCGACCATTTATGACAGAATAATGACTGTCATGGATAAACTACACTTCAAAGCAAAATAAGTTAAACCCCCGAGGCTGCAGAAATCTGCTCAGAGTCATGTTCGTGTTAATCAGTTTCCAAATCCATTTGTGCACACTGAATATGTTATATAACCAATTATTGCACTTCACAACTGAAAAATAATGAGATTATATTGCTGATATTCAAAAGCTGACAGCACATCACAAGAGGCTGGGAAACCTGGAGGTCGCAGCACCGATCCGGATCGTTCGATGAGCTGAGAGCAAAGTAGTAGTGGCATAGGATTACGAGACCACTAAACCAAATATCTGGCCCAGAAGATTAAATGGAAACATGAAAGACGACTTCTAAAATAAGACAGCAATAGACGAGCTTTATTCCAAATGAAACGTGGTGCTACGCAGAAATGTGATGTATGAAGGCAGCCTAGTTGACTATTTAGCTTGATATTTATATAACTGTCAGAATTGGGTCATTATGACAAGTTGGGCATCAAAGTCCCTGTAACCACCAAGCCACAAAAGTGAGTCCTGGACATGCACCAAGACACACCAATACAAACACACCATCTTCTCTATCACATCAAAGTAGGATGGACTGACTGAGACAAAAATAACATATGCTGTGGCAGTCGGCCCATCAAATCCCAAAGGATGCACAAGCATATAATACAAACTATTACCTACTGTATCGTTGTTGTAATTCAATATGTCTAAAGGGACAGGTCACCCTTAAATGAAGTCATTATTTACTCACCCTGGTGTTGTTCTAATGCCATCTGCCCTTCTTTCTTATAAGGACCACAAAAGTAGGGTTGTTTTTTGTTGTTTTATTAGCTAATGTCCTCGTCCGTATAATGGCAGTGACTAGCGGCCAGCACCAAGCTTTTTGTTATAAAGATGCAAAAGTATCTTAGAATGATCCCATGTGATGGGTGTCATATCCAAAATTTAATGTATTATTTAACAAAAGCCATTGGCCACTGGCTCCGTTCGTGACCGATTCACAAATATTTGTTGGTTTTAAAATCCCAGATATATCGGCCGCAGATTTTTTTATTCTTTTTTAACGCGCAACAAAACATTAACAGATTTCCCTAACATTAGTTATTTGTAGTTATTTATGAGTTAACTAAAATAATATGATAATGCATTTTTAAAAAGAAACTTGTTTCTTTTATTGTCACAACAGAACAGACTGATAATAGTGGCATTAGCTAGCTTTGTGGTTAGCTAGTCTATGATGAGCCATAATTTAGCAATGGATAACATCATACTGCAAATTGTAAAACATACATTTTCAATATAGCAGGCCAAGGAGAGATGATACGTCTCATTGCTATAACTGTCACACGCTATTAAAGAAATACTTCAGTCACAACTACACTGTAACAACATAACGTAATTATTACTAGCTAATTCCGCTTCACTCTCGGATTATTTAACAGCAGCAAAACTGGGCATGATAGTCAAAAATTCTGTCATGCTTATTTGTGTTAAGAGAACTGATGGGGATGTTCTTTTAATTGTTATTCAAGCAATGTATGTCTCGTGACCAACTCAACGAGTGTTGCCAACAGGAAACGTGTAGAGTGCCCTCTGGTGGACAAACTATACAACTCCAACACTCATGACATGGTTGAAGCGTGTTTCGTCCATTTTTATTTTAATTTTGAAATATTCATTTATCGGCCATTATAACTGCCGATACTGATAGTTTGGAAAATGCCTAATATCGGCCGATAACATCGGCTTGCCGATAATATCGGCTTGCCAATAAATCGGTCTGGCTCTAATTTGTAACAAAAAACTGTCAGTCTGACTGTCATCAGTGTGGTCCAGAGATGGCCTACTTGACTCAATTTAATAACAATAATAATATAATAACAATAAGTTGCATCACATTTTGTTAGTCTTGATTTATCACAGAGATGTTGCATGTGAATTGAATTGTGGCGAATGAACGTTCTTCAAAATACCTTCTTTTGTATTACAAAGTAAGAAACTCATCCAGATTTGGAACAACCTGAGGTTGAGAAAATTACAGAAGTTTCCTTTTTGGGTGAACTATCCCTTTAAATACCTGTTTTTTTTTAGCTTAGTAGGAGAATCAAATTACACAGCTATTAGAAAAAACACCACAGGAAAAGGATGTTTAGATAGTCAGAACAAGAGAATCTTCTTATTGAATCCAGGTTTAAATCCCAAATTCGGATATTCTGCAAGCGTTTCGCTACAATGACAAATCATGGTGCATCTATGGCCAGTCCATTCCTGCATTCAAATGCCTTACTGTACCAGATTTCAGTCATTAAATCAATTTATTCAACTAGCCTCTGTTCTTACTGTCTTTACAATATACGCACACTATAAAATGCCTTTCGGACAAGTTCCCCAAGCTCTGAACTTCAGCAGCCAGTCAATATTTACTCACTCAGTCCACTGGTCTGGATCTCCCTAGACACAACCATTGCTTGCATGAAGATATTTTTTGCTTTCACTTGGGAACTGGGATGCTCTCCAAAGCGCTGGCCCGGGGGCTGATGTTCGCTTTAAAAGAGCGAAAAACACTGCAAATGTACTATAAGCATTGTTGAAAACTCAGCACTGTAGACCTAAAGGCAAGATGCATCCCATCACTGTAAGTCAACATCTATGCGAGAGAACAGCATCACTCTTCCCATTTACACAGCAAGTACCCTCTCCTTTCTCCACCGAATACCATTGTTTTTTTTAAGAGCTGCCACCTTATGGCAAGCCATTTTAACATTCATCCCTGAACACTACTGGACTAGCTGGACTCTTTTTCAATATCCCAGATGTTACTAGTATTTGTTCCAACTTTACTAGTACATATTTACACATAATACATATTGTATGTGACATAAGACACTAGTGTTTATCCCCACTATTATTATTATCATTTCTAATCTCACTAGTTACTAGTTAGCCTTTTTCCTTGTCATTTGTAATGATCAGGCAGTAATGACTACTTGAAATTAAAATCTTGCAAATAAAATGTTTCTAGTAACTGGAATGCATCCTAATGTCTATTCAATTTATAACTGTGATTGTTTTTTTTTTGTTTTTTTTTACAATTATTTATATACTTTATACTTTAATAAGTTGTATAATTTCCGTTTTCATCATTTTATTTTAATTTAGTAATTACGTTATGTGTCTTTGTCATTTTTTTAAGTTTCTTTATAGTAACGTTAGCCTATTGGCTACTGTTTTACAAAATGGATATGCTAATTCAATTCAATGTTTGTTGGTAGATAAACAAACAACAAATCATGTCGTCAATATTGCAATATCAAGCTCGATGAATCTGCAAATTTGAAAAATCGATTTGCATTACAGCCTGAGGCAAGACACTTTCACCAGAAAAATAAGTAAACAAACATGACTATCAGCCTGCAGACATAGGATAGTTGTCATGATCGATTATTTTGTTCGTCTAATCATGTATTATTTACTTGCAAGAATGTAGCCTCTACCAAACTCAGTAAGCGCCCTTAAAAGAAAGCAACGCAGTCTCACACTGGATGCGGCGGAGGCGGAAGCTACACAACACATTACCAACAGTAAACTGATCGCCCACGCTCTGTTTCTGACACACTTCACATTTGTTTTTACTTTCTGCTTCAGCCATGACAACATACAGAGGTAAAAAACAACAAAACTTGTTGGGCTCTGGCGTTGGAATTTGAGGAAATGGGGGACGTGACGTATGCCGTAAAGCAGTCAAATTTTGTAGTTCTTTTTGTGCTCGGGTTCCTACCCGCTCCCCGAAGTTACAGAGTGCCAGTAAAAGCGATACAGACACTGTCAGGCTATGGTAGACCTGTCATTCAACCTATTGTAAGTCGATGTTCCATCTCAAGGGTTTTGGAAAAATATTATAAAGGTTGAAAAAAAAAACGACATAGAGTTGCTTTAATTGTCACTATATGATAGTGAGTAGTAGCAAAAGACAACTAGTATGCATAAGTATTAGCGATATAAGTCACTACTGGAGTACCACCAAAGAATATCTAATAAAGCAACTGAATATAGGCCAACACTGGATAAGGCTACTTGACAATTAATACTAGGCTTACTAGTAAAATACTGATAATTTATTCTACTAATTTAAGAACTAGTAACCATAGCTACTACTTAGTGCAACGGAATAAATGTTTACCAGGCTTGCCACAGCAGCCGTGCAATTTACGAGATCAATGAAATTGCCTTCAAATATTCGCCCAGTTCGCCCATGGCGGAACCCTCGGGCCAAAATATCTCTGACACGGGGAGGAACAACCTCATGCTCCCTCGCGCATGATTCCACGGTGCTTAAAAACCAAACAAATCTCTAATTATATTGAAACGTGTATGTGACACAATCCGCTACATTGTAACTTCAGTTGCCACAAGCGAGAACGTTCGCGGCTACAATCGAAATCGATAACCACACCGATCGCGCGCCGTATCCAAATGCACCTTTGTGTGTAGAAACAGGATTTGTGCTGAAATCATGTGTAGACGAGACAGCAGTCCCAGACAGAGGAGGGGTCGCTCCCTCGCTCTCACCCAGAGATGTTTATCCTCACCTTGCTTCACGCACTTCAGCCGGAACGGGTCTTTGCAGTGCTTGATCACGGCCAGCACATCCCTGATGGTGAGCCCTGCCACCGGTGTATCGTTGACCTCCAAGAGCAGCTCGTCCTGGGACAGCTTGCCGCTCTGGACGGCCACCTTACCCTGCTTCACCTCCCCAAAATAAGGGAAATTGCCATTCTCGGCGCCCCCTTTCAAGTCAAACCCCAGCTCGCCCTCCTTATTCCTGGTGAGCACCGCTTCGTGGACTTTGTTCGTCCAGTGGTTCTTCTTCTTCAGACTCTTTGACATCGCTGACAATTGACGACTCGCCTACCAGTGTGCGTCAGCTGGATGGCACCTCATCCCTGCCCCAGAGTGGCGTGTCCCGAGGCGCGCTCAGATCCTCCGCGGCTGGCCGCTGCTCGTAGTATCCATGTTGCATGCGGTGGAGTTGCGCTGAGAGCTGCAGCAGCAGTACGCAACTGGATGGAGGAGCACGCTCGCTTACACGCTGACTGCCGAGTGACCCGGATGTGATGTCTACGAGGAGGCAGGAATGCTAGTGCATTCCTTAGAGCGGGCTTTACGCAAAAGTGTCTTGGAGGAAAAGAGAAGGGAGATGTGCAGTGGAAGGTGGCTCAAACACGACGTTATGTTGTTTGATTGTAAAGTTTATGGAACAGATCGAGTCTGTTACCAAGATCTGATTCAAGAACAAATATTTAGATTCATAACGGGAAAAAACTGTATGTGATTTGTTTCCTTCGTAAAATTGGCAAGCTTAGAGATCTCTGATATGCAAAATATTTACATTTTCCATTCTTCTGGTGTTGTTTTTTTTTCATTTTTTTATCTGTTTAGTTACTAACTCGAATAATAAGTATACTAATAAAAAAACTAGTAAACTAGTACATTTTCTTGTGTGTGATTGCTAGAAAGCTAACTCCCAGGTCTGTGCAATGTTGTGATACTGAGAAATCCCATGAGACATCACAGTATAAGATATCACACTGTTTATGTTGACATATGGTTACTAGGGTTTTCTTAATGGTTGCTAGGGTGTGGCTACACAGTTACCAGGTTGAAACTAATAGACTGGATGTCTGCCCGAATCAAGAGTCAAACTCTGTGTCTGGTTCTGGTGCTGAGATATGGCTTACTCAGGCTGTCATACGGTTGCTAGGGTGCTCTAAATGGTTGTTAGGGTGTGGCTACACAGTTACCAGGTTGAAACTAAAAGACTGGATGTCTGTCCAAATCAAGAGTCAAACCCTGTGTCTTTAGCCCCTTTCACACAGAGATTCCAGAAAATACACGGATAATGTGACCCGGCATTTGTCCCGGGATTGTTTGATTTCGGTTCATTCACACTGCCAGTGATTTGCCGGGATCTGTGAGTGCGTTCACACACAACCCGGAAAGATCCCGGAAAGACACATGGCGTCAGGATGAGACTGGTAAACGTACGCTTCGAAAACATGTACAGGCGCATACCATTCCACAAAGCTGGTGAACGATCTCAGCTTCATGCGCAGATAGCGAGGAGCTCCTGGTCTCTGCTTCGTTCCAGTTTGCAGACATTTGTCGCGCGATGGCACGAGCGTCATCACTATGACACACCCCATACGGCATTGGTCCTGGCTTTTGTTCACACAGCGTGCGTTCCGGGACTGATTCTGGCAATGTTACTAGGTCCCCAACCTGGCATTGATCCCAGGGTCGTGTTTGCGTTCACACAGAAGCCGCTCTGGCAATTTCCCGGGATCAACGCGCTATGTGAAAGGGGCTTTTGTGATGTTCTGGTGTTGAGATATGGCTTATTCATATCATACGGTTGCTAGGGTGCTCTAAATGGTTGCTAGGGTGTGGCTACACAGTTACCAGGTTAAAACTAAAAGACTGGATGTCTGCCCGAATCAAGAGTCAAATCCTGTATTTTTGTGATGTTCTTGTGTTGAGATATGGCTTATTCATATACGGTTGCCAGGGTGCTCTAAATGGTTGCTAGGGTGTGGCTACACAGTTACCAGATTGAAACTAAAAGACTGGATGTCTACCCGAATCAAGAGTCAAACCCTGTTCTTTGAGATGTTCTGGTGCTGAGATATGGCCCATTCATGCTATACAGTTGCTAGGGTGCTCTTAATGGTTGCTAGGGTGTGGCCAGACAGTGTCCAAGGGTAGCATGCATGCACTCAATATAATAAGTATACATTAGACTATTATTTTTTCCAAGTTCCCTAATGTGACATAGGCCTACTCTATATCTGTGTGAAAAGTGATGTAGGCTACACAGATACATTATTTATGATACTGTACCATTTAAAAATAAGAACAGTCCATTTTGATTTCATGGTAACTTTAACAAAACCAGTTGAGAGACTTACTCACTTGTAATACTCCGAGACATACACTGGTCGCCGCTTTCTGGTGTAACGTTAGGCCTACCGTCACAGTACTGTGTAACCTGCAGAAAGAGTCAACGAAGGAATCAATGAACGAATGTTTGTGGTAAACGGATTCAAAATATTAAAGTTATTTGGAAGAATCAAAATGCCCACGTATAATCTTCTATTTATAATGAGTAGTTAGTTAGTTAATAAGGTATTAAACAAAGTCACACCCGGAACTATCTTTGAGGAATCGACTCTCAATTTCCATACGTCGCTGGAAAAAAGAATCGGTTTTTTGAAGGCCCGACTCATAACATTAGTCCTAAAGCTCACTTAGAACAGTTTTAGTGCAATTAAAAATTGTTTCAAACTCATATAGAATTCGAGTATACCTAGACAGTAATTTTGGCCAAAAATGCTTGCTAGGTAGGAAGCTTTGACAAGACGACAACGAAAAACCTTTTGTTTACATTATGGTTTATTACTCGTAGCTTCGAGAAGAAATAGCAAGTACGTTTCACTCATATTAAAGGGATAGTTCGCCCAAAAATGAAGTTTTTTGGCATAATTTACTCACCCTCACGTTGTTTCTTTCTTCTGCTGAACACAAAATATCTTTTAAAAGAATTTTGGTAATCAAACGGTCGATGAGCCCCATTGACTTCCAAATAGGAAAAAATACTACGGAAGTCAATGAATACCGTCATATGTAGCTATCCATTGTATCCACGAGTAACGTTAATTAAATAATTCTAAACTCATCCAGTAATCTAAATTCATATTTTTTGTTAGTATGATAAATAATAATGGTTGTTTAAAAAATAGACGAGATTCAGCAACATTTACGAAAATAAGATCATGCAGATTATATGCAGATTAAAGTGGATAAAGTGTTCAGTAAATATTGTCTGGATTAGGATTACAAGGCTTTTCGATTTCTCCAACCATAAAAGGTCTATATTTATTGCTAGACTTCTTATTGTCAACAGTTTCATGGGCACATATTTTGCAATCAGGATATGAGAGCTACAATAAAAACTTTAAAAATATGTACATGTTCAATCAACATCTAATGTCCATTAGTTAAAATCCATTAAATAGTATTACTACCACACAAGGGACCTTATTCAGCAATAAATGCCCATAAATTCACCCTAAAAGCTATCATGCCTTGGCAAATGCAATAATTAAGGAATAATTGCACCCATTTGGCATGCACAAAGTACACAGAGTGGATTAAAGTTGCTAAAATAGTCAGGCTAATCTATAATGTTAATGTTATGTGGTTGATCAAACAGACAGAGATGCTGTCTGATTGGGATATTGGAGCGCCGGTGTGATAAAGTATGGATTCTTCTGATCAGGTTCTCCATCCCTTTCTTACCTTCCACATTATTGGCCATCTCTTCGATCTCCTCACATGAGGCCTGAGAAATTAGTCAAATCACATTTTAATCCCAATTTTAAGATAAAATAGAGCTTGTGTCACATGGACAAAATCAAAATAAACAATTCTATTATTATGGAATATTACAGCATCCTTATTATAAATGACTTATCCATGCACATTATTATTTTAAATTCATCAGCTCTCGTCATCTTCAATCAAAATAACATCTCACTCTTAGTCTCTTCTCTGAGGACACGTTTACTGGCACGAGAGCGGGATCAACCGGTCACTCACATGAGATAGAGCAATAGCAAACCATCCAATTAATTTACAATAGACAAAATAAAGGACCCATCCAAAATGGATCTTTAATGGCATTGCTGCAAAAAAAAAAAAAAATATTAGGGACTTTTATATATAGTGGAAAGGTGGCTTTAAACACTTCTAGTATTAAAACAAATGCTATGAAGGACAGATGATAAATGTTTTAATCTAAACTCTTTCCTATTCAAATAATTTCCCAGCCTGTTATACCATGACAACTAAAGGCCAATGGGAAACACTTCTGCCTTATCTTGTCTTCGCCACAAGAGTGCAGTGTACATCAGTGTTTCAACAACCTTATGGAACTAGTGTTTTCCTATGGGGGAAATATTCATTTATGGATCTCACATACACTTCGAAACCCTCTTTTTAAAGCAAAGGCACTCTTGCAAATGTGTTTCTGGGTTAAGATAAAGAGGATAATTAATCGACTATTCTCATTTTAAAAGTGAAAAAAATAACTCTTCAAACCAGAAGTCTTATTTCAGGATGCCGCTATTTCAACAGCATTTTTATTAGCAAAATAGTGGATATTAGTCAACATTTGTTCCCATCCAATAAGAACCTACATTTAAGGGATGAGTAGTTTAAAAACCATTTAATTGACCGTGTTACTATCAGAAAAGGCGTTTGTGCTCCTACTGAAGGCTTCTATGAAACATTACATTCTACAGGTTGTCAAATAACTTGTTACGTAACATGGGTATATGTGGACCTAGTGCAAAAATGAAAGCGCTACAGGAATTGTAAGGAGAAATTCTTTGGTCCCTTTTAATGTATTCAAAAGTGGTTCCCTTTGATCAGTAAAAATGCCTATTAATGCAAAATGTTGACCATTTGCGGAGTTCTCCATTAAAACAGTTCATGACTTGCAGGTGCAGAGGAACCAATTCATCAGCAAATTTAAGGGCTCGCCACAGCTTTTCCATCATGCCAATCACAGGCAAATCTGACATAATATGCACACACTGTGCTGGTAATGACAGCTGTTCTCGGATAAGCTATTTCTGACCATTACAGCTCTGAGATCACCCACAGGAGTTTGGTCTTAAAAATATCTAGCTTTCAATGATCTAGACTACTACTGAACAGATACTAGCCGTGTGGATAAATATCAACTGGCTCATATTTAACTTGGTGGGGAGCACTGCAGCATTAACTGCAAGGCACATGACCTTAATATTCAGAGTAGAGACAGAAAAATGTTCCCAAAAACCCTTTGAATGGAAAAATAGCCTTTAAAAAAAGACCTGTAAAGTCAACGTCTTAAAACGGTGAAAAATTCCAGCAACAATTACAGTTGTTACAAATATTTTACACAAAATGCTTTTTTCCCTCTAAAACGCCCTAAAAAAAAACCTAAAATGTTAGGAAAACATAAATATAAAGTTAAGTAATGCATTCAACATTCAGGTTCATGGTTGACCTTCCTCCTAACTCTGGTTCTCCCCAAAGGTTTCACGTCAGGCCACTCGGCGTCACACTGCGGAAGTAAACGATGGATGGATAAATATGCATTTTTACCCAAATCAGAATGAACTCATTGAAATTCCTGTTTCTGCTCACCAGTGAGATGGCTCGTTTTAGAAGAGCCCACAGTCCTTAAGGTTGTTTTTGATGATGACGTCAGTGACGGCGTCAAAGAGGCGAACTGCACGTTTTTGGTATCGGTGGCGCAGGTGAAGTGGGAGTAGATCTCTTTGGTGTCCTTCCTCTTATTCAGGTCCTCAAACTGACACTGAATGTAAGCCGCCGCGTCCTCGTATGTGCTGGATCCTTGGAGAGAGTTTCACACGGTTGAAATAGGGAAATGCCAATGAGACAGAAAAGCACATCATATTTTATCATTTATACATATTTTTATCATTCTTTTTTTGTAATGTTTTAAAATAAAGACAAAAAGCATATTAAAATGACAATTTATATTTTTTTCTAATATTGTAGAAATAGAATCATTAATTTTCTATCACATTAAATATTCTAGAAAAACATATAGATTTATAAATAACATTTCAAATAAATTAATGAAATAGGAATGAGAGATTAAACTGTTCATACCAGTATACTCTGGGAAACAAATAGTAAGCGGGCTTTTTTTGATCTTATCGTCAAACAGATCCTTTTTGTTGAGAAACAGGATGATGGAGGTGTCCGTGAACCACTTGTTGTTGCAGATGCTGTCAAACAGCTTCATGCTCTCATGCATTCGGTTCTACAAGAGAAGAAACCAATCACTGTTTGAGAGGAACTTAAAAAGTGAAGTTTCGTTGCGCTGAAAGAAATCTTGTTTGAGCGCTCACCATTTCCTCATCTTCAGCCAGGACGAGGTCGTAGTCGCTGAGAGACACGGCAGAAGATGATGGCGGTCACTCCCTCAAAGCAGTGGATCCATTTCTTCCTCTTCGGACCTCTGGCCGCCCACATCGAACATTTCTGAAAGTAGAGGAGATGTGGGTGGTGAGATGTCACTCTGAGATAGTCACGCTAAACACACAATGATATTTTGAAGTACTCAAACAAAGACTACTATAAAAAGTGAAGCACATGCATACAAAGTCAAACGGCGTTCACACTCCGGTATTGCACGTTTCAGGAAACATGGATTTTATCATTGTTCTGGCGTGTGCAGTTACAATACTCACTTGAAGTGAAGGTCCTTGAAAGTGAAGTGGGTCTCCACAATACCAGTAGTCTTCACCCTGGTCCTCAGGACATCCTGCTGAGTTGGAACATAAGAAGGACTGGATACTCTGTCTAGGTCATTCAGGTAACTATAGAGAGAAAATACAGATTGAATATTATTTTTATTATACAAAAATCAATTATTCAAACTCTACTTAATTAATGAAAAGTCCTTAGTTTAAAAAATAAGCTGATATCACAGAAAAGTGTAACTATAATGCTATTGCTTGGTTTGAGCATCTTAACCATCCAATTATAGTAAAACCTGGCTCAACCAATAGTGCATGTTTGAGGCGGTCCTTTCTCTGTCTGCCCAATGACAGACTTTTAGCTAAACCTGTTTGAAAATGGTCATTATTTTTCATCAGCTTGGAGTAATAAGGGTTCAACTTCCTACACATTTTCCACTTCAAAATTCCATACTTTTCTATTTCATTCATACTATAACAAATGGTTCATACACATTTAACATAAGAAGATAAATAACAAATGGTATTACATTTGGTATATAGTAAAGTCATCTGTAAATATTCTTAGGTTGTATTTTTTTTTACTGGTTTTCTTGAAATGAGTAGAAACCTAAAATGCCTTATTGACCTCTGACACGTCAGTCTGATGTTGACAGGATCAGGAAAACCGCAAAGTACAGTCTGATTTATGGCACTTTACCACTGCATGGTACGGTTCAGTACAGCACACTTTGGCACTTTTCCACTGTACCGGTACAGCACCGCTGCTAAATGTGACGTGAAACACTGCAGATCACTGATTGGTCAAACAGAATCGTCAGTACCAGCATCATTGTATTTGCGACCAATAGACATCGACACGAGAAACCAAACCCGCTAGATTTAAATAGCCAGTAACAGCCACCGCTGTTATCGATCATATATCGGTCTATAATCCCACCCACTTCAAAGCGGTACTAACTGCAGTGGAAAAGCAACCGAGCTAAAGCGGACCGAGCTATGCCGTGTTGAGCCGAGTCGTACCACGCAGTGAAAAAGCGAAGCGAGCCGAACCGTGCCGCGCCCAAGCCGAACCAGCAGTGGAAAAGCGCCATTAGATGATCTGTTGCTGGTTTAAGTGGCATACGCACTTTCCATTAGTGTTCAAAAGAGCTTGGGTTATGGTAAAAGCTTTGCGTAATGAAAATGTACACCTTTATTCAATTGTGTTCAACGATCACTAAAGGATCAGCTAGACTTCGGCCATTAAAAAACAAAAAAAAACAAAAAAACTGCTTTATCATAAATTTATTTTTAGATATTCCTAATTTTATATTTGAGAAAACTGAATAAAAAGCAACAGTCTGGAAACAAAAACGTTTCTATACTTATCCAGGATTCCATTTCCAAAAATAAATTACATTAAAAAAAAAATATTCAAATACAAATGAGTTATTTTAAATTGTGAAAGTTTCATAATATTACTGTTTTACTGTCATTTATATCTAATATATCCAGCCTGAGCATACAAGACTTTTTTGACCGCCCCTACACTTTCAAATGGCAGTGTTAAATTCATTCAAAATGGTTTATCTGTTTATTATTCCACAGAATTGTCAATTGTAAAGATGTCTTTTTCATCTGGGTTGTATGCAAAAGGTAAGGGTTTACTGCATGCTTTTCGAAAATGCAAATTCGTCCTGTGTTCTAAAAGTTTGCATACAGCATATTTGAATCATGGGCCATAATGGATGGAATAATGTCAATAATAACTCGGCTCAATGTAATAGAAATTTCTGCACGCAGTACAATGACGTGGTCAGTGGCCACAATGGAAATGGACCAGCAATATGTGGGGGGAGCAAAGTTCATTATGTGGGACATGGGCAGAAAATATGCCAGAAAAACTGAGAGAGGTAAACTCACTATGAGGCAGAGTCATTGAGCTGGTACTCTCTGGAGCGACTGAACAAGCCTGCACGCCTCCATCCTTCCACAGCCGCTGGATGATTCCAGCCAGCTCGCTTGTCATGTACCCCTCATCTGCAGAGCCGGCCAGAACAAACAGCTGCCTAGCGTCATCCTGAAAGAGAGCCAATCAAATCCATCGTTCTCTTGATTTCCTTTTAATACTTTATCATTACATAAGAGGCCAGGAATATGTTTGGTAGGCATTCAACCCCACTTTACTATATAACAGCAGCACTTACAGCCCGCCCTGCATCCGCAAAGTCAATCTTCAGGCGGCCCATGGCCCTTATGATGGCGATGATGGACTGGATAGTGTTGCTGTAGACCACGGCTCTGTACTGTTTGCACTCTTCCTCTGAGTAGCCTGCTTCATGGATGATTCTGTGGGAGAAAGACAGTGCCATTAATTGAAGTAATAAAACTGATAGTCCCTGCCATATATATTATGAATCCAGGATGAAAAGGCTGGAAGCGTTCTGCTGAACATTTATTAAAAGTGCAGAATATATCATTATATTTGCTCTGCATGGATGATGCATTTTGTTGGCCAAAACCCAGAAACAAGTTAGCATTTTAGCACTTGCAGTTCCTTTATACCCATCAGTGCTAAAAGCTTGAAAAAGGTGTATGGATAACAAGCTCAAGATATTTTCAAGTTTGATCGTATATAAGGCTGGGCAATAAAACGATAATTCTAATTATCAAATATAATTTCTCGATAAAGCAATAAATGCTCGATATAATGTTTACGCATCAAATGTGGATCGAGTGCTACTCATTTGAACCGCGACACATGGACCATTTATCAGCTCAGCTCAAAGTTTAAACGGCTATAGCAGTTACGTTTACTCGCTGATCGATCGGTGTCAGTCACGCTTGAGACACGCTTAAATTCAATGAAGAACACAAATGTTTCTGAGATTTAAACTACAGTAGTCAACATTTGAAGTGAATTAAAAAAAGTGAATAAAACTTGTCCTTAAGACAAGAATGGGTATTGTTCAAAATTCATGTATAACTTTGATTTAGATCTAAGTTCAAATGTCGACTACTGTAGTTTGAAGTAGAAACTTAGCACAACGATAGTCAGAAGGCTTTTCAATCTAAAAATCACCATAATTTACCATGGATTTACTGTAGTAACAATAACAGTCCCATGGCATTGTGACAGAAATGTGGGAAATTCAGAATTTTATTATATTAATAATGTGGGAGTAATGGAATATAATTACAGTATTTTATGATTAAGCTATAGCATTTGTGCATTTAGGCTACTATTTTCATACAAATACAATAGACACCAAATAGTTACATTTTACCATGGTCGTGATGTGTTATATGTGTGGATTTAACTGTGGTTATGATCTAATGTGTGATACTATGGAAGACCAATGGTTAATATTAATAAAACAAATGTTTTATTTTTTACAGATATTATCGTTTTTGTAAATGAACAAGCTGCAACTACTATGGTCAAATGTGCATTTCTCAGAGATAAAACATGTCATTAATATTGTAGCCTGCACTGCAAACATGTGCTGAACATACGCATCAAAGTCAGGCAACACAAACCCACTTCATGACTTGAAACAAGCAACCGTTATCACATGCAGAAACAAAGAAATTAATTTATTTAAATTGATATAAAAACAAGTATTGTGATAATTTTTGGGCCATATTGCCCAGCCCTAATCTTATAACATAAAATACACGTGCAATACGTCGGCCCCCGAGCACCACAACCACCTTTTACAGTTCCTCGACCTCGTGAACCCGATCAACGAGCTTATGTTGCGTTCAGGGCATAACTACTGTAATTTGGAAGAGATGGAAATCCGTGACATTATACTCGTAGAGGTTTGTGTACTCAGATTTATGCGTGAATTAACGGGTATGTCCCTCTTTGGCTAATGTACTTTCAAGATGGAGGGGCAACATGGCAAACAACATTAGAAGCCCTTACCCGTATGTATTTTCAATGGCATATTATACACTCACGAGAATACTTTATTACTTGAACGAAGTAAATATACATGAATGAGCACATTTGAGACACACATGAATGAGTTCTTTCGAAAGAACTAAGTGTTTTTAGCTCAGAATAAACTAAGAGTTACACAGTGTAGCTTTAAGGTGGTGACAAAGTTATGCAATAGTGGTGTAGTTTGTTCTTTTAACTATGCAAAGCCTTTTACTTCCGAATTGTATTTAGGCTTCAAAACACATAAGTTCATGTTCATGTGAAGATTATCATGAACAAAATGTGTAAGAATCATAAAAATTCTTTTGTTGGACACTATAATTTTTGCAATAATCCAAAGGCCAATATAAAAATTCTATTGGGTTTTTGCTTAGGAAATCAGACTGGTAACAAAATACGTCATCACTGCACCAATCTATTTTTTTTTTTAATTCTAGTGGTTTTGAGTATGTTTAAAATGCTAAAAGGTTATTATAGTCTACGAATGCAGGGAAGTCCCTTAATAAGTCATGTCAATAATCAATGATTATGTAATGCACATTTAATTTAAATAAACACTGCTATCTGCGTGACTTCCAAATGATATGAAACTATGACACATTATGATGAGACATGAAACTTACTTCATCTGTTTGACAATTGTACTCTTCCCAGATTCACCAGCCCCTGTGAGAGAGAAGAGAGTGTGTTAGCCAGATGGACACACACCCAAACATTCCAGACCTTTCCCTGCTCCATAAAAGAGTACGAGGACCTGACCCTAAACGATCAAGCATTTGTGGCTTCTGCCAGCTCAAAAAAAGTACTTGTCAGTATCAGATTGAGCGGGCAAAAATCTTATTTCCTTTGATTTCACCACAAGTAATAACTGGGTGGGGAGAAGACCATATCAAACTTAAACCTTGAAAGGAAAAAAATACTTTTACGAAAAATTATATTGGCGTGTTGCATCCTTATTCACATGATGAAAACAAGTGATCTAAAAACCCCAAAAACCCTAAAGGGAAGTGGGAAAACTGATGTCATGTGAAATGGCACAAACCAAGAAAATAGTCAAAGAAACAAACAATTTATACTTATTACGTATATATTTCTGCAACGCTTCCTTTCACAGTCCTGTTACTCATGTACATGCTATGTACTTATTATAGTAATTACAATTACTGGGTAGTAACTGGGTACTAACCCTAAACCTACCCCGAACCCATGTACTTACCTTGTATTAGCCAGTACTTTCTAGGCAAGTACACTAAGTACACTTAAGTACTGTAGTATAAAAGGAAAGTGTTACAGATATTTCACTCCCCTGTATGTTAACAAGAGGAATGGAAAACAAACTGGCTGTGGCTTCAAGAATTACCAATGATGTGAGGAAGTGTGTAGGTGTTAATCTTAATGGATTAATTAAAAAGTCACCTCACCGTAATGGGATTAGAGACAGACTTTTTTCTAAAACAGATTAGCTATATGTCCAGATAAGCATGTCAGCGCAGTATTGATTGCAGGCGACAGACAGCAAATATGATTAAAAACTTTAGAAACAGTTAGGCTAACTAAAGTTTCAAACTGGGGTTCAGAGAATCCCAAGAGGCCACAAGAGGGTCCACAGAAACATTGTAAGGAAAAAAGGTTGACTTTAGGAATGTCAACGTGTTATTAATAATGTTGATGCATGCATTTAATACATTATTAATAAAACCTTTTAAAATTTTATACTGTTTTAAGATTTTCAAATGTTTATGTAGTTATTCTCATCAAGATCTGACCATAAAATACAGTAAAAATAGTAATATTGTGAAATACCTTTACAATTTAAAATATTTTATTTTAATATGAAGAGTTCAGATGCAAAAGCCTCTAAATCCCATTTGAAATTTTCTTCTAAAATGACAATTTATCAAGCTTGTACATTTAAGTTCAGTAATTTCACTTAAATGACAATTAATAGGTAATCTTCATTGCCATTTAAGTGAAATTACTGAACTTTAATATACAAGCTTGATAAAAATGATCATTTTAGAAGAAAATTTCAAATGGCATTTAGAGGCTTTTGCATCTGAACTCTTCATATACTTTATAATGTTATTTATGTCTGTTCATCTCTAAAATAGGGTATTTAGATGTATACACATGATGCAAGTCTTTAAATGTAAACTCCCTGACACCAAAATAAAAGTTTGAAAATCTCTATATTTTTTATAATTAAAATTACTCCATTTCAGAATAAGGCTAGCTGGTCTTAAATGGTCCCATACAGCTCTTCGGTGAGACTAGAGTTCATTCGTTCACTGAGCAAACATTTCAATTAACCATCACAGTTGTGGTTGAGGACGTCCCTGCGGGAGGACATCTCTGTCTCTCAGTCCCGAGCACAAACATCAGCAATTAGGCCACATCAGCATCTCTCACACTGATTCAACCCTACTGCGAGGAGACCGAACACGAAGCGCTGTTTTTACCCAGAGATACCCACAAAACTCCCACACGAGTTGATGAGAGGCTTGCGGTCCTTAATCTTCATCCACACTATTAATCGTACTCAAACAAAGGTCGTAATGTTTCCTGAGAAGCAAATATTGAAGAGTTCAACAGATAGATAAGGAACGGTTCCACTTCCAGCATGTCAATCATATTAATAGTTGACAATAGACAGCTGGTGAAATTTCTCAGAAATTTTACAATTGTAACCCTGTATTAACAAGACTGCGGACACATTTGAGAAATTTCTCGTAAATTTTGCCTACAAATTGTTTCACTGGCAAATGTGTAGCGATGAATGAAGCACCACTCACACGTTTGTCAATGTGGTGAACTTGAATCAGATGTAAAATCTGCATGGGGAAATGTTTCACCTTTTATAGTTTGTCAATTTAAATATTCAAGCGATTTTAAACCATTAGTGCACAAGACAAGTTCTCTTCTGCATCTAATTGTGCTTGAACAGACACAAACATATAAAATTGTCAAAATGCCCGGCTGCCCGCCTCTTTAATATCCCCTAAACAGTTGCTTATGGCTTACATGACTGAACAATGGAGAGAAATAAATTGTGCATCATTATATTGGATCCACACATTTGTTCTTAAAGTGACAGCAGCCTAATATTCCTGCTGCTGTCCATTTAAACGTTAATCAAAAAATATATACAAAGAGAGAATCACTTTTGTAACTTCAACAAAATTATATTTAATTTATACAGTGAAGACTTTGTGTTCTTATAAATTTTATTAATACATTTGTACTTTTAGAATTGCCTAAAAAAACTATTTATCTTTGTCCAGTTGTATTTATCTATGCATATAATATGTTTATTTTCAATGCAGATTCACTCCCCTACAATATCACCCACATCTTTCTAGAATGATAAAATATTTCCAAATAAAGCTACTAAAATCATCTGATGAAATTGTTTTTATATCGTAAATAATATATTGTATAATCGCAGAAAAACAATAATCGCAATGTCATATTTGTTTATCGTGCAGATCTACTCATTGCCATATTATCAGGGCACTGTTACTTGGTTGTTAGGGTGTTCTGGGCAGATTCTTAAAGCCAAAAGTAGCCCAAGTCTGTATGATATTCTGGTCTTTACTTCAATTCAAGTCAATGTAGGTTCAACATTTTGAGTGAGAGAGTCTGTTCAAATCCGTAAGATTTTTCGTATATCATTTTGAAACACAAATAAAAATATTTTTTTAAATGAAATCTGAGAGATTTCTGTCCCTCCATTGACGGTCCACTCAATTACCATTTTGGTACGCTTCAAAGTTCATAAAATAAATTGTAAAACTAATCCATATGATTGAGTGGATTTAGGCTTTTATTCACATTGATTAGCAAACATAAGCATAAGAACAAACCTTATTGGTTCTTCTTAACTCAACCGTGCTGCGTAATACACGAATGAACCTCATTGGTTCTCGCATGTCAAGCAAACACGTTTAGACTTCCGTTTAGCACAACTGATGTGTGTGCTGATGAATGTTTGTGAATAAAAGCCTATATTCGATTTATTAATCATAAAAAAGCGATTGTGTCTCTTTGTAAAATTCGAACTAAACCGCTCCATTCGAATGATTAGTTTTACAATTTCTCTATGATATTTATGAAGCATCAAAGTGGTCAGTTAGATAGCTATCAATGGAAAGACAAAAAGATCTTGAATCATTTGTGTTCCGCCTTTCAAAGAGGGACGAATGTCTTACAGGTTTGGAACGACATTCAAAAACCTGTAAATGACCATTTTTTAAAAACATTTTTTGGGTGAACTAAAACTGATAACTGCTTTATTCTAAGAGATGCATCATTCCAAGTTTCTGGTGCCACATAATGAACTTGACTCCCAAAGCACTGGTTTCACCTTTTGTTTGGTCTCCTGCGGCTGCGTTTATGGTGCTGTGTAATTTGATCTGGCTCCCCGGTTCCTGGGCAACCAACAACACGACGCACGATCGACATGCTCTAAACCGTGAAGAAGTGCTCATCATCTTTAACAGAATTATTATTTTTTGATATGCACTTGTGGTGGCACTTACTAACTTTTGTTCTCTGTTCTCAGCATTGTATTTATAATTAGTAACAATCCTGGCAGTCACCATTTGTCCCCTTCTAGTCTAAACAGGAAGTCCAGCCTGGTTTACAGCAGGCGTAAGGGACATATGCTGTAGATCCGCAACGCCAAAAAGCAAACAAACCCAAGAACGCCACACACAGAGGGCGTATGATGATTCAGCACTTAGGGAGAATCCAGTTAACTGCATAATTAAACACCAATTCCATAAAGTTTGATGGTATAAGGGCAGGTTTAATGTCCTCTAACAATTTACACAGCAAGAAGAGACCAATGTGAAAAGTGGTTTGTACAATAAACAGATAATTAAACCAGCAATTCTAAGTGATAGGTTGATTATTATTACTTGAAAGAAGAAAAACCAGGGGAACTGACAACTTTACAAAATGAGTTAAACTGCATGTAAACAGTACCAAGTGTTGCTCTTCACAGAGTGTGGCATTTTTTGTGAAATAAATATGTTTAAGCTGCACACACCATCAATAATCAAGAAAGACGCAAATGTTTAAAACCACCACAAGCTAATAATTTAGTTCGGCTTCATTACTCAATGCCCGAAAAATCCTTGCACACAAATACTGGAAAAGTACAGAAGAAACATATGCAAAACAGGAATCAGAAACTGAAAAACAAGTGGCCTCTATGTAAATCAGAATGAATTTACAAGTCTACTGCTAAGGAAATTGAAAGAAAACTGTGAACTATACATACATTTTATATGCAGCAAAATTTGCGACAAATGTAACTAATGTAAAATATTTTGTTATAGCCCAAAGCAAATTCTAAGAATATAAGTGGTTATTAGAGTTTTATTATAAAATAATAACAATACATTCTAAGGGGGATAAGCATGGTCTAAATGTAAAATAAATAATCAACTCAAAAGAACAATATCTGCTATTTTAGTATTTCTTTAAATCTACTTTAGTGTTTAAGAGCTTGTTGTTTGAAAACCTGATTAAATAATAAGTCAAATATATACCACTCATTCAGGGTTAAGAGTTTCCAGACTCGTAGCCTGATGTCTGTGAGACCACCAGGACCACTTTTAAAGCTCATCTAGCATCATCCACTCCAATTTACTCCAAGCACCCAGCAACACAAGCTCATTTATCATAATTGGATGAGGGTCGGGATAATCTATCAGATCCATCTCATTAAATCAGGCGGTGGGGATTAAATTAGATTAAACTAGTCTTTTGTTGGCTGGATTAGCCGAGAGCCGTTTGCGTCTAACGTTAACTGGCCATTTTTGCGAATATGCAAACCAGCACTTTGAAGAAGTCAAAGCCAAAACAAAAGAAAAACAGTAACATAAAAACCCAATTATGTAATCTCTAATGTATCAACATGAAAATTACACTATTAAAAATAATGTTTAATGATTCGATATTCTGAGTGGATTAGCTTTACATGCTAGCCGAGACACCAACGCGGCAACTAGTATGGGCAGAAAAGTTTCCAGCGTCCATAAATATGCACTTGACTGCTTTATTCTCGACTCATATCTTAAGTAAATGTTAATTCCAATGTTAAAGTAGCTTATATTTGCTGTTAAGTGACAATTATAGGGCTTTTCCAGTAGCGGAGCGGCTAACTCACCCAGCAGCAGCAGCTTTGACCTCTCCGCGACGCTTTCTCTCCATCATCCCGTAGGTTTTTGTCAATCATTTTACTCCTCTCCTGGGCGCTCTTGTCGCCCGTGCTCAGGGTGCACCCATCTTTTTGGAGTTTAAAACGCTTTCTAACGATATAAGAAGTCGAAGCAGCGAAAAAATGGAGGAAAGAAAGAAATATCATACACAAGTGGTTCAAAAGAGGGAGACACCCGACGTCTCACGCCCAACTCTTTTCACACACGCGCACAGGCTTTTAACTGGAGTTTTCCAGGAGCTGGAGTTTTTAGAGTTAAAAAAAATAAAAACGGAGGGTGTCGGTTATCAATCGAATGCCTTGACAGCCATGGTTGATTAAAAAAAAGATAAATTTCAATCATGTGCCTAGCCTCACGCTCGGCTTCTCTCACTGCTGTTAAAGTGTCGAAAAGATCGACGGAGTTTCCTGTTTCTTTTCATAAATAAATCCCCCCTTCCACGGCCGCGCGCCGGGGAGCACGCTCCCGCACACATGCGCGCACGCAAGGGTGCGCGCAATTGATCGCAAGTCCTTCTCATGTCAGAACAATTCGAAGAAAAATCTTAATACTATTTAAAAACCCTCATTAGTAATATTTTATTTTATTTATATAAAATTGAAAAATGTATTAACAGTATTTATATATTAATGATGCTATTTAACACATTTTCTTAAGTCTACTATTCTTAAAAAAAACTTATTAATAATACTTTGTGTTTGTCATTTTTATTTACATTATTATATGTTATTATTTATATCTTAATTAGTATAGTATTAAATCTCTTAATGTATGATTATTTGGGTTTAATGAATGGGGGAAAGTCACGTGAGGAGGAGGCAATGCCTCCATCGGCACTATGATTGGATATGATAGGTTTTTATTGGATATGATTAGGTCGTGCGATAAATCCCGCCTCTTATGTATATTTAAAATTTAAGACAATAATGATGGCATTTACTTAATGGGAAGACTGATTAAAAAGTAAGTAAACAGCTCATCCAATTTATATGTATGTATGTATGTATATATATATATATATATATATATATATATATATATATATATATATATATATATATATATATACTATATATATATATATATATATATATATATATATATATATATATTTATTACTATTTTATATATATATATATATATATATATATATATATATATATAATACAATAAAATATCCCTTTAACTAATATTCTCACAATAGTGTGTCAAATGTGTATCATTGTTGTAGAATATTTTTCAGAACATAAAGTATGTCATTTTTTACATTAGTGTGCATAGGGCATATAGGTTGGTGAATATGAATAATTTATGGAGGAAATGGCTCCATTTGGTGAGATGAATGAGGCCACATCTGGTTGGTCAGCTCACAGGTCTAACCATATTCAAATATATTCAGATTTAGGAGATTTTCTTACAGGTGGCATAAAACCATACAGAAAATCAAAAGATGAGCTCATACATAAGCTTTTGAAATATTACCATATCTAGCCTTATTATTTTACATACTATTTAAATTTAAAAAGTCATGAGTATGCAAACCATATAGCAACTTCCACCCCATATCCGTGACTAGTGCATTTTCCTAAAGAACCACAATGGAAGAAAAGGCACACTCAAACCATTTAAAATGAGAGTAATCATCATGGCGACTGAACATCCATTACTCTGATTTATAGTGTCATTCATTGGTAGGACTTTAGAATATATATTTTAGCTTCATTTCATCTGTGCAACTTGAATTACACACTATTTTTGGTGACAACTGTCAGACGGTCCCTGAAAAAGTCATTATTTTTGTAGGCCTACCAACACTTTGCACGTATCTAATTTATCTGAAAACATGAAGGTATAAACTGATGATGCAGGCAAGATGACTTATATATTAATCCAAGTCTATGAATGTATTATTAATACAAACAATTAAAAATTTTTTTTAAAGAATAAAGTGACAAACAAAACATATTTTGCATAAACGTGTGCATGCATCCTAGTCATAGTCCTTTCTCTGCATAATTAACTTGGTATATTGGGACAAAGCACATATTTTGCACTGGAAAAGGCAGGGTGCAGTAATCTAGTATGCATTTTAATGTCATAAAGATGAGACAACAGGGATAATTGTTCTTTCTCCAGCGTAGTGAGACTTGCTCTGCTTAGGGACTGATTGCTTGCTGTGCTACTGGAATAGAGACACTGCTGAAACAGGACCTGGGGGGATAAGTGTGCGTAAGTGTGTGTTTGTGATAACATCCAATGTGCGTTATGGGCTTTCTTGTCTATTTTATTTAAATTAATTAAAAAAATATATAGACTAAGGCAAGCTTAGAGGTCATTTTTTTAGGATTTAGCTTATTTACCTTGTGTGCCAGAAAGGGAATTTACAGTAATTGAGTAATACAGTATTATTTTAGATGGCAGACAGTGAGTATTCAATGTTACTCTGCTCAGCAGCACCACTAAGTGGCTGTACAATGCAATGGCATTGAGTGCTGTTCAAACAGAAAACACAAACAAATATTTCAAACTATTTAGGGAAGGGTACTAATTTATTCAGACGTGATGTGACGCTAATATACATTTTTTACTCTCTACTTGATATTCTTGACATTTCTAGTCACTAAATAAAACAAAACTCTACACTGTAAAAATGAATATGCTTTATCTAATCAAACAATTGTGGCAACAGATTACAAGCAATATTATTAATATAACAAATTAGAATTGAGTAATAATTAATCAAATTAATTCCTTAAAAGTTAACCGTTTAAAATGAGTAAAACTTACAACAAGAAATTTAAGTGTTTTAGGTTTGATTTAAAATTACGGTTTTGTCCTTCAGTGATTTCTTCGTGTTAACATCAGGTGTCATCAATGTTGGCAATCTAAAATAAAGAGTTCTTAATTAATCTTTGACGTCTGTCTGTTAGTGAGATATTTTTGTTAAATTTTTGGGTGTAAATTTTACTCATTTTAAATGGTTAATTTTTAAGGAATAATTTGTTTAATTATTACTCAATTCTAATTTGTTCAATTTAATTAATAATATTGCTTGTAATCTGTTGGCACAATTCTATTGATTAGATAAAGCATATTCATTTTTACAGTGTATCATTAAAATAAAAAGTATGTACTACCCACAACATACAAGTATTTCAGCAACAATGTCAGGGTGACAGTAGCTTAGTAACTTAATGTCTTCCTATAGTATGGTGGCACTAGGACATTTACTACAGTAGCAGGACCTAAGACTGGCTTTTGTCTTTTGGTACTTGTGATGAGATGTTTGACAGCAAACTCTGACAGCAAAAGTTTCCACTGGGCAGCTGGCACTGCTCGCAGCAGCCTGAACCCAGACGATTCTATTGAAAACTACACGTCTACCAAGAGAGAAAGGACAGTTCTGTGGTAGGCCTTTATGTGCACTCCAGCCTGTTACATGTTGTTAGATAAATAAACAGAGAGAGAGAGAGAGAACAAACATAGCAGTTTTCATTTACTCCTGACATATGATCTGCTGAAGACGCAGTGGATTAAGTTACTTTTATTTTTGAAGGGAATGTGCCCCCAATCTACCTAAATGTGCATCTATCTATAGATAGAGAGAATATACTGCTATACATAATGAAATATATTACATTTCCATAAATGGGAAACTACTGCTTATATTTTTCAATATACTGTGATATATACATCGACCATGTACGCATATATGACCTTTCATCTGAAGGCGAGTAGATTTACCACTACAAGTGCTGTTTATGTATTATTCAATAGACAATGTTAGACAACATGTTATGTATATTTTCTAATATACCTTATCTAATTTACTGCCCTGGCAGATTCCCATTGATTATTATCAGCTTTGCAAAAAAAATCCCTCAAATTCTGGATGCATTTATGGGCACCTATTATGCAAAATTCACTTTTATATGGTGTTTGAACATAAATGTGTGTTGATAGTGTGTGTACACCACCACCCTATAATTAGGGGGGCTGGGTATCGAATTCAGATGTGCCAATTCTATTTCAATTTGCAAGCTTTCAATTTAAATTCGATTCCGATTCTAAATTCGATTTTCAAATATAAAATTTTCAAATATATTTAATATAAATCTTATATTTATAAAAAAAGGAACATAAGTTTACTCAATAAAGTCAAGTCATCCTCATTTGTATAGTGCTTTTAACAATGTAGATTGTTTTAAAGCAGCTTTAGAGAGATAAACATATAATTCAAGGTAACAGAGATTGGTTTGGTTTTATAGTGGTTCTTGAATAATGTTTTTTTCCAGCTAAAATTAGTTTTGATTGATTCACTTCCATCTAAATCATAGGGGCCGCTAAGGCAACACTCGTTCTCTCAAACAGACTTTAAACGCGAACCTGTGATAAATACTGACGGCGTTCACATGCGCATTAAGAATTTATTCTATAGTTACGTGCGTTTCAATATATGTGGTCAGGTTGGTAATTCCCTACAAACCATGCCTAAACAAACAATTTGTCTTGCCTATAAACTTTGATACAGAATTTTAGTTTATTTTATCACTTCGGGGTAGGTACGCGAAACAAAATTTCACACAGCTTTGCTGCTTTGTCATTCGGGTCCAGGCGAAGGTCCTTCGGCAGATCTGGAAACGGAAAAGCTGAACCATTTAGTGCTTTGTAAGTAATCAGCAATATTTTAAAATGTATACTATGCTTAATAGGCTAATGGTCATACTTCCTGGTTCTGGTAAGAACTCAAGCTGCTGCGTTTTGGACCAACTGTAGTTTGTTTATTAAGCGTGTGGGGCAACCACCCATAATAGCATTACAATAATCTAGCCGTGATGTCATGAACGCATGAACTAATTGTTCCGCATTTGTCAATGAGAGCATGTGGCCTAATTTCGATATATTTTTAAGATGGAAATATATCTCTACATTTTAAAACATTACAAATGCAAAACCTGAACCCTGAAAAAAGCTGGTACTTAGACTTACTAACCCGAATAACTCTTTTAACACTAACCAGTCAAGCAGACACAGAAAGAGCTGGTTACCCAGAGAGCAAAGGGTGTGTGTTCACTGTGGGACAGGAAAAATGGGGACAGAGATACACTTCCTACTTCACTGTCACAAATACATATCAATAAGAGACCTTTACTTTAACACATTTATAAAATTAATAAAGCACTTTATAGCCATGTCTGTATTTAAAATAACACTTCAATGTAAAATAACACTGGATAGTCTTAATTGTAATGTAAAATAACAATGCAATGTAAAATAACACTGGATAGTTTTAATTGTAATGTAAAATAACAATCCAATGTAAAATAACACTGGATAGTTTTAATTGTAATGTAAAATAACAATCCAATGTAAAATAACACTGGATTGTCTTAATTGTAAAAATTAAATACCGATTAATGCTTAGAATTAAAGTTACAAAAGTTATTCATTCAAGAGCACAGTAATTTTCTCTGTCTTTCTGTGTCTTTGATCAACTTGATTAACACATTAAGAGCTTACAATTGTTTGTATTTGACCATTTAACCACAATAAGCCACGAAAACAAAGTAAATTTCCTACTCGTGAACAGTTTGAGTGGCGGCTTTATGAAAGCGACACTTTTATTGGTCAGTGGTGCTTACAAAACCTGTGATAATTAGTAAAATTATGCACAATACAAGCACTATTCAACTGGAGTGAGAGAACCGTCAGTTTGTTACACATCGAAATTCTTGACAACGTTAAACACGGGTGTCAATGTTCTAATTCATAACCTTTAAGTTTAAGTTACATTATAATATTTTCTTTTCTATTATTTTTAATTCCACGCTTTGGCAATAGGGCAATTTTTAAGTGAATTACCGACAGATTGTACACATTGAACATGGAACATTTTTTTAGTTCATGCTTACCATGTTCCTTGCAGTTCTCTGGCTTGTCATCTAGGTGTGTTTAGAGCCCACCCTCGTTTCAGTGACTGGCACAGAGAACAACAGACGCACAGCTCACTCTGATCCTCACTGAAGACGGATGCTGCTGACAATCATCTGCTCTCATATGAGTTACGACTGGATGATGAAGGACATCTGAGTGCAGAAATAAGGTATTAGGTATTTTATTTATTTAACATACACATGATGGCTATGTTTAAGTAGTGCATTTGTTCTCAAAGGGCACATGTTGTCATATGAAAATATGTTGGATTTTTGCATCCTTTTATATATTTTTTGTATTTCATTGTTTTACTGTTTAAAACTAAGTAAAAGTCTTTAATAGGATGTTCATTGGCAGCTTTTATTGAGACAACGTGACCCTATTGTATATACACTTTAATATGCTATTAAGTCACAAAATGTCAATATGGGTTAATTTAACTGGATTTTATTCGGGAGAATAACTCAATCAAATATTTCATAAATTGCTATGCATTTCATAATTCTTTTACTGCGTGACAACCAATGTGACAACTTACCCCTATATAAATTCGCTATTGGGGAATGTCACAAACTGTCAATGTGTGTTAAATGAACAGTAGTTTTTGCCTAGGCAATAACGGTGGAAATATTTGCATTTTTGTAGCCAAGCACAGTAAACAGGCTTTCTAAAACAAACCCACCCTGAGTAAAATTCACTGGAGTTGCAAGTGTGACAACTAGCCCTGCACTAAATATGTAAAGAATTTATGTAAAGCAAAACACATAAACTTACACACACTAACCAATCTGAGGTACAAATTTTATCACCGGTGCTAAGATTGCTGTTCTTTGTCACAGCGCTGAGATATTTCCCACATGGCTGTCCTGTATGACCCTGGCTTTCTAACAAGAACTCGTGGCACAAGTTAGAAGGTGAGAATGGCTGACTGAAGTCAGTACGATCTTAAGATAAATAAAGATTATATATTTGTGTTTTATACCTTCCATCTTGATGGTTTCCTCTTTTTGTTTTGTCAGCAACATCATATCACAGTGAGAAGTGAGCAGACAGCACATCAGTATTAGTCTCACTTAAAACAGCAGACAAAAACCTAGTGCTTCGAATCGTTAATATGTTGATCCATATTCACATTATTCATATTAAATTAGGTCATAATATAACTTGTCCTTCAAAGAGAATATGCAGCACAGACCACCACAAACTTTTAAGCACAGTAGTAAAACCTAAACCTTACTCGGTCATTTTAAATCTATTCAAACTTTATTAACAGAGTACATATTTGCCCAGTAGCTCATACATGAACAACATATATCATCTGTTTGCATTATATTAAATTACATAGCTCCGCCCAAGATGACTTCACAAAGAGTTCCTTAATTAGCAGCAATTGGTAAGGCATGCAGACCTCATGGCAACACAATAACAACCAATCAGAACACCTTATCAACTACCTAGCAACCATCCAGAACAACCAAGAAACTGCAAAGTAACAGACTAAGCCAGCTAGTAGTTGCTTTAGCCTCCTTGTCAGAGCGCCGACTCTCATGCCAACTAGATCTGGGTTCGAGGCCTGCTCGGAGCGGGTCGAGTAGGACCCGGGTTTAAGGGTTACATTGGTGCCGTGACCCGGATGAGAGTGAGGTTAAGGGGACTGAGTGTAACGGACGCCAGATAGTAGTTGCTTTAGCCTCCTTGTTAGAGCGCCCAACCCTCATGCCAGAGATCTGGGTTCGAGGCCTGCTAGGAGCGGGGTCGAGTAGGACCCGGGTGTAGGGGATACACACAGTAACACACTAATGACCCAAATGATGACCCTAACAGACCCTTTTGACGTTTTATTCATGTTTATTTCGTGCTGTAACTAGTAAAGAGGAAGAGACGATCGTCATGTTCTCTGATCTGAGGCGGCAACAGCTATCTGTCACATGACTTTAAAGCTACACTGTGTGTTGTTTACACCCATCTAGTGGTGAAAAGGTATATGACCATCCAGTGAATATTAGTTTCTGTTCCTCTCAATTCTGATTTCGTTTTAACTCCTACGGTGGCCAATGTAGTCCAAGATTAACATGGCTTCCAGTTCGACCTCGTCCATGAGTGTTAACTTAAACGTAAACGTGAAAGGCGAAGCTTGAATTAACGGGTATGTCCCTCTTTGGCTAATGTACTTTCAAGATGTAGGGGCAACATGGCGACTGACATTAGAACCCCTTACCCGTATGTATTTTCAATGGCATATTATACACTCACGAGAATACTTTATTACTTGAACGAAGTAAATATACATTAATGAGCACATATATTTTTGAAAGAAGTGTTTTTAGCTAAGAATAAACTAAAAGAGTTACACAGTGTATCTTTAAAGAGCACCAAAACGGTAGGCTATTTATTGTTTGAATTTCGGAATAAAATTGACAGAATTTGAAAGCTGAGATTTTGTTTCCTATGAGAAGTAATTGCAAAGTATATTGAGGTTTCTTGAATAGGGGGTGCTACAAGCTTTGTTCATACATCAACTGAAAACAGCATCGTTTCCTTGGATTTAAGAAAATAATCGTTTTTTTTTAAATGAGAATGGATTAAAATCGAGAAATAATTTTTTCCCCAGTCCTACCAAAAACACACCAAAACACCCAGCAACCACATAATAGCATGGTAAGACCACACAAAACGCATTAGCGACCCTCTTAACCGCTAACGCAACCACATACTTATGTTTTAATAACACAATAGCACAATTTTCTACAAAAAATGTCAAATCTAGTTGTTTAAAATGCATGTTTTGGTCCTGTTCCAAACTGAAGTGTGAAGTACAGTACACGCTGTTCTACTAAAGCTTATTGCCCTTCAGAGGCCTTCCTGGCGACAGTAAATAAGACATGAGTCCTTCCTTCCATCTAGCTACATTAAAATATCTAAGATAAAATCACAGTTACTCATGTTTTCCCTTCTGTATTATCAAGCCCATCAATGTGATGCTGTTCTCCTTTGCCTTAATGGAAATCTGGCAGCATAAACAATACAGATGAGCTCTCTGTTTTGAGAATGATGTTTGGCAAACAGACTCCATCCGCAAAGATACACACTAGTTCTCTCTCCATATGTTATATAGTGAACCATAAAGATAGGAGTTGTCTTTTGCACAGGGCTTTTGTACATTTTAAAGAAAGGATCAAAGGGTTAAGTTCGCCCAAAAATGAAAAATATGCCATTTTCTCACCCTCTAGCCATAGGTGTTCATCATGACTTTCTTATCTCAAACAAACAAAATCTGAGTTATATTAAAAAATGCCCTGGCTTTTCCAAGCTTTATAATGGGATGGGTGAATAGTAACTGAGATTTTGAAGCCAAAAAAGTGCATTCATTCATCATAAAAGTAATCCACATGGCTCCAGGGGTTAATAAAGGCGTTGGACAGAGCGAGGTCTCTCTGTCCATAAATATGGACATATTCTTACAAAAAACTCATGGCTTCTCTTCATAACCCCTGGAGCCATGTTGTGGATTATTTTTATGATGGATGGATGTGTTTATTTGTGCTTTAAAATCTCGATTCACTCCCATTATAAAGCTTGAAAGAGACAGGATTTTTTTATATAACTCTGACTGTGTTTGGCTGAAAGAAGAAAGGAGCCTGATCTCATGAAAGTTGTATCTATAGCACGAATGTCATTTCTCGTGGCATTTATACACCAAAAACAGTTTTTTCGTGTATATGGCACGCGTTTTTCGTGCATATGACACGCACTTTTTGGCGTAAATATGCACAAACTCCCACCCCCCTCCCCCTAAACCTAACCCAGGGTTTTCAGTGCTGTACCATATACACGCAAAAAAAAACACTTTTGGCGTATAAATGGTACGAGAAATGACATTCGTGGTATAGATATGCATCTTCATGAGACTGTGTTGATGTACACATAGAATGGCTTGACGGTGAGAAAATTATGGGATCATTTTCATTTTTAGGTGAACTAACCTTTTAAGAATTAATTGTATTTTTTTTATAAAAGATGTAGAGTAAAAAGTATTTGGACCAATGTTAATAAAAAACAAAATTAATGAAATGAAAAAGTTAATGAAAAAAAAAAGCTGAAAAAACAAAAACAATGTATCACTCTTAAAAATGCTGGGTTGTTTAACCCAATTTTGGGTAAAATATGGACAAAGCCCAGCCATTGGGTTACATTTTTAAATTATATTTTTAACCCAATGGCTGGGTTTGTCCATATTTTACCCAAAATTGGGTTAAAACAAACCATCATTTTTAAAAGTGATAGAAAAGCTGGAAACCAAACTCAAATACATATTTATGACTCTGAAAGTAACTGTGATAAAAGTTGCCAGGGTATTGAGTGGTTTTATCCCATTGCTAAGGTGCTCTAAATGCATTTTATCCCAATGCTATGTAGTTGGTCTAGACTTTTGGGCCATCATCTGGTATTTCTTACAGTAAATATAGGTAATTTTCCCCTTTTCCCCAACCCTTAGGTTCTGATGTGCATGTCCTGTGACAAGGAAAGATGGAGACTTCCAACCAAACCCTTTCTCCAAGCCCTGGCTATGCTAACACGACTAACTTTCCCCTAAACCGTCCATTCACACAAGTCTGAGCTTGTTCTCGTTATTCTCGGCCTGAGCACTTTAAGCCTGATCACAATCATCGGCAATGTGCTGGTCATGCTCTCCATCAAGGTCAACAGGAACCTGCAGACGGTCAACAACTATTTCCTGTTCAGTCTAGCATGTGCCGACCTGTTCATTGGTGTTTTCTCCATGAACCTCTACACCGTGTACATTGTGACTGGCCACTGGCCTTTAGGAGCTTTGGTCTGTGACCTCTGGTTGGCTCTGGACTACGTGGTGAGCAACGCCTCTGTTATGAACCTCCTCATCATCAGCTTTGACCGATATTTCTGCGTCACCAAACCTCTCAGCTACCCGGTCAAAAGGACCCATAAGATGGCAGGCATGATGATCGCAGCAGCTTGGATCCTGTCGTTCATTCTCTGGGCCCCAGCCATCCTGTTCTGGCAGTTCATCACGGGCAGCCGGACGGTTCCTGAAGGCGAGTGCTACATCCAGTTTTTCTCCAATGCTACGGTCACCTTCGGCACCGCCATCGCTGCCTTCTACATGCCGGTCGTCACTATGACCGTACTGTACTGGCAGATCTCCAAAGCCAGCCGCAGCCGTGTCCGATGCAGAGACAATCGGAGAATTTCTAGAGTCAGTAATGATGGAGGCCAGGCTGGACCAACAACTAACAATAAGGAGAGGAAGTCAATCCAAGGAGGAGAGGAAATGATTCCACGCAGGCAGAGCGCTCTCAGATGCCACTACAGGTTCGTATGACTTTTTTTTTCTTCCGTTGAACACAATAGGAGATTTTTTGGAGAATGTTCACACTGCTCTTTATACAATGTTATTGAGAACGGGGGCTGTCAAGCTCCAAAAAAAAAAAAAAAAAAGAGAAGCATAAAAACAGTTTATACGAGGAGTTTCCAAACTTTTTGATCAAGTGTTATTGTTAAAGGGTTCATTCACTATGTCATTCCAATCAAACCTACTTTCATTCATCTTCGCAACACATATGAAGATATTTTAATGAAATCTGAGAGATTTCTGTTCCTCATAAATATAGAAAAATACAGTATATATCATATCATAAAGCTAATCCATATGGTTTAGTAAAATTTAGGGCTGTCAAACGATTAATTGCATCCAAAATAAAAGTTTGTATTTACATAATATATGTGGGTGCACTGTGTATAATTACTTTATATATATTAAAAAACACACATGCATGTATATACTGTATATAGATTTATATATAATTTATATTATACATAAATATAAATATTTTATATATAGGCTAAATAATATTTTTTCTTAAATATACATGCATGTGTGTGTATTTATATATATACAAAATAATTATACACAATGGACCCACATATATTATGTAAACACAAACTTTTATTTTGGATCGTTTGACAGGCCTAGGAAAAATTATATGATGAACAGATAATAAATAACATTAAATCTGAGTTAATAAAACACATGTCTGCTTATTGTGAAAGTGTTTTAGATATACACCTACAGAAACATTTACAGTACCTTTCAAAATTGGAAACAGTTTTTTAAAGAAGTTTTTTATGCTCATTCGAGGATAATATTGTGTTAATATTGTGAAATATTATTACAAATGAAAAGAACTGTTTCTATTTTAATATATTTTAAAAAGTAATTTATTCCTGTTATTAAAGCCGCATTTTCAGCATCATTACAGTATTCAGTGTCACATGATCCTTCAAATCGTATTCTATGATGATTTGCTTCTCAAAAAACATTTCTTATTATCTTAATGTTGAAAAGTTTTGATACTTACATTTTTTCAGGACTCTTTGATGAATAAAAAGTTTATTAAATAGAAATCTTTTGTAATAGTATGTGTTCATTGACACTTTTGATCAATTTAGTGCATCCGATCCTTGACTGAAACATACGTAGCCTATAAGTGTGTGTATTTCTTTCTTTTTTTATTGGATTGAGTAATCTCTAATATCTTATGATATCTGACTGTAATATTAGTAAATGTGTTAGAAATAATCAATATAAACAATAAAACTAATTATCTAATCTAAAAAATGTTGGTTCACTCATATATAAGTGCACTTATATTTTAAGCAGATATACTTTGTGTGAAAAAAAGAGACATTAACTAATTTTTTAGTCTTTTTTGAGCTTGGCAGCAGACCATATACAGTCAAGCACAAATATGTTTTTCCTTCCAGTTATCTGAACCATATAGTTAAATCTTGGCATAATCTAAGATCTGACTGAAAATATATTGTACTCACCCACAGGAGAAGAGCGGGAGAGTGAGAATGACTCATATCTGGAAGTGTGGTCGCTTCTTCACACCAGAGGGATGAGGAGGCCTGGTATCTATAAGCACTAACGGTGACATCAGAAGCCGTCAGACTCAATCAGCGCCGCTGCCCACAAGAAGTTGGGTCAAATTTACCTGCTTCAGAACACCCAAAAAGACCCTGCAAAACACCTATAAACCCAACAACGGAGGTCAGGACATAACCAACGGGAAGGAAAGGCTGAGTCTGGTGTCGCAGAAGATTCTCATGCCACGGTCTCAGATGAGGAAGAGTTTATCCTCGTGGGAGAAGAAGGTAACAAGGACCATTATGGCCATTCTATTGGCGTTTGCAGCCACATGGACTCCCTACAATGTCATGGTACTCATCAACACTTTTTGCTCGGCCTGTATTCCAAGCACAGTGTGGACCTTCGGCTACTGGCTCTGCTACATAAACAGTACAGTTAACCCCGCTTGCTATGCCCTGTGCAATGTCACCTTCAAGAACACCTTCAAACACCTGCTGACATGCAAGTACAGGAATATTCATGCCAGCAGAAAACAATAAGACAGTGAGCACAGAGAATATCCAGAAGTCTGGCGGTTACCTTATTCACTACAGCGCCATCTTTGATTGAGGCTGAGGGATAGACATACATTTCTGGATTGTTCTGCTTATGAAATGCTGCAAAAATGTCTTTCCAAGAAATATCAGTTGACAAAAAAAAAAAAAAAACAGCATGAGCTGTGGGAATGATGAGTCTTGGAGCTTTATACAGGCTTTTACTGCGGATGCCACTAAAACACAGCAAGTCTAAGTTATCCCTCACAGCCTCGCTTCAAACCTGTTACGGCACTGCTCATGGGTTTGAAAAAATACCAGGCCAAACTGGTGAAACATTCAAACGTTATTTCAGCTGCCAAATTATTATAAGGACTACAGAAAAGAAGCACTAAACAGTTTAATAATGTTGTATTTCTTGCATTATTAAATCGTTATTAAGCATTATAAGTGTTTTTTGATGCATCCAATTTAAAATCAAAAGTAATCAATGCAACTTTTGTAATATAAATGTAAAGATTGTTTGAACATTATACATATATATATATATATATATATATATATATATATATATATATATATATATATATATATATATATATATATATATATATATATATATATATATAGTGTTATGCTCCCCAAGGCTGCATTTATATGATTAAAAAAATGAATATAGTGAAATATTATTACAATTTAAAACAGCTGTTTTCTTTGTGAATATATATAGTAAGGTATAATTACTTCCTGTGATCAAAGCTGAATTTTCATCATCATTACTGTTCTTTTGAACTTTCTATTCATCAATTTTAGAAAAAAAAGAATTTTGGGAAAAAAAATGTTTTCAACATTGAAAGTAATAATACTGTTTTTTGAGCATAAAATCAGCATATTAGAATGATTTCTGAAGGATCATGTGACACTGAAGACTGAGTAGTAATGATAGCCTTTTTTCAGAGGAATAAATAACATTTTAATATATATTAAAATAGAAAACAGTCATTTTAAATTGTCATATTTCACAATATTACTAGGTTTTTTTTCATAAAGTAAATGCAGCCTTAACATTAAACAATCTAAAACTTTTGACCGGTAGTGTAATATGTTATAAGTGTAATATGTATACTAGTTCTCTACATATCAATATGATTTATTTTCCTGTCATTTAAACAGATCATGGGGTTTCATTATATATAATTTGTATTTTAGAATTCACACATCTTTTGACTAATAAATGTCTTTTACAGTTATTTTTCATTACAATTTTTAAAGAAATACTTTAAAAAACATTTTATAGATATTTGGATTTCTAGCTAGTGCAATATTCTGGATTTGTAAAATGTGATTCTGTAAGCATTTCTACTTGCGATTAAATGTACATAAACCATCAATATATTATTTTATGTGTATATACAGCACGTTTTAGATGTTTATTAATCTGTGTGGTGGGAAAAATAAAAGAGTGGAATTGTGGAAAAGAGTGTTGTAGAAAATTATAACAGGAAATCAATTTAGTTAAAAACAATTTAGCTTTAATCATTTATAGGAAAATAAACAGACATCTTGTAGGTCTTTAACAAGCAAACTGGCCTCTTTTTTTAAACAAAGTTTAAATTGCATATGTTCCATATTACCAGGGAGGAATCACATAAAACGAACAAGCAAGTTTTCTTGTCCTTGTCCACACACACGTGGTAAACTTTTTTCTCTCTCCAATTGCTGGTATTTGAGGATAAATACTTAAAGGCAGTGACAAAATGCGTTTGTCAGTGGAAATGAGAAAAGACATTTTACCTCAATTTGAGGCTCTAAAACAAAGTACAGAAAAACAAAGGCATTCAAGGAAACCATCATATTTCAGACTATACCATTAGGAAGGCTGTTCAGTGTTTTATTGCTGATTCAATTTGAACTACATCAAGCCCCTTTTCCAAACAGGCTTCGTAACAAAGTACATGATGGTGCGACTGTGCGTCTTAATAATATAATACACGTCTCTAGAAAAACAAGACATCACTGGCAACACTGAGGTAGCGTAAAACGTTACGAGGCGTAGCAGGGCAGGATCTCAGACGCGTCTCCTAAACCCTTGACCTCGGTCATTTGCCAAAGTCCCAAGTTCAACACCTTAAGGCAGGGCAGCTGCGTGATTCTCTCTAGTCCCCTTTTGGTTATTTTGGTACAGCCGTACAGGTCGATCCCGGTCAGCTGCGTCAGGTGATCCGCGATGAGCTCCGAGGCCCTTGTCCGTGATCCGGACGCACTGGCCGATGTTCAACGTCTTCAGTTCGTGCATCTGCCGGACCATCCTGTTGATCCGTCGTCGCTGATGTGGCACGAGCAAAGCGACAGGGATTTGAGCTGGTACAGGCCCTGCGCGATGTAAGCCAGGCTCTGGTTCGCCCACTTTGTCGCAAACGACACGTCCAGCCCGTACAGCCTCAAAGCGCCCATGGAGAGATGCATGATGCCTGTGTCGCTGATGTTATCGCAGGAGCGCAAGTTCAGAGTCCAGAGTTGGGTCATGTGTGACAGGTGGATCATGCCGGCGTCGGAAATCCCGCCGCAGAAGCTCAAGTTCAGGACTTTCAGCTTGTTGAGCCCCTTGGAAATGTGCTTGAGCGACAGATCGGTGAGTTTCTGACAGTCCTGCAAGGTGAGGTGCTCCAAACTCAAGCATCCCTCCGCGGCGCTGCGGGGTCATGCCGGCCAGGTGCCCGATGCCCACGTCCGAAACGTGCCGGCAGCTTCTCAAGTTCAGGCTTTTGAGGTTATGGAGGCCCCATGCGATGAGCAATAACCCTGTGTTGGTGATGTTACTACACCCACCGAGATCCAACAGTTCCAAGTTCTTCAGATACTGCGCAATCCTGCCCAAGCTGGAATCGGTGATCTGTTTGCAAAGGCTGAGGTTGAGGATCCTCAATGAGGATATGTCCTGCACAAAAGCATGACCGAGGCCGTTATCTGTTAGGTTGTAGCATCCGCTCAAGTTAAGGCTCTCTGATGTTGGGCATGCCCTGAATGACATAGCTGAGGCTGCGTCTCAGGCTGAGGATCTGGACTTTCTTGATCCCTCTGGTTTGGAGGCTGGGGAAGAGCGATGGGTTTGCTCTTCTCAGATGGAGTTTGGCTTCTACTCCCCTCCAGACTGATTTGTGGTACGAGGCGTCTCTCCATGCCGTGCACACTTGCGCGACTCTGCCTTTGCCTTTAACGTCCAGGTAGTTGAAAATCATCGCTAAGATCTCCGGGAAAAGGCTCGAGATGTGGATCTCCATTTCTAAGAGCAGCTCGTTAGCTTAGCGAAGTTAGTAGTCTGGAATTCTGCCGGCGAGGACCGCATGTAAAACAAAATACCGGGAGAAATGTCCGAGCGAAGTAAACGTACAACAAAAATAAAAAACGACCGCGCTTTGTTGCATTTAAAACTTGTTGTGAGATTCATTCGCTTGGAATAACCAGCTTACGTCGGAGTAGACGCTGTATTTGCACCGCCTGGTCTTAGTAACGGCTGTTTCCAGATCGCGACACATGTTTAGTAAACATACATTTAAATCCATGAAAAAGCTCACCGAAAAGATTGAAAAACGAAACGTTTATGGTTGGAGAAAACAAACGATTTCTCATGAATACAAACCAGCCATTTGACGAAAACTATGGAGTCCGGTTTCCGGTAGCCTTTGTCTTCATCCTTTCAAAACGGGGAGGGTGACTTTTCTCCTGACTGTTTTTATTTTATGAAAAACACCATACGTGTATGTTTAAAATGTCCGAAGTGTATACAAAAATTATATTTTTTCTTTAAAACACATAAGACATTACATTTTCCCAAATTAATTCAAAATGTGTTTGTTTAAAACAACACAACACCCCCATTCGTGATGGGATGTCCGACTCGTTTCAGCGAATCGGTTCTTTTGAGCAGTTTCAAAGAATTGGTTCACAAAACGGATAGACGCTTACGTCAAGGCGCACGCGATCCTTTTAAAATGCACGTATTGTCTGACATTTTACATTCATAAAACATAAAAATCACATTATGAATTCATTTTTTATTGATAAAAACAGACATTCAGCTAATAACAACTAAACATACGAATTTACGTCTCATTGTTGAAAAGGTTACGACACATTTAGAAGATAAAATTAAAAAATGTATTTTGTGTGTTGATAAAACACAAAATTAGGTCCTCATTTCTCATATTTAGGTACTATATAGTAACTTTGATTCAAATCCTCGTTTCACTCAAAATGCGTATGAGCTCTTGGTTGTTTTTCTGGGATTTCAACGGGTCTCAGTACAGTGAATTTAGCAAATGATAGCAAAACGAGTTGTTGGTTTATGAAGCGTTTCAACCATAAACTGTAAAAAAGGGTTCAACTTATTTATTCAAAAGATTCGGTTCAAAAGAATGATTCATTCACGAGTCAAACCTTGCTTCCGGCTCAACGTCACCGGACGTAAACAAATACAAGCTCCAGTTATCCCGTTTTTCACGCTTATTTCGTAGGCAAACCTGTTCATCTTATCAAAAAGAGTGACTGAAAGGAAATTATAACAAAATCTATAAAAACAAACAAGGATACATGAGCCTGACCTGTATAAAACCGAGCCATCCTCTTATAATTTGAAACAGTCATAAACATGAAGCATAAAAGTATTTTACTACAAATTCATTCTTGTTGAGGTTGTCCACAGCAGCACACATGAAAGCTGATAACAAATTCAGTATGAAACAAAGCACAGACTTCAGAAATGACAGTGCAAAATATTAAAGTACCACTGTAAACCTTTCAAAATTCTAAAAATGTTCCTTGTGTAAAAATCTATGCTCAATTTCTTTCTATAAAACTACAGAGAAATTGATCAATTTATAAACTAAGTCAAAAAGCTTCCATACATAAAAATAAGAGAAACAAAAATAACAATAATGTTTCATATATTCTATTCTAGAATATACATTTATCCAATTATGTCTACGGCTATTTAACAGTTTAAATTAACTATTCAATTCTAAAGAAATCAGTCAATGGTCTTTTTAATTTAAGCAAATGTTATATAAAATTACCTTATTAAATAACATATTATAGCCAATAAGATAAATTCTCAAATGCAGTCTCATCTAACACCATTTTTTCCATCATTTGTACTATTTTATCAACTAGCTAAAAGGGAGTTTTTGTTAACATTCAATTAGCAAACCCTGTTTGCTCTCTGGCAGCTCATAATCATCACATAATATCAACAAGCTTGAGAACGTACAATGTTCTGCACTGTATTGTCATTAGCAATAGTTATTCTCACAAACTGAGAGACAAATTTCATTTCATACCATTAAGAGTGCAGGTTAGATTGGCAATGATTTATAAGCACTAAATGTAGTTTTTAAAAGCCCTATGACAATAAATAGTGCATGAGATCAAGAGTGACAGTAATGGAAGAGATTTCTACATTTAGTGATACTGTCACCTCATAACACAATACGTTAAGTGAAGCTCACTGTAGGTGCAGTCACATTTTGCGAACTAAAAAGGTCAATTGTCAATAATGTAAAGATGGATTCCTATTGAAATCACTGGATTTTCACAAAACAATACTAAATGTGACTGCAGCTTTAAACATAAAATGAGAGACGGTAAAATGCATATGAATTAAAATTGTCAATTATCGATGAAAAACTAAGAAGAAAAATTCACAGGTTTAGAACATTATGAAAACAACTGCTTTAAACAAAGTCCTCTCCCATTTTTCCACAAAGCAGCTCGGCTTTTTAAAAATACGTAACGTACAGAGCTACTTCACAAGTTCACAGAAAAAAAAGTAGTAGTTTATAATCAATCATCTGAAATGGATTTTTCACAGCAATGAATTCCATCAGCTAGTTTTCCTGCTTGTTCCAAAAGAATCGGAGCGGCAGTGGGAAAAGTCGATGAAGATTCCGTCAGGATCCGACTTCCAGCGAGTCCAGCCCCTGCATTACAATGGTCTCCGGACTGGAGGAGCAGCTCGGGGGTGACGGAAGGCCTTTGTCCACCTCGGATGAAGCCACCTGGGCGTCCGGTGCGTGCAGACACCCCGCGGAGGTGTGGATGAAGACGGGCGGAGAAATTAGAGAGGGCTGTCCCGTTGCTCCTCGCACCACACCGGACAGGGTGAGCTCGTGATCCAGGGATAGTCTGGGGGTCGAGCTGGTCTCTATTCCCACAGACAGGGCCGAATAGCCCTGGTGCTCTATGCAGGAAGTGACATCGCATGCGGAGTGGCGGCGGATGCCCACGCTGCCCACAGAGCTCACTTCGGAGTCGGACTCGGCCACGGGGGTCAGCATGGGGATGTTGTAACTCTTGGAGCGCACGTACCGGGTTACTGGAGGGCAGGTCTGCAGACTTGGACCAGCAATACTGCAAACGCCTCTCTGGAAAGATTTTCAAGACATTAGTTATATACTGCTTTTTTACAGTACTGTTCTGATACACATTACGGGGGTGGGAGTATATAAGATTTACTTCTTCCTACTCCTTTTCGCACATTTGTTGTTTTTATATACTTTCTTTTCCATGTTTGAAATAAAGATTTCAAATACTTAAAATGTTAAGTGGCTAAATCACTTATGATCAGAGCAAATGTTTATGGGTGGTGAACACAATTGCAAGATCTTTAAAGGGACAGTTTGTCTATTTATTAAATGCAAAATTAATGCAAGTTATTTTTTGCACATTTATTAAATTTGATATCATGTTTTCAATATGCTTTTGCTGGAGTTCAAGAGATTAATCACAATAATTTTATTCTACTGACAGCCCTGATTTTTAACAGTAATAATTAAATATAGAAAACACATTGTGGACATTTCAGTGTTTATCTCTCCTTTCTCTGTAAAAAAAACATTGCTGGTTAAACTTGAAAAAATAAGTTGCCTTAATTTTAAATTCATTGAAATGGAAAAAAATGAGTTAATACAATAAAGGAGATTGATTTAATCATCAGAAACTCAAAATATTATGTTATCTGAACTACATAATTTATCTAAGTTGATTTGACAAAAGAAAAAAGTTGTGATTACAAATCATGAAAATATTTTTTTTAACCCTCTGGGGTCCTTCGTTTAACAGTCACACTCAGGACCTTCGGGTCAAAATTGACCCGAAGGGCGGGATTCATATTTCAAAAACAAAATCATAATTTTTTTTGTTTTTTATAATAGTTTTTCATTTCTCTTTTGGTGTTTTGAGAAAATTTCAAAAATAAAAAAAATTATAATTAGTATTAATGCAATAATTATGACCAAATTTCCCCCCATTGAATATAATAGAAAATTTTTTTTTTTTATATATTTTTTAATATTTTTTTTAAAGCTGTATTTCATTTTGGAGTCAAGTCTAGGCCTCATAAAAGCAATTTTTGAAATTAGATGGATGCCATCTTGTGGACAAACTGAGCTTTTTAAAAATACAAAACACAAGTATAATCTGAATTTTTTGGTGTGTTTGTGTATAAAGGTGTGTGTGGATGTGTCTGTTTTGCACTCTTGATGTTTTATAGATTCACCCCTTCACTGTTGTGTGCTTTTTTTCAAGATCGTGGCTGATTTGTAGATTGTACGCACAAAAAAACTCAGTATTTGTTTCACATTTTTGCCAATTTCCCATTCATTTCCTATGCGGGTAATTTTTGAGGTAAATTCCTGAGTGTGACTATTTTTTTTACGACCACTTAGACTTTTCAAATCCTGTCCCCAATTTTTTTGGGTGTTCCAAGTACCATTAAAGTCACCAAGTTTCTGACTATTCCGATGAAGCTGCGATTTTTAACTTTTTTTTTAAACGCTTCGGGTCATTATTGACCCGAAGAACCCCAGAGGGTTTAAGTGTTGCGACATACGTTATTACTTGAGACATAATTTGTTTTTCTGTATTTTTTTATAGAGTTTCTCCTGAACCACTGTTATTTTTTTGTGTAAAGCGATCAACAAATTATTGAGTTCAAAATATTTATCTTAGGTTTATACAATGAACTTTATTCTATCCGTGTGTAGAAAAAAGAAACAAATACAAAGTAAATCTATTCCAGATATTATTTTAAATTTAGCAAATTATATCAATCTTAATATTTTGAGCTTAATCTCACACAGTGTAAAGGAGTCATAATCTACCTATTTACCTAACATTTTTTAAATCTCTGAATATATTAAAATAAATTACATTTTAAAACATATTCAAATGGAAAAGAGTAATTTTAAATGACTGTATTTTCGATAAAAAAATTATAATAAACACAGCCTTACAAATAAATCCAGACTTTCAAAAACTGAACCCAAACATTTGTGTGAACTACCCAGAGAAGTTATTTACATGACTAAACGTTGTGTCTGTAATGCTGGTGTCTCACCGATCACACACGAGCAGTGAGATGCGCCACACTCATGTGAACACAGTCCCTGTGTGCTCAGGTACGGAGACACCACCTTCTGAATCAGAGACTCCAGCTTCAGGTATTCTTCACTCACACCTTTGGATTCATGAACCCCCTGTAAGACGTGAATGACATATCCATTTTACAGTCGTTCTAGTTTAGACACACAAGGCTTATGATTAATGTCTCGCTCTATGTGACACAATTGTTTACGCCATCACAAATGACCTGTCTTGAAGTCACTATGCTATCATTTCTGGGTGCAGCTCATGATGGGATGGCTGGAACCTTCAGGTTATCTAAGAGGATTGTGAAAAGGGTGTGCTTGCAATTCATGTGTACCTGTAACACTAAAAGCATCTGGACGATGGAGGGAGGGACACGGGCTCGTGGTCTGGACAGAGCTTCCTCTAGCTTCACGTTAAGGGTGATGGTGTTACGAAAGTGCAGCAGGGCCAGCTGACGCACCGACGGCTCCTTCCCCTGAACATGAACATGCACACAGATTCACACACCTCTGCTGTATCTGATGTCTGGCAGTATGACTGGACTGTACCTGTACTGGGTGGAAGATGGCTTGAAGCATATTGAGAACATCGCAAAAGAAAAAGTCCCATGTCTCAGCCAAAGAGTCCAATAACTTCTGACCTATTTTCAGCAAGACGAGAAACAGATTGTGTTGTTTGTGTACAAAGTGAAATGCTGTTGCAATTCTGAACATGTGCTTTGTTGTTCAAATGGGATGGTATACCTTCATAAAACCTTATTTTGTCCCGTAAAATGACCATGCCTTTTGTTAAAAGTTGATTCTGGAAAAAGGGAAGAAATAGTTTATGAATAAAGGAATATATTTTAGAACAAACACACTTAAAAAACTGATTCTTAAAAACATTTTCTAACCTGGAGGTATTCAGTAAAGAATCGAGCCCAGCTCTGTTTTCAACAGCTGCCTGATAACAAATATACAATATCATAAACACGTTAACAAATGTTTCAGAAGAAAAATATAACATTATTCAATATAATGTAAGTAAATAAAGCATTTGATTTAAATGACTGTCAAGAATATGTTGAAATATTTCACCCCAAAATGTAACGAAAAACAAAAATGTGCATTGGGGGGCGGGGACACACTTAAGGACACGTCATAAAAATATGACATGAAGTTTTGAAAACACGAACGTATTACTAGGAAAAAAACTTGGATCTGCACACAAGGACACCAATGCGCATGTGAACTTGAACAAAACTCTGGACGCACTTCCCTTAAGGAGTAGTTCACTTTTGAAAAACTTTTGCTGATAATTTACTCACCCTCATGTCATCCGAATATGTTCCATGTCTTTCTTTCTTCAGTTGCAAAGAAATTAAGGTTTCTGATGAAAACATTCCAGGATTTTTCTCCATATAATGGACTTCAATGGAACCAAACGGTTCAAGGTCCAAAAGACAGTTTCAGTGCAAATGTTCAAAGGAGCTTTAAATCGATTCCAGACGATGAATAAGGGTCTCATCAAGCGAAAATGATCGCTCATTTAAAAAAAATAGCAAAGTTTAACTTTTATAAGCTCAAATGCTCGCCGTTGCTCATGTTAGGGTTCGTGACTCTCCTATTTTAACTCGTTTCTCAAAATGAACAAATCTTTTCCCGAGTCAACACGTTCATTTTGTTTGTTGAGTGAACCAAATGACACGAAAAAGATTAGATCATTTTGATAAACGAGTTCGAACAGGAGAGTCACAAACGAGCATCACAGAACAAAGCAAGGCAAGCATTTGAGCTTATAAAACTTAAACTGTGTTATTTTTTTTAAATGGGTGATCGTTTCGCTAGATAAGACTTTTATTCATCGTCTGGAATCATTTAAAGCCCTTCGAACAGTTTGCACTGAAACTGTCTTTTGGACCTTGAACCGTTTGGTTCCCATTGAAGTCCATTATATGGAGAAAATCCTGGAATGTTTTCATCAAAATCCTTAATTTCTTTTCAACTGAAGAAAGAATGACATGGACATCTTGGATGACATGGGGGTGAGTAAATTATCAGTAACTTACTCACTACTCCTACTACTCCTTTAAACATCGCGGCTGATACACGGATTTAGCAATAATGCTACTACCTTGTTTATAAAACAAGGTAGTAGCATTATAGCCGTTTTTAATCACTGTGTCCAGACAAAATGATTTCCATTTGTGCATTATACTGAGGTATATAGAGAGATGTGCATAGAAAATAATGAGAATCATAATAAACAAACCTAATAGTAAAACAATGCAGATGCATTCCAGTAATGAGAATGAGGAGTGTTCTTATTTATGATATATAGAATAGTGTCACAAATTCAATGCAACATAATAATAATGGTTACAAAAATTAAGCTTAGCTTTCTTTATAATGATAACCATGGATTCCTTTATTTACGTGGTTTAGAATGACCCAGGGTTTACTATTTAAAGTGTAAAAAGCCCTTTTATGTAAAATCATTTCTTATTTTCTACTCTTGATTTTGGGGTGAAATAAGATTGAGAGTATGATTTTCTAATTTGAGATGTTATTGCTTCACAATTTGTCTTGTAATAGTTACATAATATCGGACTGAGGCTCTGCGTCCTCTCACAACTGTTCTGTGCTGATAATGTGAAGCTTTAGATCACAGCTGACAGTGTGTTAAAGTCTACATTTCACACACTGATAACAGGAACCATTATAGCCAAAGAAATAATTCACAAAATGTATAGAAATGTTGTTTTGCCTCACCTCACGCCTTCATTGAGGGTATAGAGTTCATTGTCTGCCAGTCCTTTCTTTTGGAATACAGCAATAACTGCGTTGTGAATGCTGAAATAAATCCCACAGATGTGAAATTACATCTCAGTTTATGACACTTATGGACATGTGCTGGACACAAAACACGCACTAACCTGTTCCATGTGGCATTAGGGCCTGATCCTCTCTTCCAATGAAGCCTTCTCATTTTTTCCCAGCTGACTCAGATTTGGAGAACTCACCAACTTTAAGCGGTACAGTGTCCTCATGGTTAAAAACACACTAGAGTTAGTCCAGAACCACAACAACAAGTGAGAGAAGGGGAGGAGCTAAAGAGATTCAGCTAGACACGTAGAAGGGGAGGAAACTACTGTTTTACTGTAGAGAAATCAATTTCCTTCCTCCTAACATTGCATTCATATCCTTTCTTTAGTCTATCTCTCTCTCTGTCACACACACACACACACACACAAGGATAAACCAATCTTGTTTAATAGTTATGCAACACAAAAACTTTCTTTCACACTCCCAGTACAAGGGAGTAACAGCCTGTTCCTCCTGTGCAGTGTGAGGTTTTAAAATACCTCAAATCATGAGGTTTGTTGAATAGCGGTTCATGGTATTACTTTTCTAAGCACTGAAGCTTATGATTTGTGCCAAGAGAATGATAATAAATAGACTATATATTTAATATATCTTTTTTATTATATCAATATTATAATATTATTCCTATATTAATATATGTATAATAATAATATAATAAATAATGTAATAAAATATATTTTGTATTCTAAATTTGGTGAAAATCGGACAAATGTTCGACGAGTAGTTTTTTAAAAGAAGATACAGAATGGCATACAGGAATTACTTGAAGAAAAAGAAAGATAGAAAAATTGGTATCTATGTTCTCAGAGAATTCGATCAAATAAAATGCGCAAAACTAATCAAAAGCCATTAGCATTTTTTATTTTGTTTTAATTTTGTTATAATTATTGACCACAAGGTGGCACTGCCCTAAAACCTTTTGAATACCTTTAAGTGGTACCTTCATTGTGCCGAAGACACAGCCCATAAATACACATAATAAAGGCTAAATGTCTCATCCGCGCTGCTGGCCAATGGAGGTCGACGGTTCGAATCTGGCGGCCATCTTGTCACAAGCAACTCGCTCACTCGTATTGTGTTTTAACGATGCATGTACTTTTTAAATAACCATAACTTGCTAAATTTTCTATCAATTTTCAAAACGGTTTGGTTTGTTATAAACGTCAGAGATGTAGTTATGACACTGCACACTTATAATAATAATAAGTGTATCAATAAATAATCATCCAGAATTGTAGCAACGTTAATAACGTTTGTAGGAAACCAAACCGTTTGTAAATACGTCAAGATTTCGACGAGATAAGAGTATTAGTGTTCGTACTGATCACATCAGGTACCACAGAGCCCCCAAAAAACTTGCCTGTGACAAGATGGCCATCGGTTATGACGATAGAGACTTCGCCGTAAAACATCTAGCCTTTATTATGGATATCCATGACATAGCCTACCAAGTTTTGTAACGATATGCTAATGCATTCATAAAATATAACATTTTACGACAAATTCAAAATGGCCGACGCCCAAATGGCAAAATTTCGTCCGATTCAGCATGGCTCCCCAAATTAAAAGAGACCAGTCTTGTGATTTTTGTTCAAACTGGTTAGATGTTATAAACAAAAAATTTCAGTTTTCATATCTTTCATATGACCACTAGGTGGCAGAGTGGCAAAACACTGCACTCAAGTCATGGTTGCGATTACAGATACCAAGTTTCGTTGCAGAGATACAGTCTCAAGTCAATTTTGGAGTACTCAATGCCATATTCGTTTGCATGTTGTTCAAAAACTGATTGAAGGATCAAATTGAATTCTGAAGATCATCTGGTTCAATGTTCGTGAAAATCGGATAAACGGATAAACGTAGAGAGTAGATTTTTCGGAAAATGTAAAAATAAAAATATAATAAATAAATAAAATAATATAATAAATATAAATAATAATCTTTTACTAATATTAAATACATGTATACTGTATGTATAAGCTACTGTACATTAGTATGTATTTATATAAGAACCAATTTACAAGCTATTACTTTTCATAGCATGTATGCTGTGGTGGTGACTGTACTTTATTGACTTTAGCTTGGAATTTTTTTATCCTTTTCCCATTGGTCCTGAATGCACTCATTGAATTTACATTAATATCGGTCTGGTTCCTGGAACTGAAATAATCTATGTTACGTCATGCTCTCCTGTGGCATCATACTGATGCTAAATAATTGTACACAAAATGGGTCCCTCAGCAGGTAGTAAATTGAGGAATGTCACACATTGTAATTTTTTTTGAATATGGCTCATTTAGGGTATAACAAGGAAAAAAAACAGGAATCATAAACAAATAACAGGATACGAGTATGTATAGCAGGATGTGAGTGTGTTAATAGTTCCGTTCACATCAGTTGTACCTCCTGAATGGATGACTGCTCCCATCCATGAGAAGATGGTGTGGCAGAGCAAACAGGGCAGAGAAGCTGAACGTGGATGATCTAGGGACGGGTCGATCAACGTGGGCTCCGCTCAAGTTCTCTCAGCATTGTTATCGAAAGGCTGCCAGATCCTCCGTTCATTCAGAACATCTCTGGTCCTTCTGCTAACACAAGAGAATAAAGAAATCAACCAAATGAGAAAGGGTTGGGATGTTTGCTACTACTTCTACTACTACTACTACTACTTCTCCCCAAAATATAAATTCTGCTATCATTTACTCTCTCTCATGTTATCCCAAACCTGTATGATTGATTTTGTTCAGCAGAACACAAAATAATTTATATTGTGTACTGGTCGCTCTTTTCCAAGCACTTGCAATTAACTGAAACTTTCAAAAGAATGCAAAAAAGTATAAAGGAGGTTCATACACCTTGTGCTCCATATTGTGCGTCGACGAGCGCAAAACAGGGCTCACAAACTGTCTAAATTTGTTCACCGTGGACCATTTCTGTATATAATATAGCGTATAAACTATATTATCACATTTTAGTAAGATATTAGTCAACATTTAAAACGCTGTTTTAGTGTTGTATTTTATTTTTACATTTGTATCATTAGATATTTGAGTAAGTTGAAACCCAATAATACTTAGCCTATGTTTAAAGTGTAAATGGACAAATTCTCTCTCTATAAAAAAAAAAAATGCCCGCAATAAAATCCTTTAAAAAATGGCAAATCACTGGCAGCTGTGGTTGTCATCGTACAATTGAAAATATGGTGTGTTACCTTTTTTGAAATTAACAGCTAAATACAGTTAATTTTTTTTTAACAGACAAACAGTATTTAGCTGTTAATTTTCAAAAACGGTAACACACCGTATTTTTACGGTATGATGCTGGCAACCACAGCTGCCAGTAGTTTACCGGGTTTTTTAACAGGATTTTTTTTACAGTGTAGGCAAGGCTGTGAAGGATTCAGCTGTTGTATCCTTCATTTCACGGGAAAGGAGGAGCCTTCGAATTGGGACGGCCTGGGAATGCGCTCTTCGAAGGATGCAGCCTCTGAATTGTGACGCAGCAGTTAAATTATCTTTCTTTTGATTCGGATAATTTAATGAATCTGTTGATACATCTGAATTTGTTCACAAATCGGACTGATCTGTTCTCAAATTCATTTTACAATGAATGGTCTCAATGCAAAGAAAATAGAGACTTAAAATAGAGCTACATATTGTTTTATATATTATGAAGAGTTCAGATGCAAAAGCCTCTAAATGCCATTTGAAATTTTCTTCTAAAATGACCATTTTTATCAAGCTTGTATATTTAAGTTCAGTAATTTCACTTAAATGACACTTAATAGGTAATCTTCATTGCCATTTAAGTGAAATTACTGAACGTAAATATACAAGCTTGATAAAAATTATCATTTTAGAAGAAAATTTCAAATAAATGGCACTTAGAGGCTTTTGCATCTGAACTCTTCATATATATATATATATATATATATATATATATATATATATATATATATATATATATATATATGTTCTGCAGAAGATAATAAATGAATTAAAGATTAAAACAAGAGCAGGGTTAAAAAGTACATTTTCCTGACTGCCTTAAATTTCTCAAATCCCAGGTGCAAGCATTTGGTAAACACTCTAGAATAGATTATGAGGTCATGTTAAAACTAATTCATATAAGACAGCTGAAGAGAAAAACCCCAATCTTTGTAAAACATTATTCTGCCGTAGATTTAAAAATATCAGTTTTAATCGGTTCGGCTGTTTTAAAGGATAGATCGATGTGATTGTTTACGTTCTTCATGTCATTCTCCATGTGTTCCTCCTCAGCAACACAATTCACCCGTGCCCCCCACTGGACCATTCGGGAAGCGTCGCAAAGGAAAATAGGCTACTACAACAAAAGACTTGTCTTGCATCAGGCTGTCATCATTTGTTAAGGCGGCCGTAAGAGCTTTTTATGAGCTCTTAAAAACACACACGCATCTCAACATCCTCGACCTGAAATATGTGACTTTGCTATATGTTTCACTTTCCCTGAAGCATCATGTCAGTTTCCCATTGTTCACTGAACGTGCCAGGACACGAGCCACGATGTATTACAGGAGGAGTCCATTTCCCTTTCTAAAGTGCAGACAGGTAAAGGGGACGGTGAAACATCGACGTCTGGTAAACCTGAGAAGGCTATTTGAGAGGAAGAGCATCGCTTCCCATCCTGGACTAACAGACATCTCTATTAAAACTCGATACGAATCAAACAACTCAACTGACCGTGTTACAATGCATCAATTTCTAATGATTACATATCCGTAGCTAAGCTATAAGTTATTCATTGCGGGATTGACGCACTGGGTACTCAATGTACCTAATGGTGATCATGGCACTTTTGTTATTTACAAACAGCGCAACAATGCACCATTCATCCAGGAGAAAACGCAATATAGCAGAAACCACTCCACGCAAACAGTGTAGTGCAGTAACAGTGTTTCAACTCACCGTCATGTGCTCCGCGTGCAAAGTGAATAAGAGCAGTCAGGGATATTTGAGTAACTTCAATGAGGACGGAAACAATAAATATGACGCTCTACACTTCAGGAGAAACTAATCCATAAATGCGGATGTGGGTTTATGCGGGGTTAATGGATCATTCCCGTGGCATCCCCAATACTCGCCCCTCCTATTCGCTTCCCGAGTTGCAGACTGTGACCAGACGGCAGTCCAGACTGGGCGCGTTCACGCCCGAGCTCGTGCGTACGCGCCATTGTGCGAAGGGTCGAGATGTGGTTGAACAAAGCGAGACGTTAAAAATGTAAAGCAGCTTATCATTTTTAGGGTTCATATGCTAACATTTAATTAACATTAATAAAGGAAATTATATTCCCGTTTCGCTTTAAGAGCTCAGCAGGAAGCCTTATTATAAAATCCATATTCAATGCATCAGTCAGTGAGGGATATAACCTGCAATCTTTATTCGGATCCCTATTTTAAGATTTAGGAAATCCCTGCTCAGTTGACTGTGACAGGGATATAATTTAGCACACCAGCGGTTTATCTTAAAGGGGCGGAGCAACATTTTAATAAATTAATTTTGAAAATAAAATCTGCTTTTTATGCTATTGGTTTGGCCAAACGGAATGCTACTTTGTAATAGGTTGCATAATAGGTTGGATGTTTTGTTTCTTTTTTTTTAGGATTTTTTTTGGATTTTAATAAATTAAAAAAACAATTAATGTTAGACTTATAGTGTATTTAATTCATAGGTTCAGCGAATTATTCATTAAATGTACTTGTATTTGACAATTTATTCTGAAAAGTGTAAAGTGACCGAATTTAAAGATGCAATGAAATAGAAGTATAGCAACAGATCTTTTTCTCTATTGTGATGTATCCGAGTGTAACAGATTATCCAAAAAAATAATAATACATGTTGGTAAGGGACAAGGATGTATACATCAGCTATTGATTGGATTTTGAGATGTAGGAGTTAAGCTGTACACATCATGTCATAATTACCGTAAATAAAGCTCTCGCTGTAATAATAAAGCTATGACATCAAACGATCGGCCTGCACAGCGCCTCTTCAAGTCGAACACACTTTAAATCTGCAGTGGTCAGGTGGTACAGCGTTTAGAAAATGACGAGTTTACATGTTGTGATTATTTATTTTCTTATTTGACAGCTGATCCAAAGCAGACAGTTATTGAAGTGCATAATAGACTCAATGAGTAGGCTAAGTAGACTAAGTCAGCTTATTATACACATTTAACATTTAATACTTATGTAGGGTAAGTTCAAATGCATGGTGTTTAAGCTAGGCTAGCAGGCTAATTTGGTAGCTGTAGATATTGATATCACAACCTAAAGCTTTGTCTATGTGCTAGTATATAAAACAGTTAACATAAAGACTTTATTGGTCATTACAATGCATTTCAAATGATATAAATCACTATGTAATTTTGCAGGAATTGTAATCAGGTGCTAAAATAGTACTCATTAAATTTTCATAGAGCCAATAAATCAAGAAGTTGACCCGATCTCGGTGGACACTGGTGGAGACACTGTGATGCTCTCTCTCTCTCTTTTTTTGTTAATAATTAAAAAAACATGTTTTTGCATGATTGGAGAAGTCCTGCTTACATCACCAGAGTATGTCATTTTCACTATTGGTTCCAGTTTACATTTTGATTAAACACTATAATTTTTAATGAAACATTTGCACAAATGAATTATTCACAATAAATTCTATAAAATGCATATAGAAAATAGATTTTAAAATATGCTAGAAACTGAGATGAATCCAAATCTCCGTTATAATTTACATATTGGGCAGTAATCTGGATTTCAAATAAATGGCCGTTTTTTTTTTGTTTGTTTTGCTGTTATTTCGATTTTTTGTTTATAGTAGCCTAATATTTATTTTCACTTTGTGATGTGAACGCGGAGAACAATAATCCTTTATCTGTGACAAATAGCGGGACGTTTAAAACACAAAAAGGGGATTCTTAACTCTACAGTCTTCTCTTTTTTAAAAGATTCACTGAAGAGCCTTGAAACATCAGCATTATTCAATGTTAATGTAATTTCTACTGAAACAGGAAAACAGAGCTGAACATATTGAGCCCTTTAATAGCATATCCAATAGCGTTTTTTTTGTTTGTTTATGATCTCTAAACATGTCTCCTCCTTATCTCCTTTATACCACTTTAAAAGATAGCATTCTGTGTATAATTTAAAGGGGTCCGATACATTTATGCGAATTTTGTCGTTGTATTGGAGTACACTAGCTTAGAGATAACAATAAAGCTAGCATAATTCTAAAAGCCTTTTGATTTCACCTCGTCTACATCGCCCAGTCTCTATGACGTATTACGCACGTGCGTGTGGGCGGGGCGACGTAAACGTGGTTGTGGCGCTGCGGCGGGCATTTTCAAACGCTCAACCAAGACCAGAGAATTCTACCGTTCGGTGTCCGGTTTTTACGTTAGAACGTTTCCCGTAGAAACATTGACTGAACGCTTTTCACTTAAATGTGTCGCCTCGTCCACAGAAAGTGGGGTAGATAGATGGTAGCTCACTATGGGCGTTCACTAGCGCGTAATGTTGTGTCAGACTTCCTGTTGTTACAGTTTAGCGACCTCCACTCACATTATATGTATTCAACATCGTTTAAAAGAGAATATTGACGGATTTTGAGACTTGGCGATCAGAAAACACACATGGATCACTGTAGTGGGAGGCAAGAGGAGAGAAAACCTCATACAACCACAACCAGCACATGTTTTGGTCAGGTGTGTGGACAGTTTAACACTTTGTAATGGGTCATGTTGACAGGAATTACAGAATGGAAACTTCATAATGTATTATAATTATAATATTTCCAGGGTTTAGAATGCATTTGTAACTTTATGTTTATTGTAGTATGCATACACTGCAGAGGAGTACCAGGCAGTCCAGAATGCTCTGCGGCAGAAACTTGGACCAGAATATATCAGCTCCAGACAGGCTGGAGGAGGACAAAAGGTCACAATTAATGTGTTTCTTGTACACGTAGCAATATTTAGCCTTGCATATTTAATATATAGTTTATTTATCTAGCTGTTTTCCAGATTATTTGACATTTGCCTTGGTTTTGCAGGTGTGCTATATCGAAGGTCACAAAGTTATAAGCCTTGCCAATGAAATGTTTGGATATAATGGATGGTCACACTCAATATCTCAGCAAAATGTCGGTAAGGACACAATCACATTTGCAGGGACGTTTTGTCATCAAGATTCTCAAACATTCCCATTTATGCTGCATTTAAATCCGGTTGATGCTTGTTTATGAAAGGGGATGTGGTCAATTTTGTGTTACAGATTTTGTAGACCTTATCAATGGGAAATTTTATGTTGGGGTCAGTGCATTTGTGAAGGTCCAATTGAAGGTAAGCACTGTGACGGGAAACACGCAGCATTGTGAGGAGCATACATGTACCATTCTCTTCTGTCTTTTGCATAGGATGGCTCGTTCCATGAGGATGTAGGTTATGGCGTGAGCGAAGGTCTCAAATCCAAAGCTCTGTCACTGGAAAAAGCAAGGAAAGAAGCAGTCACAGATGGATTGAAACGAGCACTCAGGTAATTATTTCTACATATACTTGATTCTGAGAAGTCATTTTTGGCATTCTGTGTTCAATATTTTGAGTAAAAAAGTACTTTTATTCAGCAAGGATATATATAAAAAAATATCAAAAGTGACAGTAAAGGCATTTATAATATAAAACATTTCCATTTCAAATAAATGCTGTTCAAATAAAACCCCTTCCACTTCACAACAGGCTCCTGATCACCCTGTCCAGCTTTATTATTATTATTATGTACTGGTTGATTGTCCAGTACACCTTACAGAATTGTAATTTTATTTTACACTAAGGTGTTTTGGAAATGCGCTTGGAAACTGTATTCTGAATAAGGAGTATCTCATAGCCATCAATAAAATACCAAAGCAGGTAAGAAGTCATCTTAAACATTTGGGTCAAATTTGTGACTCATTTCAATGTATTTTTATTTTAATGTATGTACCTGAAACACATTGTATTTCCTGTCCTCGCAGCCACCTCCTCCTTTAGACCCCGACAAAACCAAACGCTGTGATGGCGAGCCGTCCCGTGGAAAAGGCCAGGTTCGACAGCCTGGCCCGAGCCGACAGCCTGGCCCAAACCAACAGCAGGGAATTTATCAAACCGGCAGAACCAGCCAACATCCCTTTTGAGCGAACGGGAAGTCGCCCTGCACGAGGAGGGCATGAGAGCGGCACCGGATCTCAGGACTTCATTGACAAACACGACAGCACATTCTGGCAACACATCAGCTCACCAGGATTCTGAAAACAGGCCCAGCAATATCTCAAGGTGAATTTATGTGGTGCTAACTTCGACTACAACACTAGCCAGCTGCGCTTGTGATAAATGTGCTACTCTCATGTTGTTAGGTCAGCAGCTGACATGGCTGACCTGTCCTCGTCTGATCCTCCACTGGACTCCAAGCAGCAGAGGAAGCTGAGACAGCAGCAGCTGCAGCTGAAGTTCAGACAGGAAATGGAGGCGAAGAAGTTGCTACAGGAACAAAAAACAGGTCCATTAAACACTTGCACGGAAACCCTGCAGTCTGATCAAGGTGCGATGGAAAATTTAAGGGTTCATGTTTTAGCCATGAGTATAAATCATTTAAGCCTTTCACCTGCAGGAGTGTCAGGTGTGTAGCGTTGTCCATCAGTGGGTTTATCGTTTTAGGTCCGGCTGTAGGTCCTGTTAACCACAGTACGCCAAACGGACACCTGGTGACCACTAAACAGGAGGAGTATCTGGCTGGTAAGGAATATTTTTAAGAAAAGTGACAGTGGTAACATATGTTTAATAAACATGTTTCAACATTTTCAGATGATATTGACATTGCAGTTTCACTGATTTATTCTTACAACCTGTTTTTGTGTATTAAACTCTTGGCTTCGCACAATTTGAAAACCCTGCTTTGATGTAAAATTAAATGCACACAAAAAATTAAAAACATTTTTAAAGCTTAGAAACTACCAGTCCTCCATTTTTACTCAAGTAATATATATATATATATATATATATATTTACATTTCAAGGTTTTTTTAAGGGGTTAAAACATTACACAATAATAAGTAAATTGCAGAACTATAGGATACAAGAACAAGGTTAGATTATGAGGTAAAAATATATAAAAATGTCTCACCTCTCAGATGACCCAGAATTATGGAACTTCACTCTGGATGGCATTGATATTCTCGAAGATCCTGCTGCAGGATCCACAGAACCTCCTCGTCCCACCACGCCGAGCCAGCACAAGATGATGACACGCAGCAAGACCCCACAGAGAGCCCAGTACTTGAGACCACCAGCTCAACCTCAGGGTCATGTCGTTCCACAAGGCCAGGGAGGATATGGACAATTCAGATCCTCTGAGATGAGAACTACAGCAGGAGCAGGTACAATCTGACTCATGTTCACTTAATAAATACATGCTCATTGATGAAACTTTTATAAGGCAAGTATATGCATGCCCAGTTCTGTTTTTTGCCTCTTCACTCATGCAAACATCACATGTCCCCATTAATATAAATAGCCAGGAACATTTCAGAGCTGGCAGTGTGTGGCCCACAATTCTAGAACCAGCCTGTGCTTGTTGACTTTGCCTGTTCTTGCTTCTTTTAATCATGGACCTGTGGTAATGATGATGTAATTGTTAATAAAGGTGGACAACAGAGCCCATACAGACACGGCCAGATGATGAAGAAACGAAAACTGGAGACGCAATGTATTTAACTATTTATTTTCTTTTAGAAAATCTTGTTTTTATGTAGTTTTTTTTTTACACTAATTTGTGAATATGAAAAACGAATAAATGTTTGTTACGTGGTCTGTTTTTGACTGATGAAGCTAATTTGTAATAAATTAAAACATAAGCAAGACAATTTTAATCTGATTTTGGAGATTAAAAGTCTTGAAAGGATTAAAACTGTATTCCCAGGTTATTTTACAATGTAACAAACTAACTATGAAATATTAATAATCAATAATAACTGGTTATAATTGATTATAAATATTTAGATTAGTTAATCATTTAATGTAGTAAAATTATTACAATCAACCCACCTGTTTGTCCCGTGAACACTCAGCATTAATTCTAAGAGATATTGATTTCCGGGCAATAATGAAGGTCCGAGTAAAAGAGGACTAAAAGGAGGAAGAGCTTGTGGGCGGTCCATTTAAAGCTTGATAAAGGTCACATCATTCAGGGTTGGCTCAACCACTAAGAAAGGGGGAATTTCTAAGTGGGAGTTTCCTCTTGAAGAAACTGAAAGATAAAAAGCACCAATTTATAGAGGCCAAACATGGTATAGGTGACCAATGATTCTATTGTAAAATACACAAATACAGTAACTTACTCGCAAAATGTTGTTCATATTTATTTCTAGATCATTTAATCTATAATTAATGCAGCAAAGTCTGTATTAAAGGCTGTTTCTGTCTTCCCCATTATCTCTGTCTTGAACACATGACCACATTTATAACAGCAATAAAAAACAATAACTAAGACCCCTTCTTGCCCTTTTGGGGATGGGACCACAGATCCCAGAGTGAGTTTAAATATTTTTAACTATAGCAAATAGGGAATAACTTTGTTTAAAAAAAGGAGCACAATGTATTAGGAGGAGAAAGTCCAAAATGTTTTATTAAGCATTTGAATATATATACATTTTTTTTTTACAAGACTGATACATAAAACCATAGATATTCACCAAAAGGACCCTGGATGAAACGAATTGACAGAAAACTTCAGCAGCAATTTTTGAACCCACAAATTTAATGCGGATCGTGAAAACATGCAGTTTTCAGATTTTCAGTTATGTGACAGAAGTGTGTGATTGATTAGTGGCATTTCCTCAGTTTCACTGTTTCTAAATGTGGTTCTGGTCAATTACAGAGTATTTGGATCTGTGCAGTCAAGTATCAAAAGTAACAAATAACCCTCCCCACTCGGTTAAACCTTAAACGGCGCGTATTCTGCATTGCAGTAACATTTACCTTCTCTAGAGAAGTCAAGCGGATCATTTCAGAGATGACGGGACATCATTTCCGCAAACGATTGGCACTCAATTTGTGGTATAGAAAAAAAATGTTGGGTTGGGGGTGGGGCGGGTATACTGTAGTTTAATACTGTACTTCTGTTAAATCTTTTCTCAACAAAGTTGGTCACCAAAAAGTTGACTTGCCCAAAATCAAGTATTTCATTGACCACATTTTGCATGGGCTATGATGTTTGAATGACATTTTAAAGACGGGAAGACGTAATCCCGTGGTTTAAGGCTAGCTTCTTTCAAAATGAAAGCAATATGTGATTGGATGGCGAAATATGCTTTCATTAATATGCATACAGGATGCTCACCCTCTCAAGGACCATCTATATCCAAACTAAGACATCTATCCATCCACGTACAAAACAAAAAAGGGTGTGGGCAGGGAGTAGTGGTGACTGTCTATATAAGATACACTGTATTATTGTAAGTTCACCATAAATGATATATATATATATATAAAAAAAGGTCACAAATGAACAATGCTATGAAATACGTGCAAGTACGAAGAGCTATAAAACCCAACTTTTACCTCCCTCAATTGCACATCCTCTTCCTTTTATTTCAAACTCCAACTTAAGTAAATGAAAACTGAAGACTGTCTCAAATGCAGTTACATCTAACTACCTTCTTTATCCATCTTCCAACATTCTAGACTCATCTGTCAGGATACGTACAGTCGCCATCCTTTGAGACTTGTGTTGGTGGTGTAGTCTTGATCTCTCCATCCATTCACTTACATGTCAGCATCTCTCCTGCAGGCAAACTGCAACACCATATCTCATTGGTCACATTTCCTGACTTTATTACAATAAGGATGGTATCCATATACCATAAGGCTATATATATATGATGTTTTAAGACAACTTAACCCAGTTTAACCCTTTCTGTGCCTTTTTATCAAATGTACACATTCATCTATCAGTAGGTTAAACAGCAGGTTAGGTCAAATTTGAATAACCCTAGTCACATTAAATGGACCTAGAAGTCTTTCCAATGTAAACTGTCAGATAAAGGAGTAGGCCCGATAATCTCAACCCCAATGAGGCACAGCTTATCTCTTCATTGTACCAACCCATCAATAGAGGTTTCAGCTCGCCTGAGTGGTACGTAGATTGGTTGAGCTGTTTCCAGATTGGTGAGCTCCTGAGGGAACGAGGAAGCCCGGTTGTAGTCCTGCAGGGGGAGCAGTGGAAGACAGCGGGGCCCCCTGAGCCCACTGGGGCATGCTGTAGGTGGGACAGGTGTAGCCAAACGTCTGATTGCTCACACACAATGATCCCTTCCGTCCAGTTGTGGGGTTGACGTTGGCTGGCATGTGACCACCCATGGAACAAAGCTGACCTGGTGCAGAGAATTTACGTGGCAACATCTGAGGAGAAAGACAGTTTTTTTTTATTATTAAACATTGATATTGACCTGGAGGGCAAAACATCCACAGAACAGTTTCAGTCAAGAAAAAAAAAGCAAATGCAACTTTTGGGCACTTATGGTCCATATACAGCACCTGCTGCAATATTTCAATCACTAAAAACAGTGTAACATTCTAAAATGCTTAATGTGAAAAATGGATTAAGTGCCTTTATATACTAAAATTGTGACTCAGATTAATGACGCACACTATATACAGGGGAGCAGATGAGCCCAGAATATGGACGCAATGCGCTATGGGAAAATGCTTTTATGCTTTAACATAGTATGCATCACCAATAAGGTGTATATTGAATTTGGCCTTTATACATATCATGGTCTTACAACATTAATACTTAGTACAGACCGTAAAAAAATTTGGGTGTTTCTATTAGGGTGTGACGTTACATGAAAATTGTGTATATATACTATTAAAGCCCAAAATATACTTTAGTTGTGACACAAATGTGTTTAAATTATAAGCATAAAAAGTCACACTTCATATTCTAGCTATACAGACAAAAAGACTGTGACATATAAAGACCAAATTCAATATAAGCGACTAATCTAAATGCCTCTGATTAGCCACTGCATTTATAAGCTCAGCTTTGATTGGTTATAATGCTCAATTCTGCAAACACATGTAAAAAGTTATCTGGTGCAACATGAGCATGTTTTCGTAATTCTGCAATCAACACTTTTTATTAATTTTCACTTTAATCTTGACAGCTGTGGTAGATTTATTTTACTTGTGAACGGAAATTCTTTTTTGAATTTGGGGTTAATTTTTTGTTCATTTTATGGCATTTTTGTCCTAAGCCACCATTAATTTTTGACCCTGCTGGCTAAATGTATGTATCCTATCTTGTGAACATTCTCCGATAATCTATATCAACTAAATTATGTTCAATATATTTTTTACTGATTTAGAATGAACATGCATCATGAGCTTGTGTGTTCTTTTTGGAGTCTTTCTTGACCTGTGGCATCATGTTCTTGGCATCCCTGGCCCAGTTATCAACCAACTGATGGAGGTCATCTGTGAATGTGCCCTTGCGTGGCAGATTAGTAGCTGGGGCTTGGTCCTGGTCATGACTCTGTCCGTTCTCTTCTCTTACTGGACTTGTGGTCCCTACAAGTTACAATTAACATTCACCGATTAGCAGAACATGAGCATTTTGATTAAAAAAACATTAATTCTCCAACTAAAATGCTGAGTCATACCTTGCACTTGAACATTTGAGCTTGGTACGGTTTCAGAAGTTGAAGTCTTCCCAGTGGCAGACGGATTGACTGAATTTTGACCACTTTGTACAGCTTGTTTGTTCCCTGGACAAAACCAAACAGCAGTTTAAGGCATTTGTTCACAAGGCCTGAGCAGGATGTTACAGTTGGATGTAAACCACTAAGCTCTGATACCTTGAAAAGAACCGGTGCCACTACCACTTCTCTGACCGATTCCCCTTGCCCTTTGTGGGTTTCCGCCTTCCTGACGCAATGGCCACGGTGGGAGGGACCACCACAGAGGGCGCGTTTTGCCCAGACGTGTAAAGAGTTCCTCGATTTCTTTTTCTGTTTATTCTGTAATGCCTGGATCTCAACCATATGTCTGCAAAAAGAAATAAAAGGGATCACAAATTGATAACTACTTGCTTTTGTTGAGGAGGATGAATTGTTTTTATTCCTTTTTTGTAACTTGCTTTGGATAAAATCCTCTGCTATATGTACATAAAATCAAGATACATGATTATCTTTAGAGTCAAACATGAACAATTGAGGTCACAAAAAAAGATCAAGGTACCTCTCCCTGAGCTTGTTTATCTCTCCTTTAAGGCCCTCATCTTCTGGTTCAGAGTCATTGTCACTGCTGAGGTAGTGATTGGTGATGGACATGCTGGAAGCGTTCATTTTAGGCTCTTTAGTGATGTCTGGTCCCTCAGTAGAGCTTATGAAGAAGGTCTTTCCTTCTGCTGGGGTCACTGAGAAGCGGCCCACCTTGATGTCAGTGCTGGAGGTCACCTGAAGCGGCCGACTGTAGTGATAGACGAGACGGGTTCAGGGTTGACCCTAGGAGGGGTCTGAGATTTATGAACTGTGTTTTCAGGGCTAGAGAGAGATGATGTTGATGAGGAGGATGACGATGTTGTTGAAGAAGGGGTGATGGAGGAAGATGAGACTACTACTGCTGGATCTGGGGCACTGCCTGGGTCTTGATCACTGGCCACAGAAACCTGAAATGTAGACCAAGGATGTGCATAAACTTGCCGTTTAAATCTGTCAGGAATTAAAATATAACCCCTAGTGCACACTGAGAAGTCTATTAGGCTACCTGAAATCGGCCAAGTTTGAAAGCTTTTTCGAGTTGTGATGTCACTAGCTCTTTCTCCTCAGTGCTTGTCTGTCCGTCTGGTTGATTTACAGCTGTGGATGTCTTTAAAAGAGAATGCAAAAAAGTGTAATAATGCTATAACAATGTATTAATGGGTCAATGACAAATAAGAGTGTCTACAATAAAAGCATAAGAAAAAAATAAAATAAAATTGTAGTTTGAAATTAATGTGCCAAGTTTTTAGAAATATAGTCACTTTACACTTTAAATAAGGAAACATATCACAGTGCTCCAATCACATGCACGCTCCAATCTTTGTTATATATATATATATATATATATATCATTGTAAATCAGGGGAAGACAAGATACGTTTGTATATTTAAAAAAAAAAAATTTCACTAATATTTCATTTGTAATAGTTTTAGTAAAAAATTACGAATCGAATTTATGTATAAGCGTCATGTCATCCAAATACCAATATAGCTCAATAAACTCAATAAACAACTTTCCCCACCTGTGGCCTTTGTGGTGATGGATCTGCAGATGAAGTTTGAGCATGGCTTGTAGGTGTCGCAACGGAGGCAAAAGCACCTGGTGCAAAGTTCCCACTGGAACTGAGAGACAAACTGGGAGGCGTTACACTGGAGACCAAGCCAGGAGTGATAGTGTTGGGTGGGGAGGATGTAGATGGCTCTCCAGATCCATCAGGTTGAGTGGAGGAGCTCTGAGAAGAGTCCTTGAACAGGGACCGCAGTTTCTGGTCTAAAGCATGAATGTCTTCAATTCCAGGTGGCTTCCCCTGGACATCACCCTCACCATCTGTCCCAGTTGGTTGTGTCACGGGGATAGAAGAGGGGCAGACTTGCACCTGCTGGATGGTAGCCTGAGTTTGATCCAAGCCACTGCTCTCAGCCGGCTGACCGACAATGTTTTGAGGAGTCTGGAAAGGGATAGGACTTGACAGCCGACGTGGTTCTGGTGATTCGGTTGGGGAAGGGGATGTCCTTCCTGTACTGGTTTGCTGAGTGGTGGTAGATGGTGCAGAAGTGATGTCTTTAGTGGTGACTGTTATCAGATTTGCAGTGGCTGCAGGTCCAGGGCTCTGGTATAATGACTGAGAAGTAGGAGGAATACAGATCTCTGTGTTAAGACCTCCAGGTGTGGCTGGTACCACAGAAATCTGTGTTGAACCAGGGGCAAAGTTGGCTTGTTCCTGCTGAACACTGCTGGCTGATGTGGGATCAGATGCTGGAAATGATAATGCATGGATAAAATCAGTCTGAATGTTTAGTAATACATTTAAGTAATCTTTTTCTGCAGATGTGTAACTCAGACCTGGTGCGGAGTCTTCAAATGATGTGTTGGCAGAAGGAGGTCCAAACAAAGGTTCCCGAAGTCTTGCTTCAGGCACTGGACTAACTATGAAGCGCCGGCCTGCTGAATGTACAACTTGTGCTGCTACGCTTGGTGGCACACCTGTTAAATGTGAAATATGACAATTGATACAGGATGCAAGATGGGGTAGATAAAATGCAAAAACATCACTATAAAGAACACTTACCAGGCACACTGGATGTTGAGATTTCAGGTACTTGCTGGGCCGAATTATTGATCACCTAAAATGACAATTGTTATGAAGGAGAATTTCATTTGTAGTCCAAAAGAATTTCTCAAATGTATTCTTATGATTTGAAAATCATAATCACCTGAGTTTGGCTGTTTTTCAGAGCTTTTCCATTTTGATCTGCAATCTGAATGACCTCTTGAACCTGGTCTATGAAGGAATCCCGCTCGCTCTCCAAGATAAAATCACTATTGACCTGATACAAAACGAATAGAACTTACATACAACTCAGGAAAACTATCCTACACCACTATTAGGGGTGGAAAAAAATCATTTTACAAACGCAAAGCCGATGGTATGTCCAATCCACTATACTGAAAAAGGGTCAGAGTAAGAGAAAGAAAAGTTTACCATAATTTCAGCAATTTCTACAGGATTATCTCCATCCAAATCGAACTTGAATGTGACCATCTTCCTGTTGTGCGTTTCCAGCTGACATTCAGCGACTCTGTCACCAATATTAGAAATCTACAAAAACAATTTATTTCAATGGAATTAATTCTTTCATAAACTTGTACATTTTTGTGCTCATAATCACACATTGTTATTATAGTACATGTGCATATATATATATATATATATATATATATATATATATATATATATATATATATATATATATATATATAAAACAAATATTAGATTTGGGCGTAACTTACATTCAGCAAATTGAGCTTGCCCTTAGCCATCTTTTCGTGGCGTGAGCGGCTGCGTACAGAGCGACGTTGGGCTCGTTTCATAGAGCGACCCTCGTGCCTGCCCTCATTCCCATCACTCAGACCAGATGCAGGATCGGAATGACCACTGAGGGAACCGAAAACATCATTGGGTCACCTTCTCTCTAATGGAAGGTCAATATTAATACACATTAATGATTAAAAAGATGTTTCACCTTTCCGTGGAGGCTGGAACCAGAGATGTTTGAGGTTGTGTCTGCTCTACTGACTGCGGTTGGGACACACTCAGTGGTACCTGTAATAGAGAATCAAATTAGAATTTTAGAATCCAAGTTACTTTTAATCATTATCACCTATAACAAACAATCAGATGGAGAAGGTGGTCTTCATCTAGACAAAAAGGCTTATTGTAAATTGCTGGTTTGTGATGACTCAAGCCTACAAGGTTTTAGGAGGAGAGGGTGAGGTAACAGGAAGTTATACTGTTCAGAGAGTTTTTCAATGGGTGTCAATATATAGAAAAGACAAAACAACAATTTATTGACAGTAAATGGGACATACATTGGCATTCCAAAAGTTTGGGGTCAGTAAGATTTTTGGTTTCAGGTGCGTCATTATGAGGGGGTTTTTACACGAGTTTTTCCAGTTCATGAGGATAGTTTTCTTGGAGATGCTTAGAGCTATGAGGAGCATTTTAGAGAGTTTTTAGATTTTATTAGTGATTATTGTGAGGTCCTTCAGCAAGCAAAGAGGTAGCCGACTACCTCTCTACAGTAGCTGTGGAAAGTGACTGTGAGACCTCTAATGTTCTTTTTCAGTGATATGTAATTAGAGAGAGTTAATTTGTTCCAGGTTAAGTTTTGGTAAAATGGTGTTAGAGTAATCGGGTTATGTCTTCTTGGTTTGGGTTACATTTTGGGTTACACGTTACATTTTTGAATATACATTATATTAGCTCTCAGCATTGTAGATTTTGTTGTCAGAACTAAACACCCACATCAGCAAACTGCTAATTCACACACCAGTGTTAGGCACAGCTAGTACCTGACAAGCCTGATATAGAAAATAGAGTTGTTCAGCATTTGGAGGTGGTGAGAAAACAGGAGGACTGAGTTGACATGCCCATATCTGACAAACATGTAAGAGCAGCCAGCATGCAGGAAAGAGATGGAGAAGTAAAGAACAGTAGTATTAATGCATGAACTGCTAATAAGCTTGATGTAGTGCATAAAGTACAGTACATTCATCAAGCAACATGCAGGCCAATGGAAAATGTAATATCAGCCACCAGAGGGCACTATTCATGCTGTACCTGTAAGACTTGAGGGCCCTGCAGTGGCTGAGTGGGAGCACTGCCATCTTGAGGTGGTTGATGGTACTGTAGGGGACGGTAGGCTGAACAGCAGGGGGCTGAGAGGCTGCCTGTCCCAACATCTGAGAGGGGAGTTCAAGTATACATTAAGAGGGTTTTTATAACTCTGGTTTATGTTTAACAAACAACAAATCCATAGAGCAAGATGTTTTGTCATTATGTTATTGATCAAGTAAAGTGTACCTGGGGTGTGGCTGCAGTTCCAGTCTGGGGGACGGGGACTGGGGACAAAGTACTGCTCAACTGCTGCGACTGATGTAGAGAAGCAATTTAGAAATTTAGCAATTAAGACAATGTTTTCAGATGAACACAACAAGCTATGTTCAAAAACCAAGGCTTTTAATGTGGATGTTGTGTTTTTGGCTGCGGATTCGGGTTACGTTTCTCATTGAGTATGTGCGTGAAATTGTGTGTGGGTGTTTGCGTCTCATTTGATTGTGTGTGGAGAGTGTGTGTGCTCATACGAGTATAGAGTTCCTCGCATCTCGTGTGCGTGTGGAGTTTGCGTGTATGTGTGTGAGAGACTTTAGGTGTGTCGTTGTGCATTTCATATGTATTTGTTTGAGCATTCAGCAGTATACATGTATATTTGACTATGTGTATGCAAGTGTTTCATATGTGTATGTGAATTAAGTTTGATTTAAGCCCTAGATGGCGCCTCATATATTGTTGTCTTTTTGTGTGAAATATAACCAAACTGTAGAGCACTTCTGCCTCGATGCCATGTTTGCGAAATTCTGAACCAAAACAACGCAGCGCGTGTGTGACGTCATGAAACGTTTGCAACGAGCGGAACCATAGCGAATTGTTAAGCAGGCATGCTAACGATTCTAAGGAATTGGTTCACTGGGTTCTCGGTTCCCATACCTAGAGGCAGGGCTTGAGGAGTAAGGCATGAGGATCTTTTTTTTTAAACAGGATATTGTGATCAAAGAGGAGTTTTCAGGGATAAAATTATTGAATACAGGGGACTTAACAAAATAGATAGGAAATGGCTCACCATGCTTTGAGGATGGGTCGTGGTGGGCTGTGACTGTGGATCAGTCTGTACGGTGCTGAAAGATGTGCCTGGCTGGGCAGGGTGAGTCTAGGGACAGTCACTGAACCTTGAGGGTCCACAAAACCTACAGCTGCGAAACATATATATTACATTATGTTTTTCATCATAAATGTCTGGTGAGTGTCCAATACATTTATTTTGTTCAATACATTTAAGTGCTATTTGTTATACTGTATATTTATTTTTCTTGTCTTTGCCAAAGCATTTTACACAATATGTATGCACATGCAATTATGTCAATTAAGTACATGAAAAAAAATGAAATAAGATAAAATGACAGTTTTGCAACTAACTGGAAGCAGAAGCGCCAGACTGCTGCAGTTGCTGGTGCTGGTCTGCTTCTGGTTCCTCAGACTCTATGATGACTGAGGCCGGAGTGGGACCAGGGGGCTTGGCTGTGGGGTTAGTATCTGGTCCAGGCTGTGAGGAATCATTCTCCTGCTCCATCTTCCTTTTTCTTGTTCCTCTCTCACAAGCTTTCTCTGCTCTCTCTTACGGGAGATCAGGGAAACTCTGTCCTTAATGGCCTTTGCGATGGTCTTGTGGTCTCCCTCGCAAACATAGCCTGAGTCGACCTGGAGGAAAACAATACACATAATTAAACTTCAAGGATAACGATTAGTCATTATTATAGGTGACCAGGGGGGATTTTATGTACTGTATTACAAGTCTGTGGAATTATAATTGCATGGAAGTTCACACATTGACCGTTTAAATCTTAAAGTTAGGTAACAAAACAGAAAACCCAAGTATCTTTACCATTTCTTGGGCAACATCATCTGGGACGTCTTTACTTAAGTCAAAGGAGAACTCAATGGCTTCATTCTCTTTGTATTTTCCTTTAAGTTTCTTTACATCCTCAATGCGCAGCAACAACTTTATGGCCACCAGCTCTCCATCATCCTCCTCAGCCAGTTCAACACTGAACCCCAGTCTCCTCCTGGAAAAAGGCATGACTTAGGAGGTCCTTGATGCAATACCTACAAAAAAATAAAAGAAAATGGAGATGAAACTATTAAACACACAAAATCTCATTTAAAACTTAGGACATGCACAAATAACATTAATAACCGCTGTCCAAACAGAACTAACCTAGGCAATCTCAAAATTAATCATGTATCTTAGATTATATTACCCATTTAAACAGGCTGGGAGCACACATTAAAAAGGAAGTTTAAAAATATTTTATTCAATATATACATGTGTAAATTACATTACAAATGTTATCGGCCAACTGGCTATTGGCACAGGCGAGTACTAATTTTAGGCCCTGCTTTAAGACATTGTGACAACTACACTCATGTTCTGTGAATGTCGGCCCACCTCTCATCTTTATTCTGACGTATGCAACCCTCAATGATCTCCTTCACTTCAGGAATAGCCACTTTGTCAAAACTGCCAGGCTTCACCCCCTGCAAACACGGCACAGGAAACAATCAAATTACACATATGTAGAAAGATGGCTTTAAAGGGGTCAAATTTTACTTGCTCTTTCGACATATAAGAGGTCATTGTACTATAAAAAATATCATATAAGTTGAAAAACTCAAAACTTCCTTGTTAGTCCAAAAACAGCTTTTATTGAAACCGAGAACAGATAACGAACTTGTTTCAAATTTTGTTACATTATTACATCAAAGTGCAATGAAAGACCACCTCTGCAGAACCCGCCCACCGATTCACGTCATGTAGTAGTAAACAAATGTATATACAACTATAATGAATCCAACACAAGTGTAACAGTGTTTTTATCATGCGTCATTATTGCTTTGTAACAAAACTGAGTAGTTTTTTGCTGTTCTGAATGGTTTCAAACTGAATAGTTTTTTGCTGTTCTTTCTTTTGCTTAGGCATTTATGGGGTTATCAGATATGGAAGAAACCATGTAAAGTATGCTGCTTTTGTTATTGTTTTTTTGATTAAAGCCATTCACTATAATCTTAAAAAAAAGCTTCAATGTGTGAGACCTTGTTTGACATCAGTAAGATATTACAACACGTTTCATTTTATTGAATTAATTTTATTGCCTTCATTCATAATTACGGTTTACAACAAACGTGAGTTATCGCTTGTAAATTATAACTGTTAACTCTAAGTACTTAAAACTGTATATGCTACAACCAACTTATAAAGCATTTATAATATGCATAAATGTTCCAAATTGTTTGCAAATTCTTCAACTATGTAACTTTTGATGTATTTTTCAACCTCAGAAGTTTTCGAAACAATTCCACCCATGTTATAGCAAGGACATTGAAAATTATATTAATATGCAAAACGATTACCCATCATAGAAGTGGGCATTTACTTCCAACTGTTGAATGCCTGTTAAAACAGAGTGTTTTAAAAAGAGGATAGAAAATAGCTATATATAAAAATATATATATGGGGTGTAACGATCCACGTATTCATATTTGAACCTTTCGGTTCGGGTACGCAAAACGCATTACAAACCGAACGATTCGTTGGACCATTTTTTCTGCTGACCAAAAACCGCCACAACAGGATCAAATGGCACGAAACTCATTATTTTGTGCTACACGGACCGTACCGTTTGATCAATGTCAGTGCAAGCCAATCTTGATCAAGCAACACTGTCACTATCTATGGTCAATACACAGAGCTAAGAGATCAAGTAAAGAAAGCATTTGAATTTACCACTGAAGTAATAACATCGCTGCGAGATCTAGTGAGAAAAATTCAAATGTCTGCATTATTAACGGATCAAACAGCGCTGACGTGCAAACCAGGAGAAACATTGTGCCATGAATTAACTAGTTATAGGCCACAGCAACATTCTTATAGTTATACTAATCAGCAACATTCACTATGGATTTAATGTAGTAACACTAACAGTAATAATGAACGTTTGGGTGAAATAGTAAAATGCTTTTTAAGTATACCACATATCTTTTTCCAGCACTTTAAAACTGAAAATATACAATAAATATTATAAATTATTTGCTCATCCTTTAAATGATTACCAACATTTATATAAATTTCAACAATGTATGCAAAAACATTTAAAAATAAAATTTCTTTTTTTCCCCAGGAAATTTCCATGCCAGTTACTTTCCTTTTGCTGTATCGAAAACGTACCGAACTGTGACCACACTTTATCGTATTTAAACCGAACCATGACTTGGTTGTGATGTGACCGTTACACCCCAAATAAATAAGACAGAATATATTTGTGTGCTGTGTATAATTATTTTGTATATGTAAATAAATAAATATGCATGCATGTATATATATTTAAGAATTATATGCACGTATATGCATATACATACACACACAGTATTAACGTGCAATTAATTCTTAAATATATAAGCAGTTTATGACCCATTTAAATTGAGGCTGGACTTTCTCAAGGCTTCAACATTTGTATCACTCAAACTAAATTTTGTATGTATTTCTGTCTGATACCATTTTGTTTCCTATTTTATTGGTTTTGTGAGAGGTCATGACTTAAGCATTTACTGGTATAGGTAAAAAAATAACTTACCACTGTGTGAGAAAAAAGCAGAAAGGAAACACCCCCACAGAGGGCAAAAAAGGTATAAAAAGACTAAAATAGTGCAGCAAACAAGGGGGAGGATGAGTGTGCGGGGGCTCTCTCCTCCGCCAGTGAAGTGTGGACTTACGCTGGTGACTCTGCGATAGATCTGAGCTGCATTCTGACACTCGGAGTAAGGGTACTCAGAAGTAGCCATCTCCAGCATACACATCCCAAAGGCATACACATCCACCGACTCGTCATACTTCTCCTCATACATCTCAGGCGCCATGAACTCAGGGGTACCTTAAATTAAAAGAATGGTTCAGAACTCTCTCAGTACCCTATTACACCCTCTCAGTGAAGAGGTGAGAGGAAGATGATGCTGTCGCTGAAGACCGCTCAGGCACAATCTGCGAGAAAAGAGAGAGGTAGAGGGAAGGAGAGCAAAAGGGGAGAGAAAAGTAAAAAGAAAAAAAAAAAAAAGAAAAGGGGGAAACTGTCCTCAGTTAGACCGCAGTGATAAGAAGCCCAAGTTTCTCCATGTAAGACCTTCATGGGCAGGAATGAGTTAGAGAAAAATCAAACTGGTGCACAGGACTCACTCAAAGGCCTGGACTGACTACATGACTCTAAACAAGGTAGCCTGAATTCAATCACTGTATTTGTGGATGTTAGCCCAAACTGGAAGTTAAAATGAGTCCATGGTCAGAGGGCCTTATGCTTTTAATCACAAGACCAAACCAAAGAACTAGCTATAGAAAACATAAACCTTTCAAAAACGTCCTACCTTTGGGTTAACCTGTGAAGAAAAGGTTGAGCATTTCAAATGTCACACACTCCAAAGCTTACTGAAAAGTGAAGTTCTGTGCACCAGGCAAACTAGTAACCAAGTTACCCATTGACAAAGGTCTCACACGGACAAACTTCCCATATTTATAATGGATTCAGACTGATGTGTCACATAATACTGGTGGACTTACCAGGCTCATTTCTGCGTACTTACTGTCTGTACTGCAGTACATTAAATAATCCTTAAAAGTAGAATAAGGGGAGACCTGAAGTTAGAGCCTAAGGCTTCCAAAACAAAACAAAAACACAAAGATCTCAAAGCTAAAAGTATTAGGGAGATGAGCAGAGAGTTTAAGGCTTTGAGCTCCAGACACTGACACACTGAAAGAAAACAAGCATTTCCTTGTGGGGGAAAAAATGAACAGATTCATTAGCATCATCATTAAATCATGGTTGACTGAAGAAACAGACCACAAATTTCCAAACCAGAGCAAAGATCACTCACGGTACCTGCCAGCCCAGGGCTCAGCTCTAGCTCTAGTGTTATTCCATGATCAGATCAGGTTTCCCTGCAGACGAGTCACAAAATACCTACAACCACTCCACAACTACTTACACTGTCTGAGGGTACCTGAAATTGTGACAATGAAGACAGAAGACCAGAGTAAAACTACATTTAAACTAAAGGAGGGTGTCAAGAGACAACTTCCATAAAGCGGGAGCCCTGGTTTGCTGCGGTTCGATCGGTCAGGGAAACGCTGTGGTCTGCTTTCTCACCACTGTTATTAAAACGCGCTTTGAAAAGAAGCAGAGGAAGAAAAGAAACACGCAATGAAGGATTTGCTTTTCCCCAACCACAAATCTGAGTCTGCCAGTTCAAATGGATTTGGAGGCGGTAACACAGTTGCAAATACTTAGCCGTACCTATGACACTCTTGGCAAAGGAGGCTCTCTTGAGGGTAGCCAAGCCCAAGTCTCCAATCTTGACTGATCCGGGTAGGTCCAGTGATGAAAATGTTGTCACACTTGAGGTCCCGGTGGATGATAGGAGGTGACCTGGTATGAAGGAAGTGCAGCCCCTTCAGAATCTGCCGGCACCAGCTGCGCAGGACTTTGATCTTCATCTCCTTGAACCGTTTTAGATACCTACAAAGGCACCGAAAACAAGTCAATCATAGCAAGTGGGCTCTGAGACAAACATGGTTTAAAAACAAATTTAACAAATTAGAGCACTTACGTCTTGAGAGTTCCAGATGTCATGAGTTCAGTCACCAGGACAATACACTTCCTCCCTTTCAAGGATGACTCCCAGGAGTCGTAGAAGCGTACTATGTTGGGATGCTGAAGGCCTTTCAGCATTCCAGCTTCCTCTTTAAAACGCTGCCGTTCTGACTTGGATAACTTGCGATCCTGAAAAAAAGATTATTTTCAGTCATATTTTACATTAACTTCTAAATCTACGGAGGGAAATATTTCGCTTTTACGTGATTGCACAGATTCATATTGAAATGACTGTATTTTGCCCAGAAACATTCAATTTTACCACATCTTCAATCATCAATCGTGTCCTGGAGCTCTACCTACCTGCAGAGATCAGATCCAACCCTAATCCAAAACACCTGACTGTAACTATCAATGCTCCTGAAGACCTTTATCAGCTGGTTCAGTTGTGTTTGAGCAGGGTTGAAGCTGAACTTTGCAGGAAATTAGATATCCAGGAACAGGATTGGGCACCCGTCTTAAATAAAAAAAAATGTTCTACTTGCGACAAGGGAAAACTAATAAACATTAATGGCAGAAAAAAATACTTCTGTGAAAATTTTTATTTCAAACTAGGAGAATACAAAAAAATTATGAAATAATTTATATGCATCACATTTTATTCAAAATATTTTATACCTTAAACCTCTAAACTTGAAATGAATGATAAATAATTGCTGGCAAAGCAGTTGAAAAGTTTGACCATTTCTTTATTATTTAATTTAGATAATAAATATAACCCAGATTTGATTCACCTTTCTTATAAAACACCAAAATCCCTTATCTGCTTTAAGCTTGTTCAACACCTCTAACTTTTCTTTGAAAAAAAAAAAAAAAGGTTCTGTCTTGAATTATGGTTTCACCAAGGGGGAAATACTGCAGTGGCAAAAGCCTCATTCACAGTCTAAACAGATGGTGCAACACTAATAATATCATCTACAATGAAACTGCAAAGGACTTGCCTCAAACCCAGTCGAGCAAGTAGATAGAACTGCTGTGCATATGACTACAGTTAAAACAATGCACACAATTCAAATGGCATTTCTTGGTTGACCTACATTTGGTGTGGTCAGCTGCCATTTTTAGAATGAGAAACATTTAGCTGTGAGTTTGCCTTTGCCAAGCCCAGCAGGGATGGCCATTAACCCTCTAGCTAGGGTTAAAACTTCGAGTAACACAATTCGAGGTCTTTAGCACAACGTCTTAACAGGGTGAAGCCAATTCAGTGCCGATTGATGCGGATTAAAGAAAGGGGGACTCTGCTTTGCACCCCACCCTTTGACAAACCTACTTTCTCTCTCTTACTCTTTGGCTTTTCCAAACATGTGGTTTACTTAGTCTGTGGCCTGTAGGACAAGGCCAGCTAAGCGTGGGAGCGTTTCCCCAGAGAAGGGGCGGACCGCACACTGAACTCCAGCATGAGGATAAAACTCCTGGCATGAATCTGACTCACGTGCAAGGGCACATACCACTTCAGGCAGAGGATAAGGAATTAGGATTAGTGAGATGATCTGAAACACAAATTACTAGTGCTGTCAACTAAAAAAGGGAAAAAAATTAAAAATAAAAACTTCTTATTATTTGCACCTGACATTAAAGTTTTTAATACACTTTTATAATACTTTCACATTGTATCTACAAAATAATTTGGGGAACAACAAAATACGTTATATTTTAAACATTTGTTTAATAGCATCTTTTTTTACTAGTAAGCACAATAAATAAAGGCCAGTATAACCAATACCAGTACTGATACTGATATCTCTATTAGGGAAAGGCAGGGAAAGGATAACAAAAAAAGTGGATTCTGCATTATTGCAATAAATATATTTAACGCATTACATTGAAAAAAAAACACCACCAAATAAATAAAACATTCTATTTGACAGCCCTACAAATTACCTAGAAATACATTTAACAATAACACTGAACAAAACTATAAACGCAACACTTTAGTTACTGCCCCCATTTTTCATGAGCTCAAATATCTAAGACTTTTTCTATGTACACAAAAGGCCTATTTCAGAGTGGCCTTTTATTGAGGCCAGCCTAAGGCAGACCTGTGCAATAATAATGCTGTCTAATCAGCATCTTGATATGCCACACCTGTGAGATGGATGATTTATCTCGGCAAAGGAGAAGTGATCACTACAACAGATTTAGACAGATTTGTGAACAATATTTTAGAGAAATAGGCTTTTGTGTCCATAGAAAATTCAGCTCATGAAAAATGGGGGCAAAAACAAAAGTGTTGCGTTTATAATTTTGTTCAGTGTATTTAAACTGACAACGTAGTTTAGTAGGTTGGCAGAGATCCAACTTCTTATAAGGGGTCGCACAGGGAGTTCATTCATACACTCATCTATAAGCCTGTATTGTTAATCAGTGATCTCATGGGGGTCACATGCTTCATTAACATTTTTGTTAGAATCTGCATGGGCTTATTTCCCCATCTAAAATGACTATACATTAAGGAAGTTAAAAAAATAGTCATACACTACCATTCAAATGTTTGGGGCCAGTAGAATTTTGTTTTTGAAAGAAGTCCCTTATGCTCATAAAAAGATATTAGCTAAAAACAATACAACTTATTTTGTATATCATTTAAAATAAATAGTTGTTTTCTATTTTAATATATATTTGTAAATGATTTATTTCCTGTAATGCGAAGCTGAATGTTGATCGAAGGGGAAAACTTTTATGTTGTTCCAAACCTAAGTTTCTTTGTTCTGTTGAACACAAAAATATATTTTAAAGAATGTTGGACAGCTGACGCTAGCCATTAATTTTCACTTAGAGAACACACACACACACACAAGAACAATAAACAAAGCTTATGAACTTCTCATGGAAACACAAAGCCCAGATCTAACTGAAACCTTGCTTGTTAATTTTTACATAAATATTATTTATTATTTATTAAACAACTATTCTATACAAATAATTACTTAAATTTAAAATAACAATATAATATTTGTAAATGTACCAAGTACAAATCATGTAAAATGGGAAAGGATATCTTTAAATAGATTGAGGATACTATTGAAGGCTAAATGGATTTACAGGGGTCCATATAAAGGGACCAAATGCAGGGAGAAAAGCAAATGTCACTTGAAAATCAGTAATATGCACTTGCAACGATGACTTAGTTACCTAGCTAAATAGACTAGATATTGGTATATTGAATTGGAGGCAGAGGCTTAGAGGGAACTTCTGTAAAGAGAAGCATCTGACATCCATTTTCATTTTCTTTTTGTGGTGACCTACATATTGTTCAAATGTGTTTAGCATGCGAGAAAGGAGGGGAATGTGGGAGGGGAACATCCCTGAGTTTAGCATAAGGCGCTAAAGACAGATGGCATTCTGAGGGAGATATACAGGCCCTTCTCTTTTCTGCAGCAGTGCAGCTTAGAACACATTCCGTTGTGTCGCACAAGACAGGGCAAGGGATAAAATTAGGGACAGTGAGACATGAAATGCGAGAAAGTGATGAAAAGAGACTGAAAGCTAGAGAGAGGCTTTTGTTTCAAATGGAGCTGGCTACGCCTGAGGGGCATGAGCAGGAGAACAGCAGCTCACGTGATGCTTCCTCGTCATCATTCTGCAAAGAGAAGAGGCGGCAGGGGGTGGAGAGCAGCAGCAGTCAAGCCTTGGCAGTAAAGCTCACCATACTTTACAAAGAGATTACCCAATTGCTTTGGTGGTTAAACTTGACCTACTTTTGAAATCTCACCTTTATGTGGTACATCAATACATAGACAACTACCATTTAACAAAAATAATAAAATATAAATGTATTTAAATGTAAAAATACATCTAAGTGGGTCACAACTTTAGAGCCAATGATTTTCCGGCAGAGGTGCTTTCGCTATGTGGTCTGCCCGCAACAGTATCTCTTGTGCTCTCTTGTGCAAGCACACCTCACGCGATTACTCATGCTTTTATCACATCATAAACCAATAAAAGCAGAATGATTACAAGGATGTATTCATTGTGTAATTATGCCATAGCACACAGTAAAAAAAGCTCATGTTTCTCATGGTTTATAAACTATTAGAAAAAATGTTATAGGATATTTTTTTTGTAAATGACTGTAGAGTATTTTGTGCTGTATCAAGTAGTAAATCTACAGCAATCTGTCGCGCCACATTATGAGAGCCAAAACTGTATTTATTGTTTGAATTCCATAATTAAACTAGAGCCCGACCAATAAAGGATTTTGAAGGCTGATAACGATACAAATATTTTTTGGTTTTAAAATCCGATATGCCGATATATCGGCCGATATTTCTTTTTATTTTATTTTTTTTTCGAAACGCGCAACAAAACATTAACAGATTTCCCTAACGTTAGTTATTTGTAGTTATTTATGAGTTTTAACTAAAATATTATGATCATGCATTTTAAAAAGAAACTTGTTTCTTTTATTGTCACAACAGAATAGACTGATGATAGTGGCATTAACTAACTTTGTGATTAGCTAGTCTATGATGAGCCATAATTTAGCAATGGATGATGTCATACTGCAAAGTGTAAAACATACATTTTCAATATAACAGGCCAAGGAGAGATGACATGTCTCATTGCTATAACTGTCACACGCTATTAAAGAAATACTTCAGTCACATTGTCAAAAGTAAAAAGGACAGTCAGTGAACTACACTGTAACAACGTAACATAATTATTACTAACTAATTCCGCGACTGATGGGGATGTTCTTTTAATTGTTATTCAAGCAATGTATGTCTCGTGACCAACTCAACGACTGTTGCCAACAGGGACGGTGTAGAGTGCCCTCTGGTGAACAAACTATACAACTCCAACACTCATGACATGGTTCAAGCGTGTTTCGTCCGTTTTTATTTTTTTTTATTTTTGAAATATTCATTTATCGGCCATTATAACTGCCGATACCTGATAATTTGGAAAATGCCTAATATCGGCCGATAATATCGGCATGCCGATATATCGATTGTCTGGCTGTAAATTAAACTGATTTTTTTCTGTCAACACAAATGACAGAATTTGAAAGCTGAGATTGTTTCATATCAGAAGTAACAAAACACAAAAGCTTTTTGCGAATTATTAAATGGGAGGTGTGCTACAAAGCTTTGTTCAACAGCAGACTAAAAGATTGACTATTGGGATTTAAGAATCGACGTTCTTCAAACTGAGAATCAATTCAAATCAAGAAATCTAGATTTTTAACCCAGTCCTACACAATATTACTGTTTAAAATCAAATCAAATAACAGCAGCCTTTGTGAGCACAGGAGACTATTTGAAAAACATTTAAAAACCCCAAACTTTTAAATGGGAGTGTAAATTCATAACTGCGAGATACAATTTCAAGAATAATGTCACCATGTAAGATAGAGTTGCAGGTTTTTGTACTCCCACAAGAAACTTCCATAGCAATTAGACTGTCCCAAAGTACACTTTAAACAAACACTAACTATGATTTACTGCATGTCACACCACTTAAACACCTGGTGGTCTAAAATAACCCAATTCAGGAAATGAGAATTTTCTATTCAAGGATGATATTACAATGCCGGGGCTATGGCCAAAGATGACGACAGCTATAAAAACACTGGCCAAATGCCAGATGGGTTAAGTGTCAGGGGTGTGTGTATTGAGAGACGCTTCAGAGGTGAGATGTTTCAAAGGTGTGACTGTGACAATAGGACTAGTAAAAGTGCCTTCCTTTTGTAAAGATTAGAACACAAAATTAAACAAGAACAATTCCAACTGATGAAACATCACTAGTAGGAAAGGTGTAGGTGGAGCATTTAAGTTAAAATCAAACTAGTCATAAGATTGTCATTTCAAGGTGCTGTACCAGAAAGACCTCAAGAAGGGGTAGTATAGGTTTAAGAGAATGAGATAATATTTAATCTGGCCTAAATAAGCAGATCAGATAGTGATTTACCACCATCAGCAGACAGATCAAGAGTGCTAACTGAATCAAGTGTTGCACTTTGTTATCCTAGCAGTCAAAAGCTGTGACACCCTTTATTTTACTCACCAGACTTTTTACATAAAATGCAAGGTATACATCTGCATGGAATTGCCCAGCAGCAATGAATATTAGGCTGTTGTCACTTTAAGACAATGCGCAGATGCACTATGTTTCTCGAACCGTTTACATTCACTTAACACATAACCGGACCATGTTTACTAGGATATTTGCCAAGACGGGCATTTTAACAAATTTGAGTAAAATTGTCCATTTAAGCTTTAATTAGTCAAATCATTGGCGAATTAAAGAAATGTTAGTCACCTAATTTAAAATTTGGTCACATATGCAATTGATTTACTTACATTATTGAGGGTTGAATATTGATATATAAAATGAACACTTGCCAAGCGCCAAATGCATGTAAAAAGCGGCGTGTTGGAGAGTATATAAGAGTGTCACTTGCAGTTGGCCGCTAACATTTTTATGAATCCTAATCCTAACAATGCATGCACTTGAACAAACGTCTAAAGTGCACAGCCCAGAAAGCGTATGAATACTAAACTGAGCTCTTTCACGTCTTCTTGTACTTGAGCAGACGAATTCCCACAAAATTGTGTCAAAAAATAGTGAGTATCCTGAGTACTCGGTTATGTCTTAAGTGAGCAGTGAACGTAAACAGTTGAGAAGTAACGCATACAGTATGAATAAACTGATGTGTATAACGCATGTGTATAGTACCTGAAAAAAGTACTGTTTATTTAATTTGTATCTTTGTTACATTGGATTCATTTGTGCTTTTGCTTGTCATTTTATTATTATATTGTTCTCATCATTTTATATTGTTTATATTTTATTACTGACTGTTTACTTGTCTTTATTAATCTTTTTAAATGTAGGATTAGTTAGACAAGTAGATGTGGTATTGAAATTATAATAGAGAATTGTGAATTTTCACTAGAATCTAATTTGATAATGTGATTCGCAAAACTTGATGGGACTTTGAGCCATTAATTAGTCTTTTACCTTTGTCTTTTTATCCCAATTTGATTTTTTTTTTTGCTTCAAATCAAAGCTTGTAGTGTTGTGATTCACCTTGTAGCTGGTTGGATTGGTTCATAGCTTATAATGGTTTAATGAAGAACTTTTAAAAAGCCCTATGAGAAAAGTGAATGGAAAAAGTGGCTGGCTGAAAAAAAGTGGGTGGGTGGGGGCTACTGGCCAAATCACACTGCACGACAGATGCAGACCAACGGTGACAATCGCCAGATTACAGCACGTCACTTTTCAGACATTTCTAATTCAGGATTAAGCATGTTCAATCAGTGAAAATAAGGCCAGATAGACACCAACAGACTCCAACTGGGGTAGTACACCGATACGACAAAACTTGAAGTGTCTGTTGTCATCTGTCAGTTCTGTGTGAATTGGCCTCGTTTAAAGAAAGAACTAGGCCTAGTTTCACAAATACAAGAAACATACCTGTAACTCGCACCATGCTACCTCCACCGTGGTTTCAGTATCCAGACCCTTGTAGACGGTCTTGAAAGAGCCACGTCCTATTTCAATGTCAAACTTTAGAAACGGCCATCCGGCGACGTCCCAACTGCATTTGTCTCAACTTCCTCAATTTCATCCTGCTCCTTCTTAGCATCACCGTAACTCTGCCTCTACTCGTGCCTTCTCTTTACTTTCTTCATTGTCCTCTTTCTCATCCTCTCGTTTCAAGTCAACACTATCTCCAGACTTCCGCTCCACAGCCAAACTTGGTAATTCTGCAGAAAGGAGCGGTCCGGCATTCGCAATCAACACTGGCTTTGACTCTACGGCTTTCTCCACACAGTCAGCCACCTTCTTTTCTGGTGCAACCAACACTTCAGCTTGTGTGGCCACAGAAGTGACTTTGGTTTCCAGGGCAAGTGGTTCACAAACAAGAGCATGGGAGTTCGTTGAGATGGGTAGGATTGCGTTCTTGCTGGGGAGTTCAAGCGCAGTAGCATTGGAGTCGATTGATGACACTGCGACGGAAAAAACGATGCTCTGCCTTCAGCAGTTCCCGTTCCATTGTGTGGTGGCGACGGCGGATCTCGACGCCAAGACGCTCACCCACCAGCGTGTCTGAAGCTGGAGCCGTTGACATTCTTCGAAGGGGGAAAGGAACTTAACCATCTTGTTGCTGAGATTTTCTGACATTTCTCCACCCAGTGGAGTGAAAAGTCAGGTTAAACTTTACATGCTATCCATGCATGGAAAAAAGGCAGTATAAATATGAGACAATGAAGTGGAAACTCAAACCTAATACCTCTCAAAACAGCAAATCAAATAAAGTCAATGCTCTTGCAAACTAAACTGTTGGAGAAGGAGCACAGGAAGTCCTTGGTGATAAAAGTAACGCAGGATCCATGCACAGATGAAAACACGTTGATGATAAAAAGTAGACCTCACATCCAGCTCATCCATCCTGCGAAAAACTGTGGGGTGTATTCAATCCACATAGGGGTCTCCTGAGGGGGCAGGGCAATAGCCCACTGAAAACTGTGACGATCACTTTCGACTCTTAGGTCATGCCAGGGCACAAAGTGATTCACTGAAAGAGAAAAAATATACTTTAACCAAGGTGGGTAGCCAGTTTACAAATTTACACTTAAAAGTATGCTTCTACATATTGCAATGGCTTTTCCAAAAACAAGCAAATATTAACCAGTTCAAATGAGGTTACGGGTTACTCTCGCAAACTGAAAAAGATGCAACATTTATTAACATAAAAAATAGACCAGTCATACTGAAACTATGAGATAAAGATAGAGTAGGAGGAAGTAACTCTTTGATTTTTGACATTTAAAGCAAATGAGTTTTGTTAATGGATTTCCCAAATAGCTAATTTATAAAATATATATATATTCTATTTAATGGAAACAACTAAGGTAATTTAAATTTCTGCTTTTTTGAATATTTAACAAATCGTTTGACGTAAATCGTTCAAGACAGTGAACAAGCAGTATCTATCTTCGGTACAGTGAACATATGTTGCGGGATTAGTAAATTAGATTCACCCTCATCATGTGTGAACTCCATGGTCCACAGTCTCAAATAAAACAAATATAACTTAGTGATGTTTTTTTTCCTTTGAGGAACACAAAGTTAAATAAACTACTGAAGAATGGAAGGTTAACTTACTGGCCAATTTTTCCACACACAATGACTAGAAATGGCGAATCAAGATGTCAAGCGTCAAAATCAGCTTCATTAAACAAACGTCATTATGTCAGTTAGCCTATCCCATGAGTCGTGTGGACTAGTTTTATGATACTTTTATAATATAACCAGTGTCCATTACAATCATGAAATACAAGTTAACTAACAGGAACTTCTCATAATTTCTCTTTCTTTAATATTACACTGAAGAAATTAAGTCATAATGGATTAAACCGACATAATGACGAGTGAATTATTTCATGTTTAATGAACTACGTTATTCCTTTAACTTTAAGTGAGTCTGTTTCCAATTATTATATCTGGCGTTGACCAAAAAGCTGCTAAAACCAAGGTTAACTACTAGTAAATAAATAAATATTAGTCAAGGCCCCGTTTAATTTTACAAACGGTCGTTTTGTCAGCACAAAAACTTACCATAATGTAAAGCGTCGTCGTCATCTCCAGTTATCAGTTAATAACCAACGGCCAACTCCAGGTTTAACCGGTAATTCCCCAACGCGCGTGCTCAGTATTTTAAATAACGTTTAACCGGCGGAAATCAAGTGAGAAACTAAATGTCTCTCGCTTAACGGATTTTTAGCCGGTAAAAATGCGCCAAAATGGCTAAACGTCGGTTACTGTGCCTCAGCTCAAAACCGTCTCGAGCGATACGGCGAAGTTCGAATGTCAAACACTACAACAACGTGCCGCTTCCGCTAATGGTTGCTCGCTAGACTGCAGAGCAGGTTCTCTTTGTTATTCCCTTTCATCTGACCTCGATTCATCTTCCTTGTACACTCATCCGCTGCATGACGTCGCGGGTGCAAACGACGCAGTTCAAGTTGACGTTAAAATATTTACATCTACAGGATGCAAAACAACAATCGAAAACCCTTGAGACTATATCCATTTATGCCGCCACGAAACTTGGCTTTGGGTGCAGCAGCACGCTCGCGAGCGCTTTGTGGCTCTATTGTTTACAGTTCAAGATCCCACACAGATGTAGACGATTTACACGCACTGGGTTCAAGGATGCGCAATCTGCTCATCCCATCGATTCTCGACATTTTCGCCATCGCACAAATTCATGTTACATGAATAAACCGGTTCGTGATCAACAATAACCCAGACTCTGTCCACTCCCCCTGCTTGTCTAATGTCTATCTGGAATAATCTCTTACAGTTAGAAAATAGCGCCGCCTGCCGAGGCATCACGAGCATGTATGTTTTAAAGGAACAGTTCACTCAAAATGACAATTGTCAACATTTACTAAACATGCATGACTTTATTTCTTCAGTGGAACACAAAATATGATGTTTGGCTTATTGTAACCCTCAGTCACCATTCATTGTTTTTGCTTCCTTTTTCATAGTGAACTGGGTCTGAGATTGTCCTTATTCTTAGTGCCATGATAACTTCTTAAATATAATCCCGTTTTCACAAAATGTAAAACAAGTCTCTGATGTCCCCAGAGGGTGTATATGAAGGACTAGCTCCAAATGCCCCATTAATATTTTTATATAGCATTTTAAAATTGAAACTTTTTTAGGATGTTAAAATTTCAAAAACATTTAGCCTTTTATGTTCAAACCAGAGTCAGACAATGACGGATAGACTCAAGAATGAGTGACAACAAGATGCAACAGGACATTTTTGAATGGTTAGTTGATAAATTTAGGTTGCTTATGTGTAGTTATCTTCTAGTCATTGATTAGCATGTTCTGTCATGATAAAGTTGTTTCAAACCTTGATGAATTTCTTTTTTCTAAACAGTTGATGGACCCCATTGAGTTCTATTTTATTTTTCCCCTATGTGTAAGTCATTGGGGTCCATCAACTGTTCTTTGGATTTAAAGGACAGAGCGATTCACTTTGACACGCCTAAAAACATACCATACCAAATCTTCAAAGATATCAAAGGTTCCAGATAAAAAATTATTTATATTGCTATGGAAAATCGAATAAAATAAAGAATTAAAAAATATTACAATAGGCAAACAAAATTACAGAAAATAATTAATGCATTTTAAGCATATTAGTATAGAAAAGTTTTCAGATTGCTATAGAAAATCGAATAAAATAATGAATCAACAATATTACAATAAAAAAAATTACAGAAAAGAAATAATGTATTTTATTATTAAACTGAAACAAAAGAATATCACCAGCAATCTGGTCTCAATAAAGGTCTCAAGATAAAAAAAAAAACACATTTAAAACTTTTTTTAACCCTATGAAGCCTAAATGATATTTGATACATTACATTTCTAAAGCTTCTGAATGATCAATTTGATCAAAAGTCTACTGAAATGTACACAATCGCTGTCATGCCTTGCCATCTCAATGACAGCCTAATTGATTACCCATATTACTATTATTATTATTTTAGAAATAAAAAATGTTCAAAAATATGTATCAGATATGAAACAACAGGCTTTTGATAGGTTTGCTTTATCTCTCAATTATGATTGTATTGTATTTAAATAACATCTTTAAGGTGATGATACACAGGGCAACTTTTTGGGCAATGTTGCCATCAATGGGCAACCAGATGAGACACAGGGCCCACGACTGATCTAAATTATCAGAAATGTATTGCCCATTTTCAATGGGAAAGTGCCCAAGCAACAATCGCTCGAACAAGATTGCCCAGCAACATTGCTCAAAAAGATGCCTATCACCTTAAGACATTACTGGTCTACAGTGATAATTCATATTTTCATGCATTGATTTTAAGTCAAGCTCATCATTAATTCAAATGTCATCTTACATTTTGGCCATAAATAGCAACATTTGAAAAAAAAATCACATAGTCGGGCCTCTGAATAAAACTGATGTTTTTTTAAATGAGCCTTAAAAGCCTGATATGATACAAAACATAAAATACATATGAAAATTTTTTTTAAAATTTACTTTTCAATGTTTTGTCTAAAGGTTCCATTTTGTAGGAACTGTCCCTTTAAAGAGGGATCAAACCCCACCAACTGGTGATGATCTCTTTCTCTCTATCTATAAACTGACTGGGAGGTGATAAAGTGTAGCTTAGAAATGTACATGGTTTGAGGCAGGATGACTATTCAGAGATGCAAACAAAGATAATATTATACATGTAAAGGCCATATATCATGCCATATACAAGAAGTAGATGTTTTTAAATAAACAGTATAGATAGTTTGTCCAAATTGCAAAATAAAGAAATCAAAAATATGTGTTAAAAAATGTAAATATTTAAAATATTTCCAAATGGGCCTATAGGCTAGCCTACATACATAGGCTATTAAATGTTTGATTGTTCTGAAAATGTATACTACAGTAAATATTGACAATTGAATGTCATATTTTATTTTATATAGGCTACTTATAAATATGTATTTTTTATTTTTTATAAAATGACCTTCGTAGCATGGCGTTGGCATTTCAGAGGCGAGTGTTGTGAGCGCGCAGCGTAGGCGTTACGTCACTGAAGTCCTCCAGCTCTGGGAAGATGCTGGTGTATGTCTGCAAATAATAAAATCATAAAGCAATACAAAGAAAAATAGGCCGCTTCCTCTCTATCACACATCTCTTGGACAGACGGTCGTTCCATATCGGATGAAATAGACCAGCCATTGAAGGTAAATAGATTTTTGGAGAGAAAAAAAAAATCTATTGTGGTTTATCATAAAATAGTGAATGCACGTAACTTATACGGTTACGGTTATTTAATGCATATATTGATATTCAAATAGCGCCTCTCATTTACTGTCGCATTTGCTGGACAGCTATTACTAACAAAAGAGGAGGCAAATGTGTTAAGCCATGCAATGGTGGAGAAGAAGGACATTGAGGGAGGATGCCCAGGATTGTGGCTGAGCGATTGCAAGACTGGATTTTACGGAACATTAGGTTTAGTATATCCGTAATCTAAATTGTATTAGAATTGTAGTCTGTAATTTTGCGCATTTGCAAGTCTCGTTGACGTGATGTGTGGAAATGCCGACGCTTCTGGTTGGTTTGTCAACGCTGAGCCTCTTCACCTAAATATAACATTATTGAATCGACAGCGATGGACATTGAATATGCGTTTAGAGTATAAATCATTAACTGAGGATACCATAATATTGTTGTAATAGCTGTTAACATTTAATGTTTGATAACCTTGGAGTGTGAGCCTACATTAAAACCCCACCTTTCCTTCGATTCACTCATTCAGTGTGTAAATGGGAGATGGATTATTACATCGCTAGTGAATTATTTCAATTAATTGTCCATATCACGATTCAGAATTCTATTAAGATTAGTATACAGATAACGTCATATGAACAATAATGGTAACGTAGAAGTGGTGTGAGGGAAAGCTTATGTTGTTTGTTGAAACCACTGTTAAAAAATGGAGCTTTATTTCCTGTCTGGAATTGATTTTATTTTGGTACATTTTATAGGGCATTTTTTAAACATGCTGTATGAATATATTGAGATATAAGTATCAATATGAACAATTATAGTTATAATTAGATCATATATAATACATACTAAAGCAAATCAGTAGCTATCAATAATGCAGAAGATATCATAACACAATAAACACAAACACTATTAGATTAGCTCTCAGTGATTTTAGTGTTTTTAATCAAAAACCACCGCAAAACTAGCTTCTGAGACAGATAAATGCCAGCTACTGGTCACTTTGGGTTTGGGTTTAAGGAATTACACCCATCAGGCCTAGAATGCAATTTATGGAAATGCTCAGTATCAATTTCAAACTGCTAGATACAATTGCAATTGAAAATATTTGAGGATTACTCCCACATTTGAAATGTCTGGGTCATTTTTGTTTTATTTTGTGATACAGATAACAATTATATAATGTAATTTTGTGTCTTTTGAGGGGTTTGCCTTTTTATTTCATTTCACAGGCCACCATACTTGCTCCATTTGAAAGATACTGAAGACCAGCATTTTCTTGACAGATCACATTCCTCATTAATGAGATGAAGATGACCTGGCCTGCCTAGTAGCACATTACCTCAAAAACAAATTTCTTTGGTGGCTAAATTTACCAAAATGTACGAAGTTCGCGCTCGGTGAGCAAAATGGACAGTAATCACGGCGGGGTGAGAGAACAACCAGGGCAACTCGGGCCGCTCACCACGACTGCCTCGGTCACCTCGCATGGGCCACCGTCGCACCAACAGCATGGGGGGCAGCGGTGGAGGCCCGGGCGGCTCTGGAGGCAAGACGTTGTCCATGGAGAACATTCAATCTCTCAATGCCGCGTACGCCACGTCAGGGCCGATGTACATGAGCGACAACGAGGTCGCAATCGGCACCTCCCCTGACCTCCCTAAGAGTGGAGTAGCGACTGGACGCTTTGGAGGCAGCATTCCCTACGGGGTCCGGGGAACAGTTACAGGCAGCACACCTGACATGGCCATGGTGCCGGCAGTGTCGACCGACTCTATGGGCTTTGGAGGGGAGATCCACGCTGCCTCAACTGTTCCCTCACTCCCTACGTCAGGCGAGGGACAACACCATCATGGAGCTCCAAGCCCAGCTCAAGGAGGTGCTGAGGGAGAACGAGCTCCTTCGGAAGGAGATCGAGGTGAAAGAGAGCAAGCTCAGCTCATCCATGAGCTCCATCAAAAGCTTCTGGAGCCCGGAGCTGAAGAAGGAACGTGCGCTGCGCAAAGACGAGGGCGTCCAAAATCGTAGTGTGGAAGGAGCAGTACCGTGCCGTGCAAGATGAGACACAGGTCGGTATATTTGGCAGGATATGCTTGTTTTTTTGAAGTATAAGAGATCATTAATTTGCTGATCGGAGAGTTGTCTTTCTGGATTGAAGCATCTGGTTAAAGGAATCTAGATTTAAATCCTTATCCTAGATCAGTACTAAAAGGCACTGTATATCTATAAAAGTGTAGATTCTATTTGTGAACAGATGTACACTGATAGATTTTGGATAAGTGCGACCTATTTCGCATACTTCATTTTACAAGTAGTGCGAGTACTGTGTTCATGCACTCTAAACAATGCTGGGTTCACTGTAAAAATGAATATACTTTATGTAATCAATAGAATTGTGGCAACAGATTACAAGCAATATTATCAATTCAATTTAACAAATAAGAATTGAGTAATATTTAATCAGATTATTCCTTAAAAGTTAACCATTTAAAATGAGTCAAGTTTACACCAAAAAAATTTAACAAAAATATCTCACTATCAGACAGACGTCAAAGATTAATTAAGAAGTCTTTAATCTATATTGGCAACATTGAAGACACCTGATGTTAACAAGCAGAATCACTGAAGGAGAAAACCGTCATTTTAAAACAAACACCGATCACCATAATGGTGACTTCAATTTATGTTTTACTCATTTTAAATGGTTAATTTTTAAGGAATAATTTGATTAATTATTACTAAATTCTAATTTGTTAAATTTAATTAATAATATTGCTTGTAATATCTTGCCACAATTTATTTGATTAGATAAAGCATATACATTTTTGCAGTGTTGTTTTAAACCAAATTTGGGTCAAATATGGACAAATCCAAATTTTAGGTTAAAAATGTAATCCAACTTCAACTTTCACTTTCAACTGAATTTCTTTATTACATTTTAACCCAACATTTGGGTTTGTCCATATTTGACCCAAATTTGGGTTGAAACAACCAGCATTTTTTAGAGTATACTGAAAAATGCAGCGAGGCGTATTGTACTATGAGTACATGGGTGATGTACTTCATCAACCTAAAAAATAGTTGAAATGGGAAAAAAATAAAGATATAAAGAACTAAAAACTAATAAAAAGGACAAAAAGACAAAAATCTAAATGAAAACAAAATATGAAATTAAAAGCTAAATTTAAAAAATATTTATAAATTCTACATAAATACAAATTATATAAATAGTACTAAAATAACTGTATAAACTAATGAACTAAAATAAAAAAAAACCTTTGGGACACCACTTATTCAACATCTCAGCACACACATATATACTATCACTATACCCATACTATTTCTGTAGTATACAATATGCATACTGTGCATATAGTATGCATGTTTTAGTATGCACTAAATACTCCCTATATTTGCCAAAATATGCATTATACAGAGCACACTGTGCTAGTGTAATATCTGTAAATTCACAGGGGAAAAAACATGCAAAATTTGGAGATTTGAACAGAACATCACTACATGACAACAGCGTAGCACGCATAAAATGGATGCTATCTTTAAAATAGCAAGCAGTATACTGTACATACTCCTCAGTATTCAGTAATCACTGCAATAGTTTTCCCTTCCAAACACTGCCCTGAACTGCATGTGTCAGGTAGAACTGACCAGCTTAAACTCAGTTAAGACCAGCTATTTATAGACACATTTTTATGGCATCAAAGCATTTTCATAGATTTATACGAGTGACTGAGAATTGAGTGATTAAAGATCCAGCTCATCTTCAAACGAGAAGGGAAAGTCTACCTCCGCTGTGAGGTGACGCTAATGGCCAATCCTGAAATGGCCATCCTGGTCCTGCTGCGTGCGGCTCACTGCACAGCCTGATTCCTGCACGCCACAATATGCTCGATGAGGAATACATCTGAGCTAATTAAGAATGAAAATTCAGTGGTCCTTTTAAATGTACACTGAGATACTAAGACGGGTTTTGGCAGCAGTGACAGTGGCATAGTCCTCCATCTATGTTGCGTTTGAAACACTCCCCTTATTTGAATGATTAGCTTCAAACCATGATTCACTGCAACATGGCTGTCATGACAGATTCCCAGACGATGGGGCGTACAGCACTAAGCTAATGACAGCTTGGTTATTCACTAGCATAATCAGCATTATCACGCTCCTCACACCATTCGCTTGAGATTGAAACTAACACACGAATCATTAGAGAGCTCTGAGTCTTCGTATGTGTTATTGGGTGATTCTTGGCTATTAGTGTTGTGCCTGTTGGTCTTAATGAGATCGTACCATTAATTAGGGTACAGTTGTGTATTTGTATGATTAAGAAAATGTATAATTAGTTGCCTTTTTCAACATAGTAGTTGCATCTACATGGATGTAACCAATTTTTCATCTGGATGTTGTAACCAACCAGTTTTTACCAATTCAAGTTGTAGACAGAAGTAGTTACAAATGAGACGTTTACATCCCAACTGTTCTCAGTAATTACTCATGTTACTGCTTGTATGAAAGATGATACTATGGATTGAACTGTATTCACTGATGAATAAAGAGATGGTTTCTGTGGGATGCTTTTATAAATAATAGGATAATAGCTGATAAACTATGATGTGAAACCGATGACATTGATTTCTTGGCCGTTAACTCTCCTTTTATATCAGTTCTCAGGGCTGTCAAACGATTAATCGCGATTAATCGCATCCAAAATAAAAGTTTGTGTTTACATAATATATGTGTGTGCACTGTGTATAACTATTTTGTATATATATAAATACACACGTACATGTATATTTAAGAAAAAATATTATTTATATATAAAATATGTATATTTATATATAAATATAAATTATATATACATCTATATACAGTATATGCATGAAAATATTTCTTAAATATATACAAGCATGTTTGTGTATTTATATATATAAAATAATAATACACAGTGCACCCACATATATTATGTAAACACAAACATTTATTTTGGATGTGATTAATCACGATTAATCGTTTGACAGCCTTAGTTCCCAAATCTACAAACAGCCGATGTCTTGTGTTTTGAAATATTTTTGAATGAATTGTGAGTAAATGATTCTCGTGTCCATCACAGCACCTGCAGACAACCGTGCAGGCGCTGCAGGCCGAGCTGCGTATCCAGCGTGACTTGAACCAGCTGCTCCAGCCACCCGGGGAGCCGCTGGCCTGCGAGCCCAGCGAGGAGCAGGAGAGACAGGCTCGAGAGCTGTTCTTGCTGCGCCGTACCTTGGAGGAGATGGAGGTTCGCATGGAGACCCAGCGGCAGACGCTCAGCTGCTCGTGATGACTCAGTCAAAAAGCTCCTGGAGATGTTGCACAGCAAGGGACCCTCGGCTAAAGCCAGTGAAGAGGACCATGAGCGCACACGACGCCCTCGCAGATGCTGAGATGCACGCGCACCACCTGGAGAACCTTCTAGAACAGCGTGATAAAGAGCTAGTGGCTTTGAGAGAGGTGTGTAGGAACTCGAGTCTGAAAATACAAATGACAAAATATGAAAATAATATTTAAAAAAACTGCACTTTACATGAATAGTTTAAAATACACATTCGGCATATATATGTACATATGGACATATGTACAAATATATGTATATATGTATATAACACACACACACACACACATATATATATATATATACACTACCGGTCAAAAGTTTAAGATTGGTAAGATTTTTTATGTTTTTAAAAGAAGTCTCATCTGCTCACCAAGGCTGCAATTTTTTGATAAAAAATACACAAAAAACACAGTAATATTGTGAAATATTATGACAATTTAAAATGACTTTTTTTTGTTAACATATATTAAAATATAATTTATTCCTCTGAAAAAAAGCTGAATTTTCCGCATCATTACTCCAGTCTTCAGTGTCACATGATCGTTCACAAATCACTCTAATATGATTTTATGCTCCAAAAACATGTATGATTATTATCCATGTTGAAAACAGTTTTTTACATTTTTATTTCAGGATTCTTTGATGAATAGAAAGTTCAAAAGAGACGGCTTTTATCTGAAATGGAAAGCTTTTGTTACATTAAACACTACCCTTTAAAAAGTTTGGGGTCAGTAAGAATTTGTATTTTATTTTTGGGGTAAATAAATAAGAAATCAATACTTCTATTCATCAAGGATGAGTTACATTGATCAAAAGTTACAGTAAAGACATTTATAATGTTAGAAAAGATTCTAATTAAATAAATGCTGTTCTTTGAACTTTCTATTCATCAAAGAATCCTGAAATAAAAATGTAAAAAACTGTTTTTCAACATGGATAATAATCATACATGTTTTGGAGCATAAAATCATCATATTAGAGTGATTTGTGAAGGATCATGTGACACTGAAGACTGGAGTAATGATGCTGAAAATTCAGCTTTTTTTTCAGAGGAATAAATTACATTTTAATATATATTAACATAAAAAAAGTCATTTTAAATTGTCATAATATTTCACAATATTACTGTTTTTTTTGTGTATTTTTTATGAAAAAAATGCAGCCTTGGTGAGCAGAAGAGACTTCTTTAAAAACATAAAAAATCTTACCGATCTTAAACTTTTGACCGGTATGTGTGTGTGTGTGTGTGTATATATATATATATATATATATTTATTTTATAATATTTTATCATTTATTTATTTATTTTGATATTTTTTTATATATTTATTTTTATATTTTTAAGACACTTTGATAGAATCTATTATATATCTATTTCCAAATAATAATGTTTTGCTCTTTACTCACAATCCTGTTACTAGATGATTTTCCCCATTATTCCTTAAAATTGATATATTTTCTGTTTTTTAGAATTATACACACATTTTATTTGCCATGCAATCATTAAGTTCAGCCATTCAACCCTATTAGTCAAGTTATTATAAGAAAAGTTATTAAATTATTTGCTTTCATATTGCAACCAATACTAACTTTGGAGTAGTGTTATGTTTTTTATTTTAGATAATGTGTTTATATGCTTATTTTAACAAAATTAATACATTTTTAACTGTATTTTGACATAATATAGTTTGGATAACTTGGGAAACAGGGTTGCAAAAATTACAATCCTCATATAAAATGAACAGCAAATAAAACAGCTTGTACAATATTTAGTATCACATCCGGATGTTGCAACCATCATTTTCTGAAGGTTAAGCACTTTTTTACTGTACATGTGCTAAAAAAAGATGGAACTTTCAGGCAATACAGGGAAATAAAACAGAAAGTCTATTCTCTCTTCATGCACCATTAATCAACATTCAGTCAAATAATGATGACAGCTATTCTCCCTTAAAGCACAAAAAAGTAGGATACTTAATAGAACTAGATAGCAGGAGAAGAGACCCTATTTGTACTTATAATAGAGTTCAGCTCTTGCAATGTGATGGAAAATTCAGCCAAAACTAAACAGTGCTGCTCTCCCTCAAGGTATGATGACATATCTGAGAGCTCTATTTCTGGCACTGGTGTGAAGGAAGTGCCAACCGTGTCTTTAATTGCAGGAGCTGCATCGCCGCCTCGAGGGGACGCCAGAGACTACGAAAACCAAAGCTCTTCAGACTGTAATTGAGATGAAGGTAGTACTTTAGCTCCTATTTTAATTAATGTGTTAATCTGTTTACGTAAGATGACAGGAACCACATTCTTCTTTTGACTATTAGTGCATTAAAAGCCCCTACAAATTGATGTAAAATATCAAACAATATTTTGTACTATACTATTATTAAGCTTAAAACCCTTGTGAAAAGAAAGTACTCTTTATCATACGAGAAATAATATACTTTAAAATAATATATTTAAGTGTGGTCTTGCACAAAACAACCTCTTAAAGGGATAGTTCACTTTAAAAATTCATTTTTGATATATTTTTAGGTCAAATCGTTCTTGTCTATCAGTCATATAATGCAGGTCTATGGGGTCCACCTCAAAGGGCATGCTCAGGAGAAGTCCAAATTAAACATGATTTAATGACTCGTAAATGGAAGTACACATTGATGGCCTAAGACACGAAACGAGCGGTTTGTGTGAGAAAACGAACAGTATTTGTATCGTTTTTAACTCTTGTAACCCTAGCCACAAAGCGCCCGCGCCCTCAGATTACTTGAACGTGGCTGTGGTTACAAGAGGTAAAAATGATATAAATACTGTTCGTTTTCTCACACATACCACTCGTTTCGTGTCTTAGGCCATCAATGTGTATTTACGGTTATGAGTCATTGGATCATGTTTAATTTTGACTTCTCTGTGCATGCTCTTTGAGGTGGACCCCATAGACCTCCATTATATGATATGGTTTGCAAATATAGTTCTTTAAAAAAACACACTTTTTAGTGCACATTCAGTACAATAAGAGTCAGACCTGAATGATTTTCTTTTATCTGTATATGATGTTTGGCAGGATTTCATATAATGAAAGTAGACGGTGACCAAAAATGGAAAGTAGCATTAAAGTAAACCATGCAACCTTTGTAGTATATTCCAAGTTGCACATTCAAATTTGGCCCATTTGTGATTGGTTGACATTATTGACATCAAACCTATGACGCACGTTTTAGGAGTCTCAGATCAGTTCTCTAGAGCGGGGTCTCAGGGAGCTGGAGGACCAGGTCATGATGCTTCGATCCAGTAGCATGCTCAGCTGTGAAGAACGGCAGGAGGAGGCCAAGCAAATGGAGGTCTACCGCAACCACACCAAGTTCATGAAGAACAAGGTACTGCATGCTCTGCTTTAGAAGATCACATCAGGATTAGTCCACATATGAATAACCAATGTTGAACAATTATTTTATGTAGATGGACCAAGTTAAGCAAGACCTTTCCAGGAAGGACACCCAGCTCCTCGGCTTGCAGACCAAGCTGGAAACCCTGACTAACCAGTTCTCTGACAGCAAACAGCATATTGAAGTGCTCAAAGAGTCCCTGACTGCCAAAGAACAACGTGCTGCTATTCTCCAGACAGAGGTAGTGGAGCACACCAGTGGTTAGTCTTCACCCATCACACCGCCAGATTCTCTGACCGCTGCACACAACTGTTTTGCAGGTGGATGCTCTGAGGTTGCGTCTGGAGGAGAAGGAGACCACGTTAAACAAAAAGAGTAAGCAAATCCAGGAAATGTCTGAAGAAAGAGCACGCTCAATGGAGAAATCCATGATCTGAAGGACATGCTGGATGTCAAGGAGCGTAAAGTCAACGTCCTTCAGAAAAAAGTGAGGGCTTTAATCCTTGAATGACATTGCAAAGAGTCTTGATTTATTTTACTTTTCATTACAGGGAACCGTTGATAACAATGTACGAGATGTTCTCTTACTGCATGTGTCAGATATGGCTCACCAATCCACTACGCTTAAAAATAATGAAGTTAAAAAAGTCGTACATGGCAAAAATTATAAAATACAAAACTATTGAACAATTAAGACTAGGGATGCACGGTATATCAGCCACCATATTCGGTATCAAGTGATATATGTTCATTTTTAATGTTATCAGCTTGATAAGAGAATGTAGATGATATATTAAAGCCGATAAATAATGGATTTTTTCCTTAAGATGCGCACTGTACGACACAATGGTTTTAAATAGCTTGAAATATGATTGGAATCACTTGGAAAAGGAAAATACGGTAAGCAAGTCCGTCATATAGGCTTGATAAAATTATAATGAAACATTATCATTGTGTGCTCTGGGACATGGTGAGACTTTTGTCTTTGTAATCAGGCTCTTAAAAATTATATAAAAATTTGGATTTAGATTTTTCCGCTAATATATCGGTTATCGGTTTTAAGGATCACTGGAAAATCTGATTTAAGTTTGAAAGAAAAATGAGAAAAAAAATGCTAAAACATACTGAAGTTACAAAATCATACAGTACATGCCATACATGGATTTTTTCCTTAAGATGCACACTGTTCGACACGATGGTTGTAAATAGCTTGAAATATGATTGGAATCACTTGGAAAAGGAAAATACGGTAAGCAAGTCCGTCATATAGGCTTCATAAAATTATAATGAAACATTATCATTGTGTGCTTGAGACATGGTGAGACTTTTGTTTTTGTAATCACATCTTAAAAATTATATAAAAATTTGGATTTAGATTAATCTGCCAATATATCGGTTATCGGCTTTAACGACCACAGGAAAATCTGATTTAAATTTGAAAGAAAAATGAGAAAAAAAATGCTTAAACATACTGAAGTTACAAAATCATGCAGTACATCCCATACATAAAAAATACATCTACGAGAACCTAATATACAATGATACCGTTAATTATACTGATAAAGATTTCCAAAATACCATGATTTAACAGTAATTTCCTCCGAAATAGCACAGTTATTGCTTCTGTCATTGCATTACAGTTATTGCTACTGTAAAACCATAGTCAATTAATATAGGGTTAATTACAACAATATCTATATTCACAGTATTTTAGGATAAACAAATAATTGATTACGATTGTAGATGTTTGTATGAGCACATCATGCTTTTTTACATTAAAATACGAAAAAAAATTGTTAACTAAATATTTCAATTTCATGTCAAAATGATCCTGGTCTAAAACATGTATAATACATGATGTAAGCAAACATTTTTTATTACTTTGACCATGAATTGTTGTAAAATGAAGTATTTCTCCCAAATAGCTGTGGGGTAAAGTGTGTCAGATGCTTTTGGGGTAAGCTGTGCAACTGGCTCAACTAATAGCTTTTCCTTCAAATGCAGGAAATGCTATTAAAAATACTCTTGAAAAATGTTGAAAATTCACTACAGTAAAAATGTGGATGTATATAAAACTCCTGTGTTTCAGATTGAAAACCTGCAGGAGCAGCTGAGGGATAAAGAGAAGCAGATGAGCAGCCTTAGAGAGAGGGTGAAGTCTCTACAGACAGACACGTCTAATACAGACACAGCCCTCACTACACTGGAGGACTCACTGGCTGAGAAGGTGAGGATCACCTCTAGAGGACGCTATAACACTCCACCAGACTACAGGACCAATCATTGGTGCACGTCCAAATGGCATCGGCATGGCCGTGAATCTGGATTCGGAACATCTGTGCTTAGTTATAAACATTTCATGTTCGTTGTATATGCTGTCTTCTTGGCACTGTGTTAATGTGTCCACTTCTGAACAGGAACGTATTATTGAGCGTCTGAAGGAGCAACGTGACCGTGAGGAGCGCGAGAAAGCAGAGGAGCTGGACAGCAGTAAAAAAGAGCTGAAGGAGTTAAAGGAGAAAGTCAGCATTCTGCAGGGAGATCTCTCAGACCGAGAGGTTAGAGTTCAACAACCAGTCCTGAAAGAGGACAAGAAATGCCAAAAGCACTATACATGATTATGAATTTTTTTTTTTGCTGTAGAATAACATGCACCTTTAAATTGGGCACAAAACACCACACAAAACAATGTCATTTATCTTTTGTCCTTTAGAAATATTTTCGGTTGAAGTTACTTGAGAGCAAAATTGCCTAAACGGATAGTTCACCCAAAAGTAAAAATTCTGTCAGTATTTACTCACCCTCATGTTGTTCCAACCCTGTAAGACCTTCGTTCATCTTCGGAACACAAATTAAGATATTTTTTATGAAATCTGAGAGCTGGGTCACTCCTGCAGACTAGTCCATAGGCTTCTTGAGGAATTTAAACTTGCTGGCCTCGGAAAATTATTAAAGACATTGTTAAAATAGTCCAATATTAACAGTGGCTCAATCTTAAGTTTATCAAGCGACATAGGCTCACGAATTGGCCGACGCTGGTCATGTGTGTGATGCGTGTGACATACAACAAAAGCTTACTCTGTTACACTAGTGAACTCACTCGAGGCCCACAGAGAAGGAAATTAATAAGTTGGATAAAGTCGTTATTTTTGTTGTTGTTTTTGCGCACAAAAATTTTTCTCGTTGTTTGATAAAGTTAAGATTGAGCCACTATAGTCACTTGGACTAGTTTAACGATGTCTTTAATAACTTTTGGGGGAACAAGTTTCAATCCCTCAAGAAGCCTATGGACTAGTATGCAGGAGTGATCCAGCTCTCAGATTTCATCAAAAATATCTTAATTCGTGTTCTGAAGATGAACGAAGGTCTTACAGGGTTGGAACAACATGAGGGTGAAGTAAATACTGACAGAATTTTCATTTTTGGGTGAACTATCCCTTTAAGATGCTAAAACTTTTTTTCAAGATATATTCTATGAAAACAAGTTTATTTTTCTTAAATAAAGCCAAGTTCACACTACAGGATTTTAAGCCCAATTTAAGCCCGATTTGCAAATCATTGAGCTCGCCGACAGGTCAGGGTGTTAACGCGTGCAAATCACGGGGGATTAGCGGATGATGAACGCTTGCCAATCTGTTAGTATGAAAGAGCCAACAATGCAGCGAAGACGCTCGCAGACGCGTCACCGAGAAAATATCTAGCATTCTAGATATCCAGAGCCGTCGTGCGACTCAACCTCAGTGATGTCATGAGCTACAGCCAATCATAGCAAGGCATGGGTTGAAGTCACCGGGTAAATCTTATTTTTTTGCATTTGTTTCTCAGAGCAAATCATCGCGCAAACAGTGTGCAGGACTAGTTTCTGTCTGACGTCCATATTCGCATGTTGTGTTCTCTTCTTAATATTATTGGGCAATGAGGTTGAGAAAAAGAAACTTAATTCAAGATCTATTCTCTTAAGGCAAGTTTTAATGTCATGCAATTTTGCTCTCTAGTAAATCTTAAAATATTTAATAGTAAACAAAAAACAACAACAAATAAAACTTATATTTTCTAAAACAAGTTTTGTCACAATTGTGTAGACATAATTAGTATACATGTATACTAAAACTGTATGTTGTACACCTTGTATACCTCAATGCTAAGTTTGGTTTCAGACTTCTCTGCTGGATCTCAAAGAGCATGCATCGTCACTGGCCTCATCTGGCCTGAAGAAAGACTCCAAACTGAAAAGCCTGGAGATCGCCCTCGAGCAGAGGAGGGAGGAGTGCACTAAGCTCGAAAACCAACTGAAGAAGGTGAGCGAGAGGGTCCTAATTTAGAAAAGATAAAAGATAATAATATTATGTTAGTAAAAGGTTCTTTAAAATGGGATACTTTTTACAAATGCGATTTCCCGCCATTGATAAGTCTTAATAAGATCATGGAAATGACTAAAAATAAAATAAAATAGTTTAGTTTTTTTTTTTTGCTTTTCTGTAAAATATTTATTTGGCTAGATATTGTAGAGAAAAATTGTAGAGTAAAAATATAATGAAAACGTTTAAACGGATATAATCATTTAAAGGGCTTCAACCTCAAAATGAAAATTCTCACCCTTGTTTAGTTGAAAACCAACTTTCCATTGACTTATATTGTATGGACAAACAAGCAAACAAACAATGGAAGTCAATGGGAACCGAAATTGTTTGGTTTTCAACTTCGAAATATCTTATTTTGTGTTCTGCAGCAGAAATGAAGGCATAAAGGTTTGGAATGACATGTAAATAAAGTCAGAATTTAATTTTCAGGTGAACTATCCCTTTAAATATGTTTATCAAAAGATTGGTACTTTATATACTTAAATGAAATTTCACCAAGCAATCTACAATTTATTAAAAACTGGAAAGGCCATGGAAATACTTTGGTAAAAAATATAGGAACACTAGAATTGAAATGAAGCCATTGTAAACTACAAAGGACAAACAAATGGGAGAGGAAGCATGGACTTACATATTTGAGTTTGTGTAAGTTGTGGATGTGTTTATATCACATTCATTTATTAGGTCCAGAGTGCCGCAGCCAATGCACAGGCCAACACAGAGATATCTGAGCGGATTTCTTCACTCGAGACTGATGTGGCCAGACATAGAGAGGACTCCGCCAAAGCCCAGGCTGAAGTCGATCGTCTATTAGACATCCTGCGTCAGATGGAGAACGAGAAGAACGACAAGGACAGGAAAATCAGTGAGCTGGAGAGGTCAGTCACCATGGCCTGCTCTCACCTCTTTTTTTAAACGTGATTATCTTTTTTCATTGGTGTAGCAGTCAAAACATGTTACGTATTTGTCCCTTTTTGCTGCCGTGTTTAAACATCACCGTCAAAACGTTTTCCGTGTCTGCGTTTGACGAGGCTGATGTTTTGTCTGGGCTTCCTTCCCCTCTTTGAGTTGTGTGTTAAAGCACTGATCTTTTTTTTTTTTCTTACGCTAAACAGCCTTTGAACTTCTGCTTTTTGTCTCCCTCTTTTTCACTTTTTCACCTGGAAATGTGTACCTAGTGTGGCTTCCAGGTTAGTAGATACATGTGTACTTTCACACACATAAATGGACCAAGTCTCAAGAATTAGAGTTTAAACCTGTTAAAGACCTCATAAATAGAATTTTGTAGTTTTAGTCAACCCTTAAACATTTTTAAATGACAAAAATGGCTTTTAGACATATGAATTTAAAATTTACCAATAATTTTTGGTAACACTTTACAATAAGGTTCATTAGTTACTACATTAGTTAACATTAACAAAGAATGAACAATACTTCTTCAGCATTTGTTAATCTTTGGTAATGTTAATTTTAACATTTACTAATACTTTATTAAAATCTTGTTAACATTAGTTAATGCACTGTGAACTAACATGAACAACAATGAACAGCTAGATTTGTATTAATTAGCGTTAACAAAGAATAACAAATACAGTAACAAATGGTTAGTTCATGTTAGTTAATGCATCAACTAATGTTTAATAAATGAACCTTATTGTAAAGTGTTACCAATTTTTTTTTTGGGGGGATGCACCAATATTAACATTTTAAACATCCCAAATCATGTTATGACTGATAACCAATAAATTTAATTCTATTTTGTCTAAATAAATTTAAATACATTATAACTTTTACATTTAACAGTGTTATTAAATTAATAATTTAACATTTTAGAGATTAAAGATTAACTTAATGTAAATATAAATTTAAGAAAATGAGCATGAAAAAAAACATTAATATCTGATCATTAAATTTGATTTTTACAAATGTCTGATAACCGATATGTAACAAATATATTGTGTATCCCTAAATTTCCAGTCAGATGATCTCTAAAAATGAACTAGAAAGTAGCAAATCATAGTTCATAGATGACATAAATAGAGCCTTTTGCCTATTTTCAAATGAAATGATGAGCCTTTCAATATGTCCGACTGAAAGTTGCGCATCATAAAGTGATTTCATTGTGTTTTAAGTGCAAAAAAAGAAAGGGAATGTATTTTGCTCCTCCATATACTCACTGTTTTAAGTTTATGAATAGTACAAGGAAGTTATTTTACACGTGATCAGGCTTGGTGATATTTACTGATCTTGAATAAACCAGCTCGTATTTAGATCTCCAGATAGTGTTATAAACCCCTCTGCCCAGAACTCTTCATTTTACTATTAAACCCCAGAGAGTTCCTCTCACAACCGCTTAATGTTTATGTTTCAGGCAAATGAAAGAGCAGAGTAAGAAGTCCTCTGTCAAACACAAGGAGCCACCAGGGAAGGGCAGAAATGTCAACGATGGCCCACAGCAGGTGAGACGTACAGTGGGATAGTTATGACAGCTTTGTCATAATCTCCTTTGTTTTGACAGATCCCTGTATATTTCCAACACTGTCAAACTCTGCTGGTGTGCTTATGATGAGCTGAGCCTTGTCTACCCCAGGAGTCCCTGCGGCAGAAGGCAGAGCGCATCGAGGAGCTGGAGGAGGCTCTCAGAGAGAGCGTTCAAATCACTGCCGAGAGGGAGATGGTTCTGGCGCAGGAGGAGGCCGCACGAACCCACCAGGAGAAACAGGTCAACACTACAATGCTAACTAGCAAAATTGCAAATGCTCACAATTCACCTTTGGCTAAGCCCCGCCCCCCTTAGTTACTGTTGCTACTTCCGTCAAACTTCATCTGGGCTCTGGTTTGGTATCAACATGGGTTATGCTGTGACGGCTCTTCCTGCTGAACTGTTATCAAACTTTCATAAAGCAGCAAATAAAGTGTCCGATAGAAGTACACTACCGGTCAAAAGTTTAAGATCGGTAAGATTTTTTATGTTTTTAAAAAAAGTCTCTTCTGCTCACCAAGGCTGCAATTTTTTGATAAAAAATACACAAAAAACACAGTAATATTGTGAAATATAATGACAATTTAAAATGACTTTTTTTATGTTAATATATATTAAAATGTAATTTATTCCTCTGAAAAAACCCTGAATTTTCAGCATCATTACTCCATCTACACTCTAAAAAATGGTGCTAAATAGCACTAAAAGTGGTTCATTGGCTCGTAATCATAGGGGAACCATTTTAAGTGCCATATAGCACTTACCTTTTCATATGGTGCTATGTAGAACCATAAGAGGTTCCATAGAGCATGGTAACCATCCCAGAGAACCACCTGAAGAACCGCCTGAAGAACCAAACTGGGCTTAGTGGTGCTATATAGCACCATGACCACCGCAAAGAACCCCTGAAGAACCTTTTTTTTTTAGAGTGTAGAAGAAATATGAATCACATTTCGAACTGCATGATGGATTCCTATCGAAATTACTGGATTTTGCCCCAAACTCCCCCGCCCAAACATCGGTTTCAGCGGGGACTGCATCTTTAGTCAGTCTGTGAAGTACAGAAAAAACAATAATGAATGTGTTTCAACCTTTTGTTGATTTCTTAAAAGATGGAAGAGTTACTTGGAGCGATGGAGAAGGTGAAGCTGGAGCTGGAGTCCATGAAGGCCAAGATGTCGTCCACCCAACAGTCTCTGGCTGAGAAGAAGCTCATCTGACCACACTGAGGGCAGAGAGGAGGCGACATCTGGAGGAAGTGCTCGAGATGAAGTACGTTTCCAACTTGCTTTTTTACATCTTGCCATAACGGTGCTTGCAAAAGTCTGAAAACTTCAGTAAAGACTGAAAGAACGAAGAATGTTTGTGTTAACATTTTGTGAAATTACAACATTTTACATTGGGAACCTGTAGGCTATATCTATTTATGTAGGTTACACTTCCAAAACAAACGGTTCCTCAATGAATTTATCATGTTTTATACATCAGTAAATCAAGACAGTGACTAAACGACCAACTTCGCACTGGCCTTCACAGCGGCAAGAAAAACAAAAATGTCCCTTAGGGGTCTGAGGTGTTCTTTGGGTCCTGGAGGTGTTCTGACATGCTCTGACATTTGTGCCTTTTTCTGTTACTTGTGACATTTTCATGGCTAAAGTATTATTACATTGTATTCAGTAAACTCTGCTACAATAATATGTCAGCAGCATGTATGTAAAATGTTGTAGTTTTGAGATAATGACGTTTGAGATAAATACTTAAAACAATTGTGATATATTATTTACAGAAAATGTATAAATTATATACAGAAAGCGGGCAACACAACAATGTTAGAACACATTAAATGTGTAAAATATACATTTAATGTGTATTTTTTAATTATTTATAATTGAATGAAGCTGTCATTGCTAATTAACATAGTTTAATGTATCTGAGCACAGTCTGAGCTCACTGACCGTCCGACAGTTCTTCCGTTGTAATCCATAAAATGCATTATAAATCTCTTATTTACACCATATCTAGTTTAATTGCATCACTCGCTTGAAGTCTATGCACTCCTAAAAGTAAAGCTTTCAAAAGTGATGAAACATTATGGGTTCCCCAAAGAACCTTTCAGTGAACAGTTCTTAAAATAACCTTTTTTCTTAGTGTAAAGAGCATATAGAATTTAAAGAACTATTTTCCACTAAAATAACTTTTTGTGCAATGAAAAGGTTCTTAATGAGACCATCAATGATAATAAATAACCTGTATTACACAATAAAATTGAGTGTTGTCAAATTGATTTGTGAGATTTGACCTATTGGTTATCAAAATGATAACTTGGTTGCACTCATAATCTTCCTTATTTATTCACTAATTGAAACTTTAAACTTAATCTACTCATGCATTCGAGTCCCTCTTAGTCATGCATCGACGTACAATATAATATGCATTAACAGCAACAAACAGCAGATTGTAAAGATTTAAAGAACATTGTATCTCCCTCTGCCATTCATTGCATCACACATTTGTGTAATAGAATGAACTGGATCTAGAAGATGATCTAAATTGCTTTTAGAGACCAGATATTTAAAATCATTAAATAACCATATTTTTCATCAGTTCTCATCCTGAGGTCACTTTGGCAAGCTGTAGTGTTAATAATATAAATAAATGAATACAGAGTAAACAGAGATAAACATCATGACAGAAAAATAGGCTGTAATATTTTGAGTGAGTATATGTTTTTCATACCATCATAAATGCAGAGGATGATTCATTCTGCACGTCGCTTGCTCTGTTTGCTATTTCTGTCTTCGTACTTCAGCCGTGCTCCTGGGAATCTGTAGAAAAACTGAGAATAAACAAGCTATTTCTGTCTTTCTGAGACAATTACATGCAGCAATTTTGACAAAATCCATTTTGCACAGAGATGTTTCGAACTTGTGAAAGCAAACCTCTTTAATCTGTTCTTTTGAGTTTATAAAGACACCTGGTCATTGTAAATGTGGTCAGTTGCTTTCAAGAGCATTTCCATAGTACTTACGTTAAGTGATGTTTGACATTAGGCTTCGACTTCTAATCATTTCAACCAGGTATATATATATAGATTAGAGCTGTCAAATGATTAATCGCGATTAATCCCATCCAAAATAAAAGTTTGCATTTACATAATGTGGGTGCACTGTGTATAATTATATATATATATATATATATATTTATATATATATATATATATAAATAAATAAGCACACATGCATGTATATTTAAGAAAAAATATTATTTATATATAAAAATATTTAAAATATTAATATAAATTATATTTAAATCTATACAGTATATTCATGAAAATATTTCTTAAATATATACAAGCATGTGTGTGTTTTTATATATATAAAACAATTATACACAGTGCACCCAGATATTTTATGTAAACACAAACTTTTATTTGCATGCGATTAATCGCGACTTAATCGTTTGACAGCCCTAGAAAAAATATTTGTAAAACTATTGTAATTCACAGACAGGAGGCTCTGCTGGCAGCCATAAGCGAGAAAGATGCAAACATAGCCTTGCTTGAGCTGTCTTCATCCAAAAAGAAGAAGACACAAGAGGAAGTGGCTCAGCTGCGGAGGGAGAAAGATCGTTTGGTGCAGCAACTCAAACAGCAGGTACGGCTGCGTCACAAGGCTCAAAACGTATCTGTTTGTCCTCAAGGTCAAGTTGTTTGTTTGCTCAACTTAAAAGGCCTAGACAAAATACATCTTTGTTTTGACTGGTGGTGGGTTTCTGAATGCACACAAGGTCTATTGATGTGCTTGTTTCAACCTGATCTATTCTTGACGCCTAATCAACCCCCCTAACCTTTCGCTTTCATCCGTTTCTACCCCCCTTTCTTTCCTTACATCTGTGCCTCCTCTTTTCTCCTAGACACAGAATCGTATGAAGCTCATGGCGAATAATTACGACGATGGCTACTTGAAAAACGCCACCTGACCAGACCAACCACAAGCCTCCAAAATCACTCGATCAGGTCACAATCCGGTCCTCTACCAACATCAGAAAAGTGTTAAAGGGACAGTGCACCCTGAAATGAAAATCCTGTCATCATTTACTCACCTTCATGACATTCCAAACACATATAAACAACATGAGAAAATAATGACAAAATATTCATTTTTGGGTGAACTGTCCCTTTAAAATTGTGTCCTCCTGTCATCTGCATTTTTTTTTCTTCAGTGGAAATTCAATATGGCTGAATATGAAATAATTGTACCTTTGCTGTATTTCGCTTATCTCATATTCATAGGAGCTTAATCTTAACAGCAAGCCAAAGAAAGAAAAATTGGAGGTTTGGGCAGTTTCATAAATGTTAATAAAATATTAATATTAGAAACTGAGTTGGAACGGACGCTCATTGTCCATTTCCATTGCAGTCGTGTTATCGTAATTGAAATGGAGCTGCCCTCATCTCCAACGCAGACGCCACCATTTCCTTTTTACTGCCTTCATATTGATCATAACCCTATGGATTTTATTCTTATTCATGACTGTAGAAATCGCCCCTGAGCGCAGATCCAGGATCAGTTTCCCTTCAAACTCACAATACAATAACATCATCAAATACGCTGAAAGCTGATCCTGCGTCTGCGCTTACAGGGTCACTTCTACTTGGAAATATTTGCATACTAACCTGATCTTTTTTCCCATGCTGCTCTTGGCTAAAACCCTGCCATCTCTTAACCAATAGGATGATGAGGAGGGCATTTGGGCATAGCCTCACTGGCAGCCATTTTGTTTTAGAAGGGTGAGCATTTCTTTGATGGACATGTAAAAGCCAATCTCAGCTGCCCTGTTCCTCCCCATGTGACATCAAACCCTGCCTGTCTCGGCTGTGCCTGTTTGTGATTATTGACCATGTCATAGCAGTGCAAACATGCTTCTTAGGTTTCCACTGGGAAGTTATTTTTATTAGCAAATATTTGAGCCCTTTTTTTAATATGTCAAAGGTTATTTATTTTGATGAAAAACCTACATATATAACTTATTTATACTCGCACTGCTATGAAATAGTCTACAAATCTCATTCCCTCTGGTTTTGTTTTTCCCCTCCCTTTTTTAAGCTTGTTATCTCTATGTATGGTTTTGTGGTTAAACTATCCCAGATGGTGCATTAAGACTATGAAGTTTCCACACTCTCTTTTGCCCTCACCAAATTCAATTCCCCCTTTTCCGCCCCCCCCAAAAAAACAACAACAAAAATTGTTAAGGATGCTAAGCACTAATCAGGGTTACAATGTCAATAAAATGAAACAAATACAAAAAAAATATCTGTATATAAACTGGTAAGATAATGTCTGAGTATAAAGTAAAAAAAATATATTTTTATTATTTTTATATGAACAAATGAACAAACAAGTGAGGTTTGAGACCACATTGAGAATCTGTGATTCAAATCTGGAAACAAATTTGGTGTTCCTAAATTCTGAAATGTATTCAGTAAGGATGCTTTAAATTGCCAAAAAATACTGTTCTTTTTAACTTTATATTCATCAAAGAATCTTGAAATAATTTTTTTTTTATTTAAAAACTGTTTTAAACATTGATAATGAGAAGAAATGTTTCTTGTGCACCAATCAGCATATTAGAATGATTTTTGAAGGATCATGTGACACTGAAGACTGGAGTAATGATGCTGAAAATACATATTTCACATCACAGGAATAAATAGAAATTAATAATTTCTATTTTAATAATAAAAAAAGTTTAACTTTATAAAAAAATAACTTTTAATAATAAAAAATATTATAACATATTTTTATTTTCTCAATATTATAGTCTATTGTATTGTTGATCAAATAAATTTGAATGGTATATTAGCTGTCTTTAAAAAAATCTGTAATTAATTGCACCTAACATAATATAATTTCACTGTGAATCTCCAAATGAATGTAGACACATACAAAATGGTACATTTAAATAACTTTTTAATGGCACGTTTTTATAAAGTACTATGAATGAAGGCCAGTTTCACTTAATCCAATATTGCTACTGATTAAATAGATTTTTTCTTCATTTCTGGGGATGAGATGAATAAAAAATATTGTTTTCGTTGTTTTTGACCCATATAAACCATAATAAATAAGGTTATGAATACACCAACTTTTTACCAGTGAAATTTCACAATTTTCGATTCCAATTTTTATACCACAAAAAAAGAAACTACTGGCCTACCTTATTTAAAGTAAAAAAAAATAATAATGTAAAGACAAGTATCAGTCAGTAATAAGAACAAATATACAAATTCCAAGCAATTGCACAAATTAATAGAATCAAACAAAGATGCAAATTAAATAAACAGTGCTTTAAGATTTTCAGGCAGGTCTAACAGTAATATTCAGAAATTAAATAAAGTTGTAAAAATGTAAAATATGACTGCATAGTCTTTACTGTATACTAAATATAGATTAATTCTTATTAAAGCTAGAAATGTTATTCAGTCAAGAGCAGTGATTTAATCTTTGTCTTTTGTTGTTTGATTAATATTAATGACAGACAGCAGCAGGTTTATTAGGCCGCTGTCACTTTAAGACCTGATGCACATTTGATTTTCTCCAAACTCTTTGCATTGTTCTGACACGTTTTCACATTTAAGACTTACAAGAATACTTGCCAAGAATGACATTTTGACATAATTTTATATGTTTGTCCTTTCTAGCATGATAAGACACAAGAGAACTCAAATCTGTCTGTGAAGCGGATTTTGTGCGCGTTTCGGGTGTCGTGTATGCATGCATGTACAGTTTTAGCTGACGCACATTAACCAACCGTTAACTGACAAGATTAGATTGCCGAATTATTATTCAATTAAATGAATGGGTGAGTGCCTTTAAACAGCACTGTGTTTGTGTTTTAATTATTGAAATCCCTGCAGGCATTATTAAATATCAAATTAACTTGAGTTGGCAGTTTGCTGTCAGTTTACAGAAACATCAACTAAATAAATGAGGACTGCTCATTACTCTTTATCAGCATTTAACTAAACCAATGTTCACTGGAAGTTAGGTATGACCCAGAATGAGGGAAGTTACCAACAAATAAACTAAAATCACATTAAGAGACAGCGTAATGACATACATGGTTCCTTTATTAGAGCCCAGCCATAAAAGTAACAACAAAAACAGTATAATGAAATTAAACAACATGAAATATTAGGGTTTGGGGGTAATGTCTTGTCTCTTCATGTCTAAAAGCATGTTTGCATGCCGAAATATGTCTTTTCAAAGCTCCGTGCTGATAGAAATACATTGATAGTGCTTGGATTGAACAATATCAGCCCCAGCAAGCTAAAGTTTGCAGACGCATGTGAACAGACTCTCTGTTTCCCACAATCCTTAGCTTCTGTGGTAGTGACGGTTCTCTGATCTGTAGATAAGATCTGGGCGGAGAGCTACAGTGCACAGGAGCTCTACACTGGCCACCTGATTGATCCCGTACAACCACCCCAAAACCCTTTACTTATCTCATCACACCAGTTACCCAGGACCCACCGTCAGTGACGACACACACATTTTCACAGGTAACATTATATAAAGTGATTTTTTTTGTATCCTGTAATTTATCATAAATGTTGTCTAAAATTTGCAATGTAAATCTGAAAGTAATATAATTGAATATTGTCATGTCAGACCTATTTTTTGCCGCCTTTCCGAAACGACTTCTAATAATGGTTTCAGTCCCAGTTTTATTTCCACTTGAGCCTGGGACAGCACTGCAAGATTACAAACCTTTCTCGGCCGGGAATTCTGAAGTGACATCTAGAGCCCAACCGATAAAGGATTTTGAAGGCAGATACCGATACAAAAATGTGTTGTTTTTAAAATCCGATATTCCGATATATTGGCCGATATTATAATTTTTTTTTTGGTTCAGAAATGCGCAACAAAATCTTGAGTTAAGAGAACAAATGGGGATGTTCTTTTAATAGTTATTAAAGCAATGTATGTCTCGTGACCAACTAACCATGAACACACTTCACCGATTATCTCACTCGCGTATAACTGATTCTCTCTGCCCGACTCTGGCTGGATCAGCAGGTTACAGGATGTGTGGCGCGTTATACACGAGTGTTGCCAACAGGGACGGTGTAGAGTGCCCTCTGGTGGACAAACTATACAACTCCAACACTCATGACATGGTTGAAGCGTGATTCGTCCGTTTTTGTTTTATTTTTGAAATATTAATTTATCGGCCATTATAACTGCCGATACCGATATTTTAGAAAAGGCCCAATATCGGCCGAGAATATCGGCCTGCTGATATATCAGTCTGGCTCTAGTGACATTGCCACTCAGGATTGGTCAATTGTCTGTTGCCTGACTGCCAGTTTCTCTGTAGCTGGCCAAATCACGATTTGATAAAAGCAAACAAGTTAATATTTAAATTATCCTCCATAACAGGTGGAGGCTATAGAGCATCACAGTCCCGCCCACAGCCCGAGAAGAACTTTGATGCCGGAAGTAAATTTCCCATTCATTTCTCCCATTGACGTTTTGTCCATATCTAAAATCCATATTAAATTAAATCCATATCTAAAGAGTATTAGAGCATGTCTGAGGATAACCAGCAACGGCTGAACTCATAAGCATACAACATATCATTTTAAGTGAAAAAAATAACGAAGAGAAAATCCAAAAAAAAGTCAAGGGTACAAGACTGTACATATTTTTATTTCAGAGCAAAGGAACTACTCCTCCCATAAACCACAGCCCCTCACTAAAGTCGACTGAAAGCCACCGTGAAAGAGCCTTTTGAGTGACTTCCAAATCTGACGACGTGCCACTGTAAACTTTTTCCTCCAGTGAATTTTACATAGTGAATGTGAAGGGAAACTAATTTCCTCGATTTACTGAAGATATATGTCGGTCGATATATTTGCCGATATATCGGCCGATATTTTTTTTTTCTGAAACGCGCAACAAAACATTAACAGATTTCCCTAACATTAGTTATTTGTAGTTATTTATGAGTTTTAACTAAAATAGCATTTCATGCATTTTATAAAGAAACTTTTTTCTTTTATTGTCACAACAGAACAAACCGATGATAGTGGCATTAGCTAGCTTTGTGGTTAGCTAGTCTATGATGAGCCATAATTTAGCAATGGATAACGTCATACTACAAATTGTAAAACATACATTTTTAATATAACAGGCCAAGGAGAGATGATACGTCTCATTGCTATAACTGTCACACGCTATTCTATAAAGAAAAACTTCAGTCACATTGTCAAAAGTTAAAAGGACAGTCAGTCAACTACACTGTTACAACGTAACGTAATTATTACTAGCTAATTCCGCTTCACTCTCAGCTTATTTAACAGCAGCAAAACTGGACATGATAGTTACAAATTTTGTCATGCTTATTTAAGTTAAGAGAACTGATGGGGATGTTCTTTTAATTGTTATTCAAGCAATGCATGTCTCGTGACCAACTCAACGAGTGTTGCCAACAGGGGCCGTGTAGAGTGCCCTCTGGTGGACAAACTATACAACTCCAACACTCATGACATGGTCCATTTTTATTTTTGAAATATTAATTTATCGGCCATTATAACTGCAGATACCGAAAGTTTGGAAAATGCCTATTATCGGCTGATAATATTGGCCTGCCGATATATCGGTCTGGCTCTATTTTGTATATTATTTATTAAAATATTCTTTGATAGTACAAATATCAGGCAGATTGTTTGCAATGAAAAACATTCAATATTCACACTAATGTAACAATGTTTCAAATGAAAACTTGAATCAGAACGTTTTGCATATGATTTGATTAACAAGCTTGTAATTCTTTTTGGGTTTCAGTGGGAGCCTGGGATGGTGCGTCAGTGTGGAACTGCAGTTAGGATCCTTGGACCCTGCACTGGACCTCCAGAACCTAACTGGCCCTGATCAAACCCTTCAGCTTCCTCCACTGTCTCTCTGCCCTCACCTCTCACCTGAACTAAACCGGAGCCCTCAAAGAGTCTGTAACAGTCTGTAGTCTTAATACTGGTGCAGCCTTGAAAATATGCAGTGTTAGTTGAGTTGTGAATGCAATTTTAATTTCGTTCTCTTGATATGTCATCATGGTTGAGTAAAAAAAAAAACAAATTTAGAATGTTAACCTGATCAATGGGTGGTGCTATATAAACATAACTGAATGCCAAACTGTCGTTAAACAATTAAAAAAGTGTTATGCTAATTTAACTGCACTCAGTATTAAGACTGTCGGACTATTCTGCGTTTAGGTACTGTAGCGTCTTGCACTGGGTATACTTCATTGGATGAACCTTCCCCTTTACCGAAACCTATAGGACACCTTCAAGAGCATGATGTAAACATTTATAGATAGTGATGTCTATTTGTCACACCTGGCGCCAAGTCGGTGGAAAAAAATCAGGTTCTAAATGTCCTTTAATTCCAATAACAGCTGCTACATGGAATAGACATAAAATATATGTGAAAACAGTTTGCAGTGCTCATGAAGGAGTCATCGAGGGGTTTGCGCAAGAAATTACAGTTCTCGCTGACTAGATGACTATAGTTGTTTTCTAGCAGCTCTTAGACAGGACATTGTGCAGGCTCCCAAATATCTTCATATCATATCCTGATAACCAGTTTCTGAGAGCTCATTGCTGGTTTTATGTACTCTCATAAACATGGATATCATTGTGTGTCTCTCTCTCTCAAAGTGGATTTTTTTATGTTGCATTTGTGGCCTATTGTCTTCGTGTATTAAAATTACAATAAAAGATGGATAGTCCACTAAAAAAGCAAAGTCAAAACAATTAAAAAGAAAACAAGAGATGATCAAATCAGACAAAAGACACGGGTATGGGTGTTCTGAATTATTTGTATAAATGTGTATGTATATAAATATGTATTATCTGTGTTTTCACTCTCTGAAGTTTTCTTTTACTACTTGTGTTGGGATATGCATTTCGCCATTAAGCAAAACATAAGTACACAGTCTGGACCTATGAAATTTCACAGTGGGCGTGGCTTCAGCAACTTTCTGACTCAAAAATTTCGCTGTCCAGTCAGACAAAAGCTTTAAATGCTTTATATTGAGATTTAATGGTATATTTTGCAGCTGTTGTGCAGCAGTGGCCAATTTTTCCTTTTAAGCAAATGGAATAGAGAAGAAATTCAGAAATTAAAATGGTTTGTATGTTCTACTGAGCTATGAACAATATACACTCTGTGTCCCACGGTGAAAAAGTCATTGATTGGCAGAGTAACTAAACATCTGTTTTAAATCACAGCTGACTTAACATGGACTACATGTCATGTTCAGCTCAAAAACTTGCCTACACTAAATTTCCACCCACCTCTCATCTTATCGCTACAGTAGTCATTCACCCCAAAATTAAGATTCTGTAATTATGTAGGTTTAATCCTATGTGATCTCTCATACTGCAAGCCTGACACCGTCACTGATCCCAGATATTGGACTTGTCATATTTATTACAACTTTTGTGCAGATTGGAGGGTTTAAGCCCTGCACAAATTTACAATTAAACTGTTTAAATTGATTCCAAGATATTCATCACTGAGAAACAAAAGCCTGAAGTCAAGAAGTCGCCCGTCTCATTGCATGCAACAACGAAAGGAATCCTTACAAGCATTAGCCAACGGTTTTAATTAAGTCAAGGCTTTTGTAATGCAAACAGATCGGTCTTGACGTTATCTGTTGTTGATGCACTGTAACCATCAAATCCAGATGTCCCTTCTCCAGTTTGAAAATCTGGTTAAAAGCGGCCAAATCACATTCACTCAGCATTGGGTTTCCCACAGAATTTGCCTCATTAGTGTTATATAACCATTAGAAAAGTGAGTGCACTTGTCTGTTCTTTAATCGAAATTACATAACCACAACTACATCATGCAAATGTGTCAGAGTAGCAGTCACTAATGTGGTACTCGAACCCAACCGGCAGGTCAAATGTTTGTGTGAGATGGTTTATGGAAAATCTCAAGTGTTTACACAGACACCGGTGGGCTGAACCATCCCAGAAGGATTTCAAACTGTGACATCATCATCAAGGGCACCAAACAATAACAGTCCTGCCTATAAATGGTAAGGCTTTTCTGATTATTGGTAATAAAACTGGGAGTTGACTCGTAATACATCCACTGCTGAGCGCTATAAAAAAACTATACTTTAAAGACGATCAATTCTGTTTGGTCACAGGTTGACATTGTAAACATTGGTGAGGGATTTATTTATTTTTTAATGAAATTAGAGAGACTTGGACTCAATGTTTTCAACTCTTGCCTAACGTTTGGACTACTATGGCCCCAATTGTTTATATGAATGTTACAACATTTCTCGTAATGACATTTTCAGTTTGATGTGGGGTTGCCACATCTCTAACATCAACATGAGGTTAACAAAGGATGCTAACAAAGGACATGTGTCAATACATGTGCTCTTTCAAATGGGATTTGGATTTCTGCAGTTTAACTAAATTACCAAAATGCTTTGAAGGCAACTTACTCTGGTCGGTGGCAATCTTGGTAACACCCCTGGCAGCTGTTTGTTGTCATGCAATCTCCCAATATCTTAAAAAAAAAAACATTCAAAAAACATGGGAAATAAGGAATAATGTCTGACAACAATATCATAAATTACTGTATAAAAATAATCACAGACACCAGGTGGGATTAGAGTTCTCAGAAGATGCCTGAAAGCAGTAATTTTCTGGTTCAAAATTGGTTTTGTGGGAAAAATACAGGCTTGTTCAATTCATGGTTTAATGAAAGTATGAAAGAAACACAAAAATACCTAGTAAAATAGTCCTGAATAGACCTTTAGTCACTTTTTAGAACTCCAATGCAACTGTGAATCTTCTGTGGCTTGGGTGCATATGTCTGTGTGTGGGGCATGCTGCTTTATTGGCAGGATGTTGAGAAGCTGCTGCCATCATAATTCTCACACATATGCATATCTGCACATGGGAGAAAGGAAATGACACATGCAGAGAATGCATTATGTTCTAGATTAAAGACTGATCGTAACTGTGATTTAGATTAAATGTCAGGGCGAGCCAACACAAATGACTTTGACAAATCACATTCTGCTTCTCAGTTCTGATGCGTTTAAAAAGCTTGAAATAATGTTAAAAAATTAAAATAAAACGTGTGTGCTGTTTAACGGTGCATACACAACATTGCTGGTATTTCAACACGGTCTCTTGAGAAATCAAAATTTTATAAGATGGCAAAAAAAGAAAACCCTAACCCAACAATGATTGTAATAATAAGACAAACCATAGAGCTCTAGTTGCATGATCTAAGTTGAATTATTACCAGCTGAGGTGGTGCAAGAAATCAAAACAAATTAATCAATCAAATGTATCGAAATAAAACTAAGCTTAATCAGACCAGTGGAAACCAAATATGCATAAAACAGAAATTGTTTCCAGTTTAAATACCATGGCAATTAAAACATTGCAATAATAATAATGATAATAATTAGGAATTTTATCTTGTTTTTTCAGTAAAATCTGGACATCCTTAAATCAAGATCAGTTTAATTGCAACTTTGCAAGATATTAATGCCGTATCTTTAATACAAGTGCATTTTGTCTTATCACATTAGCATATTTTATTGTTTTTAAACTTGCTTATACTTCTACAGCCGGTGCAATAAGACAAAATACATTGTATTCAAGATACATTCTCTGGGTAAGCAAGAATGCAGTGTTAAATGTATTCTGAGTTAAGTATTTTTAGACATTTTAAGTGGGGAAAAAAGAGAGACTTTTTTACATTCTTCTTAGACAAATATATATATATATATATATATATATATATATATATCCTAAGCAAATATATCCTACACAATAATTTATCTAAAATTATATTTGTAAAATTAAAATATTGTCAATAACCATTCCAATTTTTAATAAGCTTTTGCTTATTAAGACACAATATTGAGATAAATATTATTGATAAATTGAGTATACCCTGTGTTGACCGTTCTGCAAAGAGGCTGTTACTTTGTGACTCTCTTTGTTGAGAGTCATCACAGAGCATCGCCCCTCTCTGAGCTCTCGTACTTCTATAAAGGGAGGTGGTCCTCCAATCCCTCCTGTTACTTCTCTCTCACACTGATCAGACCTGCTCACCAAACAGGACACAATGTGGCTCGCTTTATTTTACATATGGGGAAGCCTGTTAGCATTTTCTGTGTGTGACATCTGCCCAGAAACCTCAGAGGACGCTTCATGGGTAAAGCTGAAGCCCCTGGGCACTGCGGGGACGAAGAGAACCTGTGCCCTTACCAACTCACCCTACCTCCTCTCTCAATCCAGCTTCCCAGGTCTTTTATGGAGCTGGACAAAATGGCCAAGGAGCTTCACAACCTAAAGGAAGTGGTGAACCAGCTGAGGAAGGACTGCCAAGAGTGTAAGGACAGGCACAGTATTGAGAGGGATGAATGGAAGGACCACAGCGAAGAAGAGGAAAAGAGACCTCAAAGTCTAAGGCATAACATCAACATCAAGGAGACACAAAGTCAAAGTGGAGAACAAGTTGTCCGGATCTTCACTTCAATCCTACCGCAAAGAGACACATCAGAAGGTGAAGGAAGTGTCAAGGGTGGCGTGAAGAGGCTTGATCAGTCCATTCTGGAAAGTCAGAGAAGGAACATTGATCAGAGGATTCGATCTAAACCAAGGCACCACAGATCAAAGGTCTGAGATGAGCAGGGAAGTAAAAATATTTAACCTCTCGCTTGATGATATACCTGAGGTCAAACTGGTGGCCTCACCTACACCTGAAGAGAGGGAAACTCAAGCCTAAGCAAAGTGAATTAATAGAACCATTCAATCCTATAAAAAAGGATGTTGTGCAATTCCCAACCCATGTGAAACTACAGCCAAACAGCTACAGGTATGGACATGTAAAGAACATCAGTAGCATCCTGGCGACGAGAAGAAGAGTGCAGAATGTGCCTGATCAGAACAGGTTAAGCAGCGTTTCAAGAGATGCTAACACTAAGACAATGGATTTAAGCGCATCAGCTGGGAACAGAAGGGTTGTAACTTTTCCTGTAGGACATGGACCATTGAGGCCAAAGGGATCCTACATAAACAGTAGAGTTGTCAAGGCTAACAATGAAGACAGACTGAAGAACCCTGCTTTGGTTAGGAAGACTAATCCACAAGCTGGGGTCATGACGGTTAAAGCTGAGCCAGAAGGGACTGGATTTTCCCCAGTGAGAAGTGGCGTTATGAGGGTAAAGGAAACAAGTTCTCATGCAGCAAACAAAAAACCTGGTGTCATCAGTGGATTGATCCCGTCAACAGATGACCAAAACAAACAAGACATCAGTAGGGTTTCTGGTCCCAGAACAGATGATGGACATGCCCTGAAAAATGCAAGCCAAGCCACTATACTTAATGAGGACGATTTGAGAAAGGTAAACAAGACTGAGATTGGAAGACTTCCAAAAAAACATAGTAAAGAAAACCAAGGAGATGTGAGTCTCATTGCCACAAATAAGTCAATCTCTAGTGTTATAAACCAAGCTGAACAGCCAAACATATTTAAAGAGGGAAAGCAGTATGGGGGACTGAGTGAAAGTCTGGTAGTTATTAGTAGAGAAGCAGAGACTAGCTCCAAAGTGGATAGAGAGGATCTGCCTTTCCAAGCCAGACAGGTGGAAAATGAAAAATATCTAAACCCAAACACAGAAACTAATAATGGACAAATTGATTCCACAATTTTGGATAAAGCTGACGTCACTTTGAATGAAAGGACAGTTAATCTACTGTCAGCAGATCTTAAAGATAAGATGACGGCCAGGAACGTTCATTGAAGCAGCAAAGGAGGACATCGGGATTGACTCAAAGAGTGCAGGGATGGTGAAAGAGGACATCCCGAGGCACAGCAAAGCCATCTTGTTGGAGAAAGATCTAGTGAAGCCTAACCTTGTCCAAACTGTAAAAAGTAAATTGATAGATAGTACAGCGAATTTGACCAGTACAGTTCAATCACCTGTGGCAGGCCAGGGGACAAGGAGAATTTCAATAACTCCACTCAAAGCTAAAGCTGAAGAGGAACCGGCAAAAAATAGCGAGAAGATCAGCAAGATACATGAAGTAAGTCCAGACAACACAAGAGATGTGATGCCAAACCTACTAAGACAACCTGAGATACATCCAACAACTGTGATTTCACCTAGAGGCCCCAAACTAAGACAACCTAATATTATAAACAAACTCTCAGGAAACAGGACTATTAGACTACCTTCAAAGCTGTCCATTCCAGTCAGAAGCAGCCAAATAGCCAGGAAAAATGGCACTGGAATTATAAAACAAAGTTACATGAGGAAGCCAATCTCTCAAACTGAGACAAATATAAACAGAGGCTTAAAGACAAAGGGAAGCACAGTGACTCAATTCTTCAGTCCCACTGCTACAACATCTACTGTAGAACAAGAACAAAAAGAAAAAATCAAACACATCCCGCAGGTGACGAGGTCAAACGTATTGGACAATCGTTGGTTAAGATCCAACATTACAGAGTCAAAATCACAATCAGAGATTCAAAATGCAGGTGACGTACAAGATTTGGATGAGGTTCAAGAAGATAAGTACCAAATTGGAGACAACAGCAAGACTGTGTTGATATCAAACATTGGGGACCATGCAGAAGATTCTAAAACTCAAAGTGGAGTATCAAATTCACCTATTGATAGGAAAGAAAGCAAGATATTCAGTTTGGGAACCACTGATACCAGCAGTCAACACCAATTTGAAGTGGAAAAGACCAGCAGCGGGACTAAAAGGCCAACTGCATCGACCTTACAGAAAGAGAAACCAGGAACAACTCAATTCACAACCTCAACGCTCTCTTTTACGGACACAGACCATAAAGATGGTACAAAAAACATTCGTACAGTGTCAAACATACATGGTGAATTGACTAAACATGTCAGCCAGGATACACCCATAAGCTTTGAAAATATCGTAGCAACAAGAGAACTGGACCTTGTTAAATTTAATAAAGAGAGAATGGAAGAAAACACTGGGGAGATATTATCCAACCCAAATAGTGAGGACACGGACCAAGGTTATAGCGAAGGGAGGTACACAATTCCAGTTGTTTTGGAAACGCTTACAAATGTTGAAGAAATTAAAGGCTCAAAGCTTTTCTCACTCAGCCCTGAGGACACAGCTAAGGGATTTAAATCACATGCAGTCAGGGATGAGGTAACTGAGAGAGAGCAAGTAGAGAAAAAGATCAACAGCACCTGTCTCAGTGATTGCAATACAACACCAACCCCAAAGTCTACAACCCAGACCAGGCCTCCATTGAACTCTGGAAGAGGTAAGGAATTTTCTTGCTCAACCCCAAACCGCGGTTGTTAATTGTTATGTTTTTTCCAAGTTGAAGGATTATTTACTTTTATTTAACGCTGAAAAAAGCACTCCAGAGTGTTTCGAGTATGGCATGTTTATTTGACATAAAGCTTACAGTAGAGTATAGTGAAATAAGTCACTATCACTATGTATGTATAGATTACACTCAAGGTTATAGGAGAGTGCAAAGCACCCCGGATAATAATTTTATCCTCAGTATACTCTACACTTTAAAAATGAATATGCTTTATCTAATCAATAAAATTGTGGCAACAGATCACAAGCAAAAGTATTAATTAAATTTAACAAGTTAGAATTGAGTAATAATTAATTAATTTAATTCCTTAAAAGTTAACCATTTAAAGAGTAAAGTTTACACCCAAAAATATAACAAAAATATCTGAATAACAGACAGACGTCAAAGATTAATTAAGAACTATTTATAGTATATTGTCAACATTGAAGACACCTGATGTTAACAAGCAGAATCACTGAAGGAAAAAACAGTAATTTTAAAACAATCCTAAAACAAACACCGATCATCATAATGGTGACTTAGATATACGTTTTTTGTTTGTTTGTTGTTGGTGTAAGTTTTACTCATTTTAAATGGTTAATTTTTAGGAATTAATTTGATTAATTATTACTCAATTCTAATTTGTTCAATTTAATTAATGATATAATCTATAAGCTTGTAATCTGTTGCCACAATTTTTTGATTAGATAAATCGTGTTCGTTTTTACAGTGTAACACGTTCTGTGACCCTGCACTTCATCTTGATTGTGTGATAGGATTCCAAAATTCTCCATAGCAGGGATAAGTGGATATGGATCCTCATCTGAGTAGCAGATGTTGTGGTTTTTGTGAAGAGGACTAGCTGTAGGCATCTTTTGTCTGATGTATCAGGATGTGGTGTCTTTATTGAGCTTGAGGAAAGTGTCAAAGTCAAAAACTTTTCAGCTAAGCATAATTAATGCATTAAGACTAAGTTCAGTACCATTCCGTCGCGTGCCTAAATATGCATGTCCAGTGATTGGATGAAAAAAATTGGCCTGGTTGCTCAATGTAGTGAGTAAATACACCCAGGTGGTCCACATTTTCATGTATAAAACAGCCTTAGTATATCTCTTAAATTAAATATTAAGAATTGTCTACCGAGCAAATTTGTATTTTTTTTGTTTTTGTTGGGGACAGATCATTTCAGTGCATCTTGCCCTGTTTTCCTTTAAAAATGAATATGATCCAGATTTTCAGCTGAATGTTTCAACCCAATTTGTATTGTGCTTTACAAAATAAAATCTAGTTTCAAAGCAGTTTTACAACAAAAAAAATCCTTACCGGCTTCTATAGTTCTCTAGATGACAACTGGAAAAGAAATACTCCCTAAGATGTTTACCCACATGTAAGCATGCCGATTTAGGTTGTTTACACATTAGAATAGCATTTATCATCAACAGAGGGTGAGGTAACCTAACATCATTTTTATTGCCTACAGAAAACGGACCTGCACAAGACTGCGCGGACTACATTACGAAATCACGAAGGAATAGTGTCTACAGAGCTACGCCGTGGTCGAAAACAGCACGTTTCCTGTTTTCTGTGACATGGAGACCTCTGGTGGGGGCTGGACATTGATTCAGCAACCGTTTTGACGGCAGCACGAGCTTTCAATCGCACCTGGGACGAGTACAAGAATGGATTTGGTAAACTAATAGGGGAGTTTTGGCTTGGCAATGACAAGATTCACTTGCTGACAAAAGCAAAAAACATGTCATTGCGAATAGAACTCGAAGAGCTTTGAGGGTGTCAGAGAATATGCCCATTATGAGCACTTCCATGTAGCCAATGAAAGCCAACAATACCGCCTGTCCATCGGTGGCTATTCCGGTACAGCCGGTAATGCCATGCAGTTCAGTAATAAATTCAATCATGATCAGAAACTTTTCACCACACCAGACAGAGACAATGACCAGTATCCCTCTGGAAACTGTGGGGCCTATTACAGCTCAGGCTGGTGGTTTGATGCATGCATGTCTGCAAACTTAAATGGGAAATATTATCAATCAAAGTACAAAGGGGTACGTAATGGGATATTTTGGGTACGTGGCACAACATTACAATGGAATATTACCCAACCAATGAAAGACAATCTTTTAAGACTGTTAGAATGATGATAAGACCTAAACATTATGCAAACTAATATTTACCTAAAACCTACCAATTAAATTAAACGAAGAAGTCTTTTGAATTTGTGCGATAAAAGAAAACCGAAAGTCCTTAAAGTAAAGTACACTCTTGTGTTACTGATCTATAATAGTAAATTGTCGGAATTTGCAATTAACGATGACAAATGTTTCTGTATCTGTTGTTTTTTTGAGCTGTACACATATGCATTTTTTTGCTACTTTTTTTTTTTTTACTTAGAAAATACCAAAATGGTTGTAGGTCTGGGCAATCCATAACTATGTTTACATGGATATATGCACTATTTATTGTCAGTTTTTTAATAGCTGAATTAAAGCATCTGTAATTTTTTATTATTTTCATTGCAAGTGTTATTTTCAAACATTGTAATTTGTAAACCCCCCAAAGTACCTTCTAATAAGAGGAAATTTCAAATTCAGTAAAAAAAGGATTTACTAATGAATAAATAATGAAATTTAGACTTTCCAATCTCAAGAATAATTGAAAGTTGAAAGTTTAACACCTCTGCATGAGCTTGAAAACATCTGTAAATATAACTATGCACTTATGGATGGAACATAGTTGTCATGAATAAAACAAATGTGTATCTTTTAATCACAAGGATGTCATTTTTTATTATTTACACACTCTCAAGAGAAAATAAAATTTCGTAAACATGTATTATGCGAGTTCTGCGACGCAAAACAAAAAAGTGTATGATTAAGAAAGACAGACTTATAAATTATACACCATGTCTTTTCCGTTAGCAAACCACATTGTGTTACAGTACTAATTGAAAAAACAGTGTGTATGCAGCACGTTAACTGTTAACTTTTCAAATGTCCATTATGGTATGCTGCTAATGATCTGTGTTTCACTAAAATGCAATACATATTCTAAGCAACATTCACAATCAGTCATTTCTGTCACCTGAGTGGAAACTCACCACTGAGCCAAAATTCGTTAACCTCCCTGCATCATTGTGAACACGAAACGTAGGCTATTCAGCTTCATCCTTGAGCCTGAAAGAAACAAGCAATTCCTGATAAAGAGCTTTTAAATAGCTGTACATTCTCATTGTCCGTTATATATTCCCTTACTTATGAATAACATCTACTTTCAAGATGATTTTACTCCTGAAGAATACAGCTGCTGGCTTTCAAAGAGCACCGTTCATATGTTCAGTCTCTTCTGAAGTGGAAAACGTTGTAGCCCAGCTCCACCATGGCCCCGATGAGCAGAGCCCACAGAGGGATGCAAACCGAGCTCACCAAGACGTTTATTCGGTTGTCTAATTTGGCACAGAGAGTCAGACAAAACGCCAGTTTAAGCAGCATGGCCACGAGGTACCACACACGCTTCTTCATGTTCTCCGTCCCGTTGCGAGGGTCGAACCCCGGCTTGCAGCGGCCTGCCCATTTTGACAATGAGCATGAGAAGGAGAATAAGATCAAAGGTCCAGACAGGAAGGAAGATGAGGAACCAGCTCCAGGTGATCTTCTGGTCTAACTTGAGGACCAGCATAATTAGGAAGATGAGTGTGAAGATCCATGTCAGGAGGACTCTTTGAGCAAGGGACATGTTCATTTGAGACGCTGGCCTAAGGGCACAGCAACAGGCTGATCTGAAAGAGAAAAAAATGATTATTACATGCCAAAAATTCTGTTCATGTCATCTTGTGGAGCTGCTTTTGATTTAATTATTTCAATTAATCATTTCACATTAATAACAATGACAATTAATTCATATTATTATTAGTCATTAAAATGTTCAATAAATTCAATTTCAATTGATGTTACGCTGAGAAATATAAGATGTATGAAACTATTATATTGATTAAATCTGCATTTTCTCTAAGAGTCATATATGAGATTATATGAAGAGTTCAGATGCAAAAGCCTCTAAGTGCCATTTGAAATTTTCTTCTAAAATGACCATTTTTATCAAGCTTGTATATTTAAGTTCAGTAATTTCACTTAAATGGCAATGAAGATAATCTATTAAGTGAAATTACTGAACTTAAATATACAAGCTTGATAAAAAATGGTCATTTTAGAAGAAAATTTTAAATGGCATTTAGAGGCTTTTGCATCTTAACTCTTCATATGGATACTCACAAAATGGCTGAGTAGGTTTAATATTAGTTTAACAATAAAACATTCATAATCACATCTTAAAATACAGCAATGGCCAGTGGTAAACGAGTTATTCAATTTTAAACTGTTTTAATTACAGTTAACGTTAGTGTCGCCAAGTTAATCGTTTTAACGACCCACCAAACTGTACGTTAATTGACACGCAAGGCTCACAGATGTGCTGTCTCACTAATAAACGAACATTTGCTTTATTTAATCTATATTTTATCTTAATTATCCCGTCCTGAGACATTCTCAAAATAAATGGTGTTCATTATTAGCACAAAACTAGCATAGACAAACCGGACTGGCTCTTTTCATTGTATGGGGACAAACCCGAGAAAAGAAAAAACGCATTGAGAAAAAAAACAAACTTACCAATGATGAAGACAACCCGGCTGGCCTTTTGGTTAGAAAGATGATTGAATCCCTTTTCCCACTGTATGAACACCATGAACACTGCTACCGTACAGTACAGAACAGACGTTTTCAAAACAACTTCTCTAAAAGGACTAAGTTGAGTGTGCGCAGCGCCACCTACCGGCCTGGAGGACGTGTATCACACAGGCCAGTGAGTAGGGATAGTTGACCCCACAAATGAAAATTTTATCATAATTTACTCACCCTCATGTTGTTCCGAACCTGAATGCAATTCTTTCTTCTGTTGAACACAAAAGAATTTATTTTGAAGAATATGGGTTACCAAACATTTGACAGCACCCTTTGATTTCCATCTTAGCATAGGAAGAGGAAGAAAAAATACTAAAAATATTTTCATGATTAGTAATCACAACATTTTTTCTTTTGTCAGATCAACTTAAATAATTTATTTAGTATTAATTTATCATATAATTTTGAGTTTCTGATGATTAAATCATTCACCTTCATTGTATTAACTCACTTTTTCCAGTTCAATGAACTTAAAATTTCAAGGCAACCAGGTTAATTCATTTTTTTAAGTTAAACCAACAATTTTTTTTTTTACAGTGTATGGTCAAGGAGTCCATCAACTGTTTGGTTACCATCATTCTTCTAAATATCTTATTTTGTGTTCAACAGAAGAAAGAAACTCATACAGGCTTTTTTATTTTATTTTATTATTGAAAACAACATTGGGTACAAACATGAAAAACCATCAATATACAATAAAGCATTTGTACAGACAATAAACTCATACAGGGAACAACATAAGGGTGAGTAAATTACGACACAATTTTGGTCCTTTTCCACAAAACATCTTCTTGTTAGATGGTCTACCAGCTTTTTATCTTCTTTTTTTATCTAATTTTCCTTTTAAATAAAATAGCACAAATACCATTGATGTCTCTATTCAGCCTCAAGATGGCACTGCTTCACTATTTTAAAGTGGTTAAACAGATTCTGCTGGTAGCAAACTGCTATAGTGAGGCTCTAAAGATGAATATACCATCGAAAGAATTTACATGAATCAATATCCCAATAAAATATAGAAATTGCATTTTGCTTTAAAGTCCCCATGAAATCAAAATCGACAATTCTTTTTTTTTATGGAATATTGAAGTAGGCTACTTATAATAAATTTAGCCGTGCACATCATTTAAACATTTTTTTTAATATACCTCATGATCAAAATAACTTAGTATGTGTTTACTGGCATGAGGGCGGGATCAACCTGTCACTCACATGATGTGCACCAATAGCAAACCACAACCATCCAATCAATTCCAGATGGACAAAATCAAGCCCCATCCTACATTTTATTTTGTTCAAGAAACCGTTTCACTAGGGGATAAAAGACTACCACAACTTCTGTTTCATGCCGACTTCAATTTTGACCTGTAAATGGAGCATTTCTCCCTGTTCTTTAATTACTATGCAATGAAAGACAGAAGGTTCAACCCCCAGCAGGAGAGAAAACTTTTAAGATTTATCTTGGTTGATGCCACAACCATCAAAAACTCATCAAAAAAAAATAGGTGATCAAAAAAATCACCTATTTTCTAAAATACCCTAGGGTCCAGACAAGATGCAAAGTGGGCACCGATTGCATACAAAAATCCACATGCATTCTGAATCAGTTAATGAGCTTATTACCCTTTGCAAATGTCCTGTTGTGGCTGCCATTACTAAGGCCTTAAGGGGATGTCAGCACAAAAGCCAGGTTATAATACAGCGGCTTCTTTGCTCTGTTGCTTATCTGTGAAACCACACAACTGCAAGCTGCCTTGAGGCCCGGAGCTGAGGACGGGGTTTTAATTGGGTCAGTCTGAATCTGCAGCCTGTTGCCATATCATGAGTGAATAGAGAGCTGGAAAAAGCATCCCTCTGCCTCTTTATGAGGATGCAAAACTTTCAGCCTACACACGTCTGGAAACAGTCTTCTACTCCATTATGAAGATTTATCTGCATCGTCTTGCATAGTAAACGCATGTATTATTTTTAGCAGGTTACTTTTTTATGGAAAGTCATGCGTTACATTCATTTTGCGTTACTTTTTCTCACCTGGGCTGGGCTTGCATGTCTGTCTTTAAGTAAATAAATAAATAAATAAAAGTTGTTGTTTTTTAAACAGATGTAAAGGCTCTTTCACACCAAAAGTGAAGTGAATTAAAGCTGCAAGCAGCATGTAGCGGTGTTCAAGCAGTTCAGGCTTTTAAAGCATCAAAAGACAAAGTTTTATGTAGCAAGCATTTAACCACTGAGATCATAGATGGAATAGACCATGTTTTAGCATGATTTACCATGATACACCACATTTCAGTGCGATTTTCATGATTTACCATGATTCTAGCATGATTTACCATAGTTTTGTGCTTGGAACACAACGTTTTTGACGATTATAGCGCCACCTATGATCTGATCCTCACGAAACTTTGCATGCTTCCTAACCATGTTAGGACACATATGCTCATCGATTTTTGTGAAGTTATGACTTGGGTTATTGGTTTTCGGCTGTATTTTGCCAGCGACCACATTCTTGTCCGCCTCGAGCCAGGGATTACAGTGGTATAAAAACCTTGAAGCTAAGTCAAATGGTCTAGGAGTTATGAGCCATTTAGTACTTTTGGTTGCTGTAGCGCCACCTATGGGCCAATCGGGCTCATACTCTGATAGGTTCTTCTCAATTTGAGGCCCTATCATCTGGCTGAGTTTCAAGTCTCTAGGCCTTATGGTTTGGGCTGCACGATGCGTTTTCAGGGATTTTTTTTCTTTCTAGCAAATACAATAGGTTTTCAGCACTTCAGGAAATACAAATTTACGCCTAACTTAATAAAGACAGGTTAAATACATGAAGTATATTAGCATTATTTAAAGCTGCAGTCCATAGTTTTTCCTCTTTGTCGCCATCTCTGTTCGAAATCTGCAATTGCAGTTACTCGTAGCGTTGTCAACTTTACGTGGGTTGTGCCGCGGCACAGTGTGGATGAATCCAATGTTTTGAGAAGAATGTGCGGCTACTTTTGAGAGATTCTACTTTTGAAGTATTCTAGTATGAAGTATGACCAACATAAGAATTTTCTCTGGAAAATGTAATCCGAACAAGTAACATCCACTTTTGGATGCATAAGTAACGCAGATATTATTTGTTGTAAATTTAAAAAGTAATGCGTTACTCGTTAAAAAAGTGATCTGATAATGTAACTCGGGTAACTTGTAATATACCCCCATCACTAATAATAATTGATAATAACTGAGCAGCAACTCTTTCTGAAGGATCATGTGACACTGAAGACTGATGCTAATAAATTCAGCATTGATGTCACAGGAATACATCACAATTTAAAATATATTAAAATAGTTAAATTAGTTTTTCTTTTATTTTTATTATTATGATTATTTCAGATAAATGCAGCCTTGGTTATCATAAGAGACTTTTTCAAAAACATAAAAAAGCGTAATAATTTACAACTTTTGACTTAGTTTATACAGCCTTTTCTGGTATTTCTAATAAGAACTGTAATCATTTTAAAATGGCACAACATCATATAGTGGCTCTGAGGGTTGAGAAAAGATTATTCTTATCTCTTTTTTTTGCATAATTTGTTTCTGCAGTCTGGTACATCTTTATGCATTGACTCTGAATATTAATATATTTTCAAATTAAAGATAGAGTCCTTTATATTCCAGTGCCAAGCACAGCTATGCAGTAAATATTAAAAAATAAGTACTGCATCCCAAATATATCTAAGCTTTGTGACCTTTCATCTATTTTTGAGTGTATTTTAGCAACATTTTATGAAACCAGTTTGGCATTCTAACCTGAACATGTGGCATGACAAAATTCAATGTCTATGAAAAGGAAATTTAAAGGGACAGTCGACCCAACATCATAAACCCATTTAAAACATGATGTAAACGAAATGTATCAACAGCGCAAAGCTTCATGTAAAACGTACACAATTCCGATTGCATTTACATCAACGTGTGAAAGCTGACATCTCTTTGAGTCTGTATAAGGTAAATTCAATTTGAGGCTTCAATTTCCTCTTGTGGGTATGTAATGTGGTTGTCATGTTCAATGAGAAATTGCTTCCTCTCTGAAGAGCTTTGTGGGCACTGAAATAGGTTGCTATGACATGCTCATTTACCGTGTCCTTCTAGACAAGATTAAAAGCTTGATATTGAAATCATGCTTCGTCACCACTGCAAGACATCTTATTTACTCCAAATGGGCAAGGAACGCAGAATGTCAGACGTGAAAAACACGTTTCTTCCGTGTACACGCACACACGCCGTTAAAATCAAGGATGGCTGCGGCTCCATTATCTTCGCTTCCGGCAGTATCCTAAGATTTGTGTCTATTCCCCGGTCGTACTTTAGCTATAGGGCTGTCTGTGTTGATTTATGTTTGACAGCCATTGAACTCATCACAGCCTTGTGCGAATATCCGTATTGACCTGTGGCCACTCACATTAAATCCTATCGAGTTTAGTCTTGCATGATGTTCGACCTCCTCGAGGAAGGCTGTCTTAGAGCAATAGGAAAATTCATAGCTATAGCATTTAAGTGCAAATCTATCTTAGGGAGCACAAGATCAATACAAAAATGCAGCCATTTGTGCTTTTACATTGGATCTGTGCATATGAAAATACTTCATACATAGTACAGAACAGGTGGATAGAGCCAGATATGACAAAAGCAGAGGATTCATTTGACTTAGTAATAGTTTCAGAAGTTGCAAATAGCTGCCGTAAAGACTATTAGAACATCAAGTTTTCACGAGTTTAAGAGCATTTTCTTTTATTAGTCACTTGTATATTAACCACACATGTATAATATATGCATGTGTCAAAAATTTAGGGTCGGTAAGATTTTTTAATGTTTTTAAAGAAGTTCTTCTGCTCACCAAGGCTGCAATTTTTGGATAAAAAATACACAAAAAACACAGTAATATTATGAAATATTATGACAATTTAAAATGACTTTTTTATGTTAATATATATTAAAATGCAATTTATTCCTCTGAAAAAAAGCTGAATTTTCAGCATCATTACTCCACAGTCACATGATCCTTCACAAATCACTCTAATATGACGATTTTATGCTCCAAAAACATGTATGATTATTATCCATGTTGAAAACAGATTTTTACATTTTTATTTCAGGATTCTTTGATGAATAGAAAGTTCAAAAGAACAGCTTTTATCTGAAATGGAAAGCTTTTGTTACATTAAACACTACCCTTTAAAAAGTTTGGGGTCAGTAAATTTGTATTTTATTTTTGGGGGAAATAAATAAGAAATCAATACTTCTATTCATCAAGGATGAGTTACATTGATCAAAAGTTACAGTAAAGACATTTATAATGTTAGAAAAGATTCTAATGAAATAAATGCTGTTCTTTGAACTTTATATTCATACTTTCCTCTAAGAATTCTTCATAAGGGTTTTTTAAAATAGTAATTTTCAGTTAATCAGTAAACTTCAGTTTTGTAAATCTGATCCACTACCAATAAAGTCTGAGGTCATTGAGATTTGTTTTGGAATATATTAATACTTTTATTCAGCAAGAATGAAACAGTAAAGTGACAGTAAAACTAGTTTTCAACATTGATAATAATAAGAAATGTGTCCTGAGCACCAAATAAACAGAGTGATTTCTGAAAGATCATGTGAAACTGAAGACTGGAGTAATGATCTTTTTATTTTTGAAAGAATTATTTTGACAATTCTTCAAAATTAAATAAGTTTAACTTGCTGATAATCAGTCTATTTTTCATCTTAGTACTGGAGTTCTGTCAGTGATACTGTTTATTTATCCATGTTACAAACCACATATATGTATAATGTTGACCTTTAGAAATAAATCATTTGGTAAATGATTGTATGACAGTATGTTTATTACTAAAAACTAAGTGTATAATAGATTTAGCCTTTATATGTGTCATTTGATCATCAATCTGGCACAGACCAGTCGAAAACAGTGAAGAATATGTACAACTGAGAATAAACTGGGGCTAAAAACTGCATAGTCTTTCTTAGGATCTAATTTGACCCACATGGTTTCAAGAACATTTCTATATTCCACAACACATGACTTTGCATTTACTGTACATGAATGATCCTTCATTTCAGTCATCATTACTGTCGTCCGTTGCTCCATTCCAGTTTAATAGTGGTCTTCGGTCTGAGGGGACAGACGGCTCGATTCCGCTGCCCATCCGACTGGGCGGCCAAATGATGTGAGACGCCCGACCATGGATAAGACCCAGGGAAACCTGTGTAGACCACAATCATCAAGCTAAACTGCCATTAAAACCACTGTAAACTCAAACAAAACGGTCGATTTCTAAAGGAGAAAGTAGCTTTTGATAGGCTGTCGTTTAACAAAGAGCAACTGGAACAAGACTTAGATGCTTTTCTCATTTAGTGAATACAAAGCAATATATCTCTAGCTTGAAGAGAACAGAACCTCATTGCTTTTTATAGCTAGAAGGATATGGGAGACATTCCAACAAGCTCCCAAAAAAATGTTGCTTTGGGGGGTATTGTAAATACCTGCGAGGTTTGGAGGGACTTGAAGGGGTGATAATGTTCTCACCTGCAGGGGATGATACAGACCTCACAAATCTTTGGGTTTAACAGCATGACGAGACCGCAATACAAGTTTAAAATGGTACAGAGAAGCTCTGAGAAGAATCTTACCAGTCCAGAATTATTTTAGTAGTGTTTTAATAGTTAAAGTTTTAGTAATTTCGGTAACGCTTCCTTTTACAGTACAGTACTTACAGTGTACTTACCTAGAAAGTACTGGCTAATATAAGGTTAGTACATGGAACAGGGGTAGGTTCAGGGTTAGTACTAGTTATTACCCAGTAATTGTAGTTACTAAAATAACATAGTATTTACATGGGTACCTGGACTGTAAAAGTAAGCGTTACCGTAATTTCTTGTGGGTTTTTTTTTGGTAATTTTTTTACGTATAGGCTAGAAATGTTCAAGTGGGAGGGCCTTCATAAAACAGGATGGGAATGACTAAGAATGACTTTTTTTAACTATAAAAAGATGGGGCTTCTGGTTAAACACGCAAATTATCTCTTCATAATCAAGTGTCTTTGTGAGTTTGTGTTAAAGGAATTTAACGGATGACTTGGTTGCTTTTAGCAGTACAATTTTGATGTCAAATTTAGGCTTTTTAAAGTAATAAAATGATAGATATAAAGCTACACTGTGCAACTCTTTTATTCTTAGCTAAAAACACTTAGTTCTTTCAAAAATATATGTGCTCATTAATGTATATTTACTTCGTTCAAGTAATAAAGTATTCTCGTGAGTGTATAATATGCCATTGAAAATACATACGGGTAAGGGGTTCTACTGTCGGTCGCCATGTTGCCCCTCCATCTTGAAAGTACATTAGCCAACGAGGGGCATACCTGTTAATTCAAGCTTTGCCTTTCGCATTTACGTTCGAGTTAACACTCATGGACGAGGTCGAAACTGGAAGCCATGTTAATCTTGGACTACATTGGCCACCGTAGGAGTTAAAACGAAATCAGAATTGAGAGGAACAGAAACTAATATTCACTGGATGGTCATATACCTTTTCACCACTAGATGGGGGAAAAATCACACAGTGTAGCTTTAAACTGAACACAAACATGAAAATCTTACTATATCCTTACATGGTAAAGATAACATTGTTGATAGCTTTTTCACTTGTCTATTATAGTTTTGATAAACCTGTTAACCGTCACCCTTTTGTTTTGTATAACGATGCGCTCTGATCGATCGGATCAAAAGTGGACGACGCTAAATACAATACAAGTGTAAACAGGTTCCAAAACGTTTTGAGTTTGTCATCTTTCGACCGCTTGCATAGGTAGGCGAAAACGAATTTGACCGGATTGCTTTCATAGTGTGGTCGAAACCGCTGCAAAAGACGGCTACTCTCCGCCAACTGAGCTAACGTGTAAACATAATGGGAATATGGGATTTAAACTTTGTTGGCTGGAGACCTAAGTTTGGTTTGAAGATGAAAAACGTAAAGCACATGTTCTCCTCACCATTCCTGATGTCTAACACACTCTCACAGCATTCGTTCGGCGTGATTTTCGCTATCAGAGCAGAAACGAAAGCTGCTGACTCTCCGTGTTTTTCCATCATTTCTGTGCACGTTTATAAGTAAATAGTGTGTGCTTATCTTTTGATATTTCACATCGAAAGAGGAAACAGTGGGGAAACACATACATTGTAAAAAAATATTTTCAAGATTTGTTATCACAACATTATTTCTTCTGTCAAATCAACTTAAATAATTTATTTAGTTCAGATAACTTATTATTTTGAGTTTCTGATGATTAAATCAATCTCCTTCATTGTATTAACTCACTTTTTCCATTTCAATCAACTTAAAATTTTAAGGAAACCACTTAAGGTTACTTACTTTTTAAGTTAAACCAACAATATTTTTTTACAGTGCCGCCCATAGACCCTCCCCTTGATGAAATCAGGACAGAAGTGGTTGAAAGTGAACAAAAGAGGAGTCTTCACCCACAAATGTTCTACTTTCATCCTTCTGTGTTCCACTGTAAGGAGAAAGTCCCTGTGAGGGTAAAACCTACAGGCGAAACTATGACAGAATTTACATTTTTGGCTGAACTATTGCTTTAATTCCAAAAATTGGACGTCTGAGTCGAATCCGTTTGACATTTCGCTGTTTAGTGGGCAAAATAAACACAAAGTCAGGATTGTGTGACCCGACTTTCAATCAGGGCTTTGGGAAACGCTGGAAGTCTTGTCAATATTTTTAGCTATAAAATATTTCAAACAACAACATTAGAAGCCAATGCAGAATTAAAGATCAATCTAAATTCTCAGAAAGAAAATGTTGTCTTGAAAAGGGCATTGAAAAAAAAAATTTCCCTCCATACACACTGTAAACAGACATCTCGCTCCATTATTATACATCAAGTCAAGGTAAAAGCGCAGTCTTTACTGATAAAAGTGAGGGCAATTGCCTGAACCATCCAACAAGTGTATTTGCATAGTAATTTAAAACTTGATGTTTTTTCCACCAAATATCCCTCCCTTGCATGTCTCTCGCTGGTCTTTGTGAGAGAACAGAAGGCGTTTCGGGTAATGGATGAGAAAACAAATAATAAAAGCGACCTAGGATGTATGTGGTTCAGTGAGAAATGTATTCATTTGCTTTCTGACAAAGAAGCATCATTAAAAATCTGCCTGAGGACAAACCTCAGCGAGTACTTAAGGTACGCAACAAAATCATGCTGAGTCAGTGACTTAACAGACAGGGCCATTTGTTTTTCTTTCTCAGTCCAAGTAAGCAAAACCCAACATTTAAACCTTTCAAGGACGAATCTTGATGTACTGACTGTTGTGAGATGTCACATGGTTGAAATGGGAGAAGGAATCACTTCTCTGTTTAATAATGTATCTGAGGAGTTGTGCTGCAAACATCATCAAAGAACCAGTAATACCTCAATCTCTATATATTACAGACGGGGTATTCAAGCACACCAAGACTGTTAACAAAGTCCCCAGAAAGTGACAGTTTTTGTCTTTTTGTTGAATTTTTTATAACCACATCTATTTGTGGCTGAATCTGCCTACGGTGGTGGCTTTCAGAAAACATCCTTTGAAACTGCCGTTTTCACCTGTGGCCAATGTATAACATCATGAGAAAATGATGTTTTTATTTTGAACGAATATGACAAATATTTTGAAATTTAAAATTCATATTCATATCAAATACATTTTTATTTTGCATATCTGCCTGCCGTAGTCATTTAAATAACTAGTTATGTATGTTATTTAGGCCTGCCGTCAGTAAGATTTTTTTTATATGTTTTCGAAAAAGTCCCAAGGCTGCATTTATTTGATCAAAAATACAGTGAAGATGTACATTTATTTGGTTATTAAAATGACTCTTTTATGACTCAGAAAGAAAATATTTCGGTAACGCTTCCTTTTACAGTACAGTACTTACAGTGTACTTACAGTGTACTTACCTAAAAAGTACTGGCTAATATAAGGTAAGTACATGGAACAGGGGTAGGTTTAGGGGTAGGTTCAGGGTTAGTACTAGTTATTACCCAGTAATTGTAGTTATTAAAATAAGTACATAGTATTTACGTAGGTAACTGGACTGTAAAAGGAAGCGTTACCAATATTTCTTTCTGAATATATTTTAATGTAATTCAGCATCATTCATCATTGTGCTGCTTAATATTTTCCCCAGAATTCTTTGAATAATTAAAAAAAAAGTTTCAAAACAACAAGATTTATTTGAAACAAATCTATTGCAACATTATAAAAATCTTTGCTTTATACATTTTTTTCTTTAAAAAAATCTTTCATTTATTTATTTCATTTATATATGAAATATTAATAATAAATAATATATTTAAAATATATATTTGTATATATATGTTATTTTGAAACTTGGTTTGACACTTATTAGTCTTTGTATTATTCTTATAGTGAGCTTGTGTTTTAATTTGAATAATCAATTGTTTTTTAATTTGTTAAAGTTACAAATTTCTCTAAATGCCCATGCCTAATAATATCAGTTAAACAAAATACTCATTTGAAACCACAATTAAAAAAATTGTATGCTACTAAATCAGTTCAACAAGGTCATTTACACCACACTCTCTCGTCAAACATTTTTTCAATAACATTTAAAAAGGCCTTCTACTGTGTGTGAGGTAATCTGATATCACCAACTAGATAATGTGTGATTTCAGATACTAAATCAAATAATCCATTGTGTTTAAAACATTAAATGGGTGTAATGTGACACTCACTGACATGTTGTTGGTGGTTCCCAAGGCATTGCTATGCTATTGCTATACTTGGTGGTTGCTTTATTATACTGTTAAAAGAGTTCCTAATTGTGGCCACTAGATATAACTTGTTTCCATCCTTCAATGTTGACTAGAGATTTTGTTCTCAACAAGCATTTAATTGATTACCGGTCCAAATGTGTTGCTGTCGAAACTGTGGCCATGATGATCTCCCTTCGATCCACAGATGTCCATCTGGAACTCTTACAAAACGGTTTTTATATCCCAGCGTTCTGTTCAAGGGAGGGAAAAAATGTGTTAACACACTAATGGATTCTGATTGCTCTTAATGCAGGCTATTTTTCATTTTTCTTTGTTTATTTTACAGTTGACCAGCAACATGTATCCACCGATCCTGCATTTGGCTCTTGCCTCGCTCTCTAAATCTAAGATCAATAATTAATGTTCGCACAGCTGCTGCAGTCTTTGTTTTATATTTAAGATGACTTTCTGACATAGCTATAGCTCATATCCATTGCAGGCAGTGCTGTGAGCGCTCTAGAGCGAGAGCGTGGAGGAGATTTTAGGATTTTTAATGGTAGTTTTTCAACCTCAGCCATCATAAAACTAAATTTACTTTGTCTTCATATGAATCATCTTGAAATCAAACTCGAGAAGTCACCAAGCCTGGGATTTCCTCTGACCGCATCCAAAGATCACCTTGAGATGTAATGTTGTTGGCCATAAATGGTTTGATGAGACATTAATGTTTAATGATACTTAAAGCTAAATGGCGCATTTTGTGCAATACAAGCATTTAAAGAGGGCCAAGTCTCAATTGACCTATGGCTAAGCCACGCCCTCAAACACGATGAGCCAATCACAGTGCGTAGCTAACCCAATACACATCCACATCCATTGAAATGCATTGTAGTCAGTTTTCATTTGTTTTTTCTTGTCATTTTAAGTTTAAAACGGTCAAACGGTGTGCATGGGGTACATGCAAGGGCTTCCCGAGAGGCTGGGCGACGGAGTGAATATTTTTTTTACCCTTTCCCAAGCCACATTTCAACCGAGATTCAGCCTTGTGATAAGTGTCTGCTCTGGGATTAAATTATGCAGTAGACCACAACACCAACTAAATGTGGATAAATTAAACATGGATGTCTACATGTGTTCTAAGTTGAGCCAACAACGTATTTGAACGTCATCTTTAAAATCTCTAACGTAAAAGTTAGGCCTAACCTTAGAAAACGTTGAGGTTAGCTTCTAGCTGCATTGTACATCTTAGCTTCATTAACGTATAACCGAGATAACAAACGTTAACAATGTTGTGCTGAATGATTCATGTACATACTGTCGCACCAAACGGTGATGGCAACGATATGCGGGGTTATCACGTCTACACTGTGACCTTTACATTTTTGCCTGGAGCTGAAGCTTTTCATCGACCTTCTCAACAATAAAATAATTAATATAACCCTCCAATGCATATTTAAGGCCCTTTAGGTGACTTTGAGATGATAAATAATCTTTCTATCTCTAAAAATCAGCAATTGCCTCCAGTGAAATGTATCCTACTGTGACACCTGTGCCTGGCGCCTGTCCCCGAATGTTAACTGTTTGTCCGAGTGAGTAGAGGGGGCGTGGCTTAGCCATAGGTCAATTGATGTGTTTAATAAGCTCAAACAGATCCTTCTAGCGGTTTGTCTGCTGCTACAAAGGCCTGTTAGTCTGTGTAAACACTTTTCAGGCAACAAAACAATATTCTTCCATTTCAACTCAAGAATCAATCATAAAGCCATCTAGGCCACATCAAACTTGGAGGTTTATTTCTAACTCCACCAACAACTTACTTGATGAAGTCCCCTCGATCCCAATGACCCGTTTGATGATCTTCTGCTGAGGGTTCTTCGGGCTCCTACAGAAGGAGTGAACAGATATGAGATGGTACATACTGATGGCAGAACTGCTCTTGGTTTATTTGAGGATGCTGCTCAGCTCAGTGGATTATGGGGCATTAGGAACAGTTTTCCGAAGACCAGATGGGTCTTATATGTTGGAGAGTAAGTCAAGGAAAAACTCTATGAAATGTCAAAACTCAATATTATTAGATCATAATAGATCAAAAAACTTTTACTGAAAATAGCAACTTTGTTTTTCTCATACAGTAATTGTGACTTTACATGTCGCGATGTAAGTAAGTAGTAGATATGTAGCGAATGTATCTTTCGTAATCGCAATTTTAAATCTCATAGTGTGAATTTATTACACTAGATTTATTATTTTCATCTTTCATGTTGACTGAAACAGGCTTCCATTATTTCCAAAAGTGAATTTCCATACATTTTGCATGACCTTTCCAATTATGTGCAATATGGATTTCTTGATTGCTAACAAAAACTAACTATTAAACATAGTTTTTGTTAACTTGACTAAAGCTGAAATAAAAGTATAAATTGTAGATGAAAAACTTAAAAGAAAATGAGAAAATAAAGAAAAACATTTTTTTAAAGCTACACTGTGTGATTTTTCCCCCCATCTAGTGGTGAAAAGGTATATGACCATCCAGTGAATATTAGTTTCAGTTCCTCTCAATTCCGATTTCGTTTTAACTCCTACGGTGGCCAATGTAGTCCAAGATTAACATGACTTCCAGTTCAACCTCGTCCATGAGTGTTAACTCAATCGTAAACGCGAAAGGCGAAGCTTGAATTAACAGGTATGCCCCTCGTTGGCTAATGTACTTTCAAGATGGAGGGGCAACATGGCGATCCGACAGTAGAACCCCTTACCCGTATGTATTTTCAATGGCATATTATACACTCATCGAGAATACTTTATTATTGAACGAAGTAAATATACATTAATGAGCACATATATTTTTGAAAGAACTAAGTGTTTTTAGCTAAGAACAAACTAAAAGAGTTACACAGTGTAGCTTTAAATGTCAAAAGTTAAAATAGTAAAATGAAAACTGCCAAAGACAACAAAACCATATAATATCATAGATCTATCATATTGTGAACATTAGATAATCATAAATACATTGCAGTGGAATAAGATTAATTTCCCATGACTTTTTAAAGGTGGAAATCAAGCGTGTAAATGTTGTTTATGTCTATATGGTGTTTTTAATATGCTTTAAGACAAAACATGTGCAAGTTCATAAGTCAACTGAGAATTTCTCCTTAAAACCAAAGACAGTTTCAAAAACGCGGTTTGAAATCACTGGCGTTTCTGACGCCACAAACTACCTTGTAACCAATCACGTCAACGTGTGATCATCAACATTAATGAATCTCTGAGTTGGCATGAGTGAGTGGAGGCAGGGCTAATTTGAATATTCATAGAACCACATACTAAATCAGGCAATGGCTATTCAAGCTATTTTAAGGCATGAAGAAAAAAACATAAGGAAAAAAGTTTTTAAATATGTAATTTTGGTGACAACAGGAACATTTCAGGCCTGTCAATCACAATGTCCCTAATGTTTTTGAAATATATGTCCCATAAATTTGTCCTCACATCATTAACCCACGAATAACCCTGACTGTGACCGAGCCAGAACCCTGTCTTCGGGAAGACTGCAAACTTCTGAAACCTTCTTCCTCTGGTTGTCACTCCATGCTTTATGGAATTTCGTGTAAGGTAATCTTTTCTGTTTGTTGCCTTTCCGCAAGAACGCTTTCTCAGCTGCAACACACCCTGTAAGACTTCTTATAAGATGACTTCTCACGGCTGAAGTGTGTACTTTGGTGCCAAACGTCTCTCGCATGCTGAGCAAGCACTTCAGTGAGAAATTGCCTACTTTCTTTGTGACACTTTGAACACCATGTCTTGGAAAATCTAGGCACATAAAAAACAAACCCGTTACTAGATATCAGAAGAAATTTTGGGTTATCTTTTATTAAATAAAGTTTATTTATGTTATAAATAAACCCTACAAACCCAACCCGCCTGACATTGTCATGCCGACTTAACTGTACAATCTTTTTGTTGACCTAGGTGGTCCTAAAAAGAGACAACTCTTTATGCCATTACTTTTCTGTTTTAAAATTCATTTATTTATTTAAATGTAAAAATTATTTTCAGATTTAAATAATAAAAACATTTTTTCACTGAACGCCACTGTACATCACTTCAAGCTTCCTGTCAGAACCTATGCGCTGTTAAAGATTCAGACAGTTCTAGCTCACACACACACACACACCTCCTCTGCAACAGCCCTGACGCTCAGACTGATTTGTGCTTTTCATTACTTCTGCGGGCCTGAATGTTGTTGGTGTTTATCTCAAGTGTTACATACGGCATGCTGGGAGAATATATTCTGATTTGTCAAGTCAAATTTTGCAGTAACTGCCAGAGCCCAGTTGAGTGTGTGTTAAGAACGACTTATCTAAAGGCTTCCAAAAAAGATTATATTTTGTCCAGACTGGAAAAAATGTGCAAAAATGAGAAGGCTCTCATTATGCAGAGCTTTCCAAAATAGTAATCTATATATATAGACTCCATAAGTCCATATCTGTCACACTCTCAAATAAATATGGTGAATCATGGTAAATTTAATGCATCTCAGTACTGATTTTTGTTATTTAACCAATTTTGTATCCACGTTGGGACACTACATAAATTAATAGTTCACCCAAAAATTAAAAATATCCCATCATTTACTCACCCTAAATCTGAATAAAAAGTTTGATTTGAATTAAAAAATATCCTGACTGGCTCTTCCCAGCTTTATAATGGCATTGAATAGTGTCTGATTTTTTGAATCTCCAAAAAGCTCATGTATCCATCATAAAAGTAATCCACACGGGTCCAGTAGGGTTAATGCCTTCTGTAGCGAAGCCGATGGGTTTTTGTAAGAAAAGTATCCATATATACAACTTTTTAAACTATAATCACCGGCAACGGCAATGTATGCGTGCTCACAAGGGAGGCGAGTTCCAGGGGAAGAGTGACAAATATCTGGATGCACTTGAAAAAAAAAAACAACAACCTCAGGCTCTATTCAATGGCTGGATCTGAAATCGCATACTTCCCTACTATATAGTAGGTGAAAAACAGTGTGTGACAAAACAAGTCCAAATTCACACAGTAGACCAACAACGTCCATTGAGATTCTGAAGTGTGCATTCAATGGACACTTTACTATCCCATGAGGCCACAGAAGAGGGCATACCTACTCAAGAGAGTATACAATTTCAAAAACAGCCAACATCATTACAAATAAATAAATTGTTCACCCCAAAATTATCATTTTTGATCTATTTTTTAATTTTGAACTATACCTTTATTGTAAAATCAGAGCAAAACCACTTGAGGACCACTGCAGCATTTGCATATTCAAATAGCGCATATTTATCAGAGATGTAGCCTCGGAGGCAAAGTGCAGACAGCGACAAAATAGAGATTAAGTTAACAAGGCAAAAGATAGAGAGAATATGGAAGTATGTAAATATTGAGCGATGTAGTAGCCCCGCCCCCTTCTGTCTCTGACTGACAGCACGGCTCGACCAATCAGCGTGCACCGAACGCGCGAACGACAGGCAGCAATTTGCCTGTCCCCGGGGAGACTGTGTGGAGGGAGCGCGCACGAGCATGTGTGTATCATTAGGAGCGCGGCACACACAGCTGGATGGATACGCGCTTCTCCGCGGTGCGCTCAGCATCTTTTCCAGTGGAGCCGTATGGAGAGAGACTCCACATCTCTCACACACTCAAATAAAGCTCAAATTCACTTGGAACTAAACCACAATAACCCCACAAGTCTGGAGATTGAGAAGAAAGGAATACATTATGCGTTTGAAACAAGGAATCTCATTTCTCTCCGGTAAGCGCGGCTCTCTCACGCTCTCATGACTCATGTGCATCCTGAATCCTGTGATGATGGGGGGATTTTAATAGCGTGCCATTGCAGAGGTCTTTACACCAAACGTAGAGGCTAGTGTGTGTCTCTCTGGATGTTTAAATAAGCACCAATGAGTATTAGAATCACTTCTTCTTCCGTTTGAATCATTATCTCAAGCTCTGCGTATCTTCGTTTGAAATGTCGGTAATCTCACGCAGAGACTCTACAGGTATCAAGGAGGAATAACTGAGAATGTGATGTAGTGATTAAGAGAAAAGTATTGATTTCTGGTACTGCAAGGGATTTTAGAAACATAAATGTCAGTGGGAGTGAATGTATTCTGTTTTATTAGCTATATAATTCTGAAAAAAAAAATCTTAGTAAAAGTTATCAGTATATAGGCCTTCTTGTTCGATAAATGTTTCATCATCAAAATTGAGGATTCAGGCAGCAGCTTTTAGTCAAACTCTATTTTTCCTGCACATGCTCACCTGGATGTTACCTAAACGTTGTAAAGCAAATCTTTAGAAATACTAAGAAGAAAATAAGATTTGTTCATGCACAATCAACCATCATAAAATTGTCTCGCTGCATCACTGTGTGATCACAGATGCTATATTTTTTATAGCTATTTTATATATTTTTTGTTCTATTATATTTTTTTAAGACATCATTCAGTTCTGCTGTAAAGAGACCGACTGTTTAACCCCGCCGCCTAAATAGAACAAACTAAAAAATGTCTCATCAGAAAAGGATTTCAACTGGTAAGAGAGGTTATGATGCAGCAGTATGAAACAAACCGGCTATTAACTTGAGATTTACTTTAGCATAGTCCATGATTAACTCTATGCATTTCTGGAATACATTCAGGCAGTTTATAGGTGGTTACAAAATTAGTGATTTTGGTTTGAAATCAAAATGCAATAATACAGGTTAAAAAGGGACATGCAATCTAAGCACCTCTGATTTATAGCACATGCCCCTGCCTCATGTGTATGAACATAGTGTAGATGGGAGCAATGAGTGAGAGAAATCAATAGGGACAATAGAAAAAAATCCTAACATATCTTGAGACAGGGCTGAAGAATATGGGACAGAAATAGCTGATATATCTATAGGGATTCTGTCAGCAGTGCTGAAACATAATTAATTGCTGTCGTGCAGTGTGTGTTCGCGGGCAGTGTGGAGCAGGTGAGAGCTGTATCTATATAACACATACACTCTATCAGTGCCTGTGTCAGCGTACTATCTTAGCTAATTATGCTTCACACCAGGCGTTTGAAGTGACACCATGTAGTGTGATTGGAAACAATGCTCATATATTACAGGACGCTGAGGAAAACACACACGTGTGGCCATATGCCAAGCTTATAACTCATGAAATAAACTTGGTTACCTTGCTGTATGTGTATATAGTATGTGATCAGAACGACCAAAGAATAGAATATAACAGAGCGAACGGAAAAGAATGGAATGAAAAGAATAGTGCAACAAAACCGAATAGAACTGAATAACATAACAGAAAAAAGCAGAGGAGAAAACAAAATAGAAGACATTAGTGAATAAATAAAATAAAATAGAAAAAGAGAACAAAAGAGTAGAAGAGAATAGAATATATTAAAAATAGAAGAAATATAACAGTACAGAATAAAAAGAAAAAGCAAAATAGAATGGAACACAACAAACATTAGAATTGAACAGAACAGAATAGAACAGTATTCAAAAGAAAACACAATATAGTTGAATAATCTGGATAAAATGGAATTAGACATTGCAGAACAGAGTAGAACAAATTAGAAAATAATTTTACAAAATAGAATAGATAAGAATAGAATAAAGCAAAACAACAGAACTGAATACAACAGAACAGAAAACAACAATGAATACAACAGAAATAAAAATAGAATACAGTAATACAGCAGAAATAAACTGAATAGAATAATGCAGAATGGAATATAATATAATATAATAGATTTGAAAAATCAGAACAAAATAGAACAGAATATATTAAAAAAAGAATGAACTAAAACAGAATAGAAAAAAAAACATTGACAGGGCAGAAGAGAGTAGAATTGAACAGTTGTTTGTCACAGCAGAACAAAATATTATAGAGCAGAAAAGAGTACAATTGATAATAAAACAGAATAAAATACAACTCGACAGAACAGAATTGAACATAGCAGAATCAAACTAATTAGAATAGATAAGAAAAGAGCACAAACGAATAATAGAATTGAGTAGAGTAGAATAGAATAGGACAGAATAGAAAAAAAATTCTATTTTCTGGTATATTCACAGTGTGATTACTAGTTGTGTGTAACACAAGTCAACTTGTTAACTAATAGAAAAAGACAAATTTGATCAAACTGCTTCAGAATCTGTAAATGAATTCAACCCAAAGTGAAAGGTTGAAACGGGAAACCGTTTTCTCTTTGTTCCTACAGAAGCCAAAGTAGAAGTGGACCTGTAAGCACGCAGGTGGACTCAATTGGTGAAGGGCTAAATGTATAATCCATTAACTTCAGTCACTAGAGTCTGCCTCTGTTGTGTTTTTAAGTATTCTGCCCGCCACACACGTTTTTCGCTCTTGCTTTCACTCACTGTGCGGTCATGAAACGAAACCTGAGCAGCCCGCTCAGATCCACTCCACTCCCTAAACACAAACCTGAGGGGAAAGCGTTTCGCAGTCTGCGCTTATGACATCGTAATGTGACAAGGTGTCACCTCCAATTCGTGATGTCCCCCGCCCCCTGCTTCACTAAGAGCACGCTGTCCCGCTCTCGAAGTACGCTGAGATTTCTATTCATTCCAGCCTTGTGAATAAAACATAGCGCAGCAGGGCCACTTTATGTGGGGTCTGTTGAATTAGACGAGAGGATGGAAAGGAGAGAGTGTGTGTCTGTGTGTGTTAGTTTCATTCAGTATTTTCCCTAAGTGCGTGGACTTTTGAGGCCCAGCTGTCAACAAAAGTGTGTGATTTCATGCAGATAGACAGAGGAACTGCCGTTGGTCTTGTTCAGACAAAACACTACAAACTTCCAATAAAAAACTCACAGTATGGATTTTGACAGATTTAACTGTGGGAAGGGCAATCCCAGTATGCATCATCTCCACGTGTATGTGTTTGTTCGTTAATTCCAACATTAAATCCAGCTTTTTTCGGAAATATTTTACGTTTGCGCGACAACGATGTACTCAAATCTGAAACATTTTTCTTTACGTCCAGAGGTCAGCGTCTGTCAAAACGATCCCGTTCACGTGGATCCGCAAAGCGATAAAAAACACTGAATTCTGCTGCCAGGCCTGTAGGTGGCGATGTCACTTTGTAAAAAAAAAACGACACGTCTATAGACTGAACAATAATACGCACAGTAATAAACAAGTCAAGTAATGCAGGCACACTGGTGTCCATAAAAGGTGCTAGATAAAGTAAAAAATAAATAAATAAATAAAAATAAAACTAAAATAAATATATATATATATATATATATATATATATATATATATATATATATATACACACTGTAAAAAATATTGTTGGTTCGACTTAAAAGAAAATTTGTAACCTGGTTGCCTTAAAATTTTAAGTTGATTCAAATGGAAAAAGTGAGTTAATACACAAAAGGAGATTGATTTAATCATCAAAAACTCAAAATAATATGTTGTCTGAACTAAATAAATTATTTAAGTTGATTTGACAAAAGAAAATGTTGTGATAACAAATCTTAAAATATTTTTTACAGTGTATATATATATATATATATATATATATATATATATATATATATATATATATATATATATTTACAAATAATGCATTTATATAATAAATCTCAATAAGAAACATTAACATGAAATAAGTTAAAATGTGATATTATTACAAATTCATTTGGCTTTCTAAAGTCACCTTTTTTAATCAGTTATTTTTAGGGATGCACGATATATCGGCCACCATATCGGTATTGGACGATATATGTTAATTTTTAATGTTATCGTTTCAGCCTGATAAAAAAAATTATTTTGACAATAAATAATGGATTATTTCCTTCAGCTGAGGCACTTCAGATGCGCACATGATGGGTTTGAATTGTTTGAAATATGATTGGAATAAGTTAATAAATAGGAAAACACAGTTAATGCAACATGCAGCAAAGTCTGTCATATATAGACTACATAAAATTATAATGAGAACATTATAATTTTCTGGCTTTTAATGTTGAGACTTTTGTTTTTGTAATTAGGCTCTCAAGATTTAGATTTATCGGTCAATAAATCAGTTATCAGCTTTCAAATACAAAGAATTAACCGCATCGGCCAAAATTTTCATATCGGTGCATCCCTAGTTATTTTATTAAGTATTTCATATTTTTATGTTAACTTTCAGGATTATACATCTTACATAAACTTAAAAAGAAAACAGTGTCAACTTTAATAAAAAGTAAATATTTACCAGATAATAAGTATTTTATACACATTTATTTTTGATTATGATAACACCACGTCCAATCAGATTTTGAGCGACCAGCGATAACACAGAATTTAACCAATCAAATTTTTAACCACAATTAATCATATCAGCATTTTATGTGCATTATACATCTGCATCTGTGTGCATGTATCGACCCATGATGCAAGTAAACTGGGCAGAAATAGTTTGCCCTTTGATAGCAATCAGCTATAGAAGCACTCTTTACTATTTCAAATCCCTATTTCCCAAGTGAGCACAACACTCCTGAACCACATCCGAGGGCTCTCTTAGTTAAGCACACACATATGAACAAATCAAATTAATATGCGAGTGCATCTTCAGTGCAAACCTCTTAAAAGTAAATGGCCGCAAATAGGAGAGCTAGAGAGAGCAAGCGAGATGTGTCCTTGTGTGTATCACTACTTGTTCACACTTATGTTCAGCTCGGTGCATCCATGCTGCGCTTAGCAACAGAGAGTCAAGTAATGCATGTTCTGTACAGATAATGGCAGTTTATCATCCGTTAAATAATTCAGCTATTTTGTTGGGGAAGCTGCTTTAAATCATGAGACATGTATATATGACTTCATACATATTTAATTATGAGATCAATTTTAATCAATGAGTCATTTCATTTTGATCTGTCCTTTAATGAACCGTCTCATTGAAACTAATCAGACCTTCCAAGCTGTGCGCAATGCAGTGATGTTTTTGCTATACTTATTGCTTGTTAGTCTCTCTTCAACATGGCAACACACCACCTAATTCTCATAAATCAGACAGCAAGCAGCTTCTAAAACAAGTTTAAAACCTCATAATTTGTACGGCCATTGGGATGAATGGGGATCTTTGCACAATCCTGGCAAAAAGCGGAATACAGGACCAAACAGATGGCTATGCAAGCAGAAAGGAGAGAAAAAAAGTGCTCCCACCTGCTTGTGTTGACTCGCTGCCATAGTCGGACTGACATAAGCACACTGTCCTACAGGGGTTCTTTTGCAAACCTGTTCCTATAGTGATACTGACAGCTTCATCTAACACAGCCAGGCGGCTTTGTGCTTTCTGTCCTCAGAGGTTGCAAACCAATCATTGTTTTAACATATGGAGTAAGACCTAGCAAAAATTCTGTGGAAACACTCAAATCTGTACATTAAGATTAGCTGTCAATCAATATCATTGAACATAAACCTTATCACAAAACACAACAGTCAATCCATTTTTGTAATCGAAATTCTATTAAAAACACAGACCACTTGCACAAGCAAATATTTCATGCACACAAATCTGCTCACTGTGTAATAAATTTTAAAACTAGTTTTACTCAACCATACAATAGGTACAAAGCAGTTCACAGGCACATTTTTAAATGTTTTAATTAACTTACTCTGCCACTGGCAGCTGCCACTGAGAGACAAAATACAGTGGTTATCACAGAGCCCTTTGGGATAGCACTTCATTGTGGAATAATTGCCCCTCTGTGCATTCAGCTGGCTTTAATGTCTATTTATGAGACAATAAAAAGCAATGTTAGCAATGCCCTTAGTATGCTTGGATACCAAGTTCAAAAGAGATTTACAACACAAATTAAATGTGTTGCGCATGACAGGAATCACATTTGTTAAATTGGATTCCTTAGTTAAAATAAGTGATTATATTCATAACACATCATAGCGTAGGAATGAAATCATGTTACAACAGTCAGTCTTCAAATAAACCACATTTTTTTCCACACATTATCTTACAAAATGATCTATGACATTAATAATAAGACGCCATTGCATCCTGAATGCTCTTATACGCACAGCCCAAGCTAAGTAAAACACTTCTGTCATAAGCTAAACAGTCAACTGTGGTGATCCATGCATTTTCTTAACACCTGCCCTCATGCACATAAAGTCCCCTGGCATTTTAATATATTGCAAAGAAAGTCCTATGATATATGTAAGAAGGGTAGACATATGAGGTCAAACCAGCAATAATGAATTATTTGATGGCTCAAAAAAGCAATAATACATTCACTCACACGGCTTAAATGCCGTCATGCTCCTAAATGCCTTCTTGACGTTAATGTGACACCGTATTCATTAACTCTCTCCTGTCTCTTATTTTCCTCAGATGGGAAGTGACGAGTGTGACTGATTGAACATAATAACGATGGCGGACAAGTGGTCCATTCCCCACAGGAACCTGAGCTCACCCTGCAAATTTCCACTTTCCCGGCTTCCATTCCCCTAAGGATACACTGACATTCACATGCACGACAACCCAAAGCAGGGTAAATTGAAAGGTTGCAACTCTCCACCAAGGACGACAACAGGCAAAGCTGCTTTTTTGGGGGGACTTGCCATCAGCAGAAATACACCCTGTTGTCATAACAAATGATTCTGTATTTGTGAATTTAACGCCTCTAACACCAGACCCCACAAGGACCAATTACAGGCTGAAGAGAGTAGGACCAAGATGAAAGATTTGCTGTTTGCAGTTTGTTTGCTGGGAGGACTTGCGCTGACTAACTCAGTTCAGGCCTCTGAGTCGAGGGCTGTGTGCCTCAAGCTGTGCAAATGTGAAGTCCGACCCCTGGTTCTCGCCCTCGTCCATGTATAATGAGGCTCCGACTGTAGACTGTAATGATCTAGGACTTCTGTCTCTGCCCGAGAGGTTGCCCTTAGACACGCAAGTACTTCTATCACAGGCCAACAACATCGCAAAGATCGACAGTCCCTTGGACTATCTGGTAAACCTAACCGAGGTAGACCTATCTCGAAACAACATATCCTCATTGAGTGATGTTCATCTGGGTCACCTTCCACAACTTCTGTCTTTGCACTTAGAGGAGAACTGGCTAAGCAGCCTTCATGATAACTGCCTTGCACACTTCCCAAACTTACAGGAACTCTATGTTAACCATAACCAACTCTCCTTGATCAGCGCAGAGGCTTTCAAAGGGCTTAACAAGCTCTCGAGGCTCCATCTTAATTCAAACCATCTGAGGGCCATAAGAACAGAGTGGTTCCGGGATCTTTCCCAGTTAGAAATCTTGATGATAGGAGAGAATCCAATTGCCAGACTACAAGACATGAATTTCAAGCCCCTTATCAATCTCCGCAGTCTTGTGCTAACCAGAATGAACCTCACTGAAATCCCTGACAGTGCCCTGGTTGGCCTCGATAAGCTGGAAAGCGTGTCATTTCTATGATAATATGTTTCCAAAAGTACCTCAAGCTGCTCTCAGAAAAGTGCTGAACCTCAAGTTTCTGGACCTTAACAAGAATCCCATAGAGAGGATTGAAAGGGGTGACTTTGTGGACTTGATCCATTTGAAAGAACTTGGCATTAACAGCATGCCAGAGTTGGTTTCAATGACAGCTTTGCCATTCATAATCTACCAGAGCTGACCAAAATTCGAAGCCACGAACAACCCCCGACTTTCCTACATCCACCCAAATGCGCTCTCTCCAAACTCCCGAGGCTCGAGTCCTTGATGCTGAATAGCAATGCGCTCCGGGCCCTTCATCACATCACGGTGGAATCCTTGCCTAACCTTCAAGAGGTGAGCATGCATACCAACCCCATTTACTGCGACTGTGTCATCCGCTGGATCAATATGAACAAGACCAATGTCCGCTTCATGGAACCGGATGCCCTCATATGCGCAGGGCCCTCAGAGTTTGAAGGTCGTCTTGTCAGGCATGTGCACTTCCGTGAAATGGCTGATATGTGCCTGCCACTGATATCTCGGAAAGCTTTCCCGATCAGCTTAACGTGGGTAGCAGGGATTCAGTGTCTTTGCACTGCAGGGCGTTTGCCGATCCTGAACCTGAGATCTACTGGGTCACACCTTCAGGAGAGAAAATCTCGCCTCAGATGGTTTCCAAGAAGTATCACCTGCATCCGAGGGAACGTTGGACATTTATGGCATCACAGAAAATGAGGCTGGGCAGTACACCTGCGTGGCCCACAATCTCATAGGTGCTGACATGAGATCCATCTCGGTAGTAGTAAACGGGTACTATCCACTGCCGGCAAATGAATCCCTGCACATCCAAGTCAAAGGGACTGAGCCACATTCGGATGAGGATTTCTTGGGTGCCTCCCAAGGGCAGTCTTGTGTCAAATATCAAGTGGTCAACCACATCACAGCATCGCTCCTTGCAGTTCACGGCACACCGTGTTGTCCGATGTAAAAACATTCAACCTCACACACTTGCACCCGCTGACGCAGTACGAGGTGTGTGTGGAAATTACGAACCTGCAGAGTAGACATTTGAAAAACTGCATGAATGTCAGCACCACTGAGATTTTAATAGGAAAGACTGATGATGGTCTCGATGACGACTGATAATCAGCATCACTGCACTTCTCCTCATTGTGTCTGCAATGGTCTGTTCGTTCATTTGCATGTTTCAGAGGAGTGATCACTTTTACAGGAAATTACGAAATCAGCAGTCTGAGATATTACCGTCACACACCAAACCAATCTGGGGGTCTCAGGGCCGATGACTCAGAAACAGACTTGACAAAAATCTCAATTTGAAAGATTAAAAATGGTTTGGGATGCAGTGGACACTGGACTGTGTGTCTAATATCCCTCTCGATCTGATACAGACTCACACCACTGGATCATTTTTAAATGGATTCCGTTGTGGTTTGCGGTCCAAGGCATTTCTTGCTAAATCTGACATTGATTACCAAAAAGCCACTAATTGTTTAAATGTCACATTACACAGGGGAGCATGAAGAGAAACACTCTTTCGTGCAGGATCAAAGAACAGCATATGAAAGGTTGGGCACCGATTGTTTAAACAGAGAGCCTCAGAGGCCGAGTCTTTTTATTGTGGGCTTGTAGCAACACTACTTGAGCTGTATCAATGGTAAAATAAACAATGTCAAGTTTATGATGGACTACGCTTTGTAGAATAGATCATAAGAGTACACATGTACAACACTTTGTGATAAAATACATTTATACAGAAAATGGCAACTTGTTTTCATTGCAAGTTTTTTACTCAATGTCTTCATTTTCTTAATTACACTGTCAATTGAGAAGACAAACATCGAAGAAACTGTTCAGTTCAATAGGATTCTACATGAGGGCATCTGTGTTGACCAACAGAAAGCTGGTTTGTTTGAAAGTGGTTGCGTTAGACTTTCTCATTGTTGATCATAAAAATTCAGTCATTTTAATTTTCATATTTTAATGGTAATGAGACATTTAATAGCTTTTGTTTTCATTCACATTTTCATTTTTAATCATGAACGTACGAGACTAGATTATGCATTTATTTATTTATGAAGAGAACAGATGAACAGAGACTGTGCATCACTTTTCATGTTCAACACCACACTAGATGAATGTAGCCTAAACGGAAATATGAACAACGCAATATTGCAAAAATTACAATATGAAGAAAAAATTACCTGAACTAAACTCTGTCTGAACTCAAACCTTCCACTTGGTCCGCATGGACTTAAATTTGGTGCTCGCCTGTACGTCACCCATAGACTTTCTGAAGAACGGGTTTGAGGCTGTTTATGGGGGGTATGGGCGGCGCCATACTGGAAAATCTTGGGAAATACAAAATATAAATGTTCAGAAAGGATACAAAGGTGGTATGATGTGTTGTGTCAGATCATGGCCGAGACGTCAAATTCACTCGGCGCAGCCTGTCATCAGCTGTCAATCAAACTTAACCGCCCTTATTTGTCATACATTTTATATCTAAAAACGATCTAAACTAACGAGTTAGAAAAAAAATTCACCCCCTCACAGTCGTCAGGCACGCGGAACATATTGAAGATTACAATAAAAGTCCAGGGACCAACCTGTAAAAACATGAATTTATGCTGTGAAAACGGACATTTTAACATGTGGTATATGGACATTTGCTCTCTTTTGGGACCGGCCTCTAGCGGATTTTCAATGTATTGCAGTTTTTCGCACTTTCGGGTAAGCTTCATTTTTCAGAATAGAATGTTGCCGCTTGGTTATGATTCATAAATTATGTTTATCACTGCATGGCTTCACTATCAGAGCCCTACTTCTTAAAGGGGCCTCAAACATTAGCAAACCAACACGTAAAAAGGGGTTCACACTGAGAGGAACGTAACGCAACGCGCCACGTCATTTTAAATAAAATATATTTAAATCTAAGATGTGACTTTGAAAATCTGGTTTATTTTTGGCTAGTAGAAGTTCTGAATAGCTGGTAACTTAAACATTTTGAAGCCAAAATGGCTGTTGAGTGAAAAAGTTCTTTTCAAATTACAGAGGCTGCCCAAGAAATGGTATTTTTCTGGGGAGGTGAAATATGATTTTAAAGGTTTTTTTCTCTGTGTGGGTGGGATTTTGTAAAAGAAAAAAAAAATCACAAAACTCATTGACTTTATGTCACATTATCTTCCCTTTCATTAAAAATCCAATAGGAATGCCAACGCTAAACTCCCACAGGTGATGAATTGCCGTCACAGAACGAATGATGTGGGGGATTTATCAGACTTGCATGGTTATATATCACAGGGGGTTTTAGCACCCAATACAGGGGCTTTTAGAGTTGGGCCATTTGTCACCTACACAGGAGCTAAATTATGCGGCATTATAGTGGTAGGTACCGAATAGGTCAGCATCTGTGCTGCATCTGGTCTCACTATTTCACCTTGAGCCTCGTGAGACATGGGGAACATTTTGGACACTTGCAGTTCACACTGAGAGGGCAAGAAATAACCGAGGGCAAGATAACCTACCTAGTGATATCATGTGGCAGTGTTGGATGTGCCATAATATTTCTTTGACATGTTAAATGCAATAATTATAAAACCAAAATAGCAAATATTAAGACTTTTAAACTAGAATATTTAAAATACAAATTTTAAGTAAAATATTACTACTGTTTAAGACTTTATAAATTGTCAAAATTCTAACTACAGTATATAAAAAAGAAAAAACATGAAAAAACATTAGGTAATTTACTATAATTATGAACTTATTGTGTTAATATTTGAACTGTATTTTAAAATATCAATTTATATAACATATTAAACCTGTTTCAGACAGTAGACATCATTTGTGTAGTACTTCAATAAAAAAAACTAGCAAATTGTAAAATAAATGCATTACAACTAATATAACATCAGTTCACTGCAAAGTACAGTGGATCTGATAACCCATGATTTAAATAAACATGACACAAATTTTCCTCACATTTCAAGCTGTGTTCCATTCAAAGTCGGATTTATGGAATATTCTTACTTCATATCTCCAACTTCTGACTACAAAGGCATTGTTTGGAAGATGACATATCATTAGAACTTCAACTTGAGACTCATTTAATCAACCATAACTTTCATCTAGAGCAAGGACACTGTAGACTAGCATTTGCCCCATCAAGAAAACCAATTCACACTCCATTAATTTCCAACCACATAACGTCACAATTGATATAAGGAATGACATGTTGTGTGTGTACAGGAAGACGAATTACCTTTTAATTAAGTGATGTGCTCAGCAACTGAGAAAATTAGCAAATGGGATAGTTCTTCAGGAACATTAGTTCAATTAATCTTGATTACCTCACCTATCACAGCGTTCATGCCCTTCTTTCCACATGGTCTCGCCCATGATCATGCAACTGAAAATAACTTTATAATTGGCTAATACGGTGAACTTGATACATCAATTTCAAGCTCCACCTGGTTTAATTACATATATCTCCATTACAAGGCTTTTGTCATGGGTTTGTGCCAAGGCATCAAGCTAACACTGACACTGAAAGACACTGAAAGTTAAAGGAGGATCCAGCTCATCCAAAAATGAACATTCTGTCATCAATGGCTCACCGTGATGTCATTTCAAACCTTTATGACTTTCTTTGTTATATATATATATATTAGGGCTGTGCAAAAATTAATTGCGATTAATTCGCATCCAAAATAAAAGTCTGTGTTTACATAATAAATGTGTGTGTGCTGTATATAATAATTTTGTATATATAAATACACACACATGCATGTATATATTTAAGAAAATGTGTTATTCATATATAAAATATTAAGATTTATGTAATATAGATTATGTATTTATATGTATATACAGAATTTAAGTGCAAATAATTCTTAAATATATACATGCATGCATAGGTATTTATATATATACAAAAATAATTCTATACAGCACACACAAATATATTAAGAAAGCACAGACTTTTATTTTGGATGCGATTAATCGCAACTAACTTTTGCACAGCCCTAATATATATATATATATATATATATATATATATATATATATATAATAAAATAATAGTAGAAAATAAATAATGCATTTTCATTGATGCACAAATAAAAAATAAATATTTATGCATATATATGATTGTGTGCATATGCCATTTGAGGACTCTTAATATATTACAACATATTGTTATGTGATTATTTGATTAATAAGCATATGTAATTAATTGGATCCAATTTTAATAAATACAAAAATCAACCTTTGCCTTAGATTGTAAAAGTTTAAGATTTTAATGAAGGAGGACATTAAGACATGACTGTGCCTCTTGGCAGGACCAAAACACTGTGCTTAACGCTCCACTTTGATGGCACATTTTGTGATGAATAATTTACCTGGTTCTAATGACCCTGTAAGCCGGGCCGTTCGAGCAGCGCCATCGTTCTGAACGAGGTGATTACAGCAGTGAGCCAATGTGAGACGCCAAGATTAGAGGAAAAATGAGCACAGTTCAGGGGGAGGTTAGTGAGAGTCTAGCGAAAAACAGCTATTAAATCAGTATTCAACCAAGCTAACAAGCTTTTTCGGCATTGGCGCTAAACAGGTGTTTCATCTTTGTTCAATGACGATTAAATACACTTTTTACATAAAAACTGAATTAAACTACAGATTACTGTATTATATGACGTGGATTTGATGGATCTGTGCACACTATAAAAAAATTGCTGGCTTCAATTTAAGTACAATCAACTTGGATATTTAAGTAATTTCAACTTAAATCACAAACTGAATCTTGTATAATTTATCAAAATAAGTTAAAGCTACACGGTGTGATTTTACCCATCTAGAGGTGAAAAGGTATATGACCATCCAGTGAATATTAGTTTCTGTTCCTCTCAATTCCAATTTGTGTTTTAACTCCTACGGTGGCCAATGTAGTCCAAGATTAACATGGCTTCCAGTTCGACCTCATGCACGCCGTCGGATTCAGTTATTGTCGAAGAGTGGAGAGAACAACAGTCATCGAAAAGTCGTCAGTGAAATGTTTGGACCATTAAAAACTTGGGGAACGAACTAAGAAATACTTCTGTGTTCATTTGTACATTCAAACACTGATCAACTGCCATGTTTCACTCATTTGCAAGCCATTATCTCTCTCAAGGAGTTGTCATAACAGTGTCAAACTGTTTTTTTTTTTTTTTTTTTACATCCTTCAGAAATGGAAAGAAAACAACATAAAGGCTGATATTTATGCACTGCACAGCCATTTAAATAATTGATGACATTTTAAGGGTCTGAAGATTGAACAAACAATGGCTGATGGACACTGTTTAAATATTTCATGCTGGAATATAAAACGAACCATTACTGTGCAATGGCCTGTTAGCCAAAATCACCTGCAAAAAAAAAAAATCATGTTTCAGAGATAGGATCCACCGTCTGACTTTGATTTTAGCATTCAAACTCAAATTATGTACTGTAACTAAAAAACTATCATCCATAACAGACACACAAAATAAAAAGCAAGCGTTTTGGCCAAATTCAATTAATTTCTTGCTTTTTTTTAGCAAAAAAAGAATAAATACATTTTTTAAATTCCTCCTCATTATGAAAATGATGATTAAAGTCATGTTTTCCAAGGTATCATAGTCATAATTGAAGGGGGTGGATTGGAATCCACTGCTGCCTCAATGTAATGAGTGATTAATAACATTAACAAGCATTTCTACATAAATCATTTCTATATTAAATAAAACTTTTAAATCATATGTTTGCTGTGACTGTGTTAACCATACTCTTCTGTCTATCCATGTGTGGAAATTTGCTTAGACTATATATGTGTTCTTAGCCAATCAGAAAACTTTTCTTCAATTAATTATAATTCTGACTCGGTTTCTTTCAAACATCTGGTCCTGGGGTCCTAAACTGTTACCCCTAACATAATACAGATCCACTTCATGCACCCCAACACATAATAACACTATCACTCTACCTCCTAATAAAAACAAGCACACACTTCCTTTTATATGCGCTCTTATTTCAGTTTGGCTCCAATATACGTGCAGATCTACTCTGCTTAAAGAAGAAACGCTAATGTGGACAGACTTCTACATACATTTGGACGAGAACAGACCTGTATGATTTGATTGTACATAGAGGGCTTTTGCTTGCCCGATGAAAAAAGAACATCGTTTTGAGCACAGCAGCTTCATCACCTGTGAAAAAACTGTACTGGGAGAAATGTAAGAACTGTGAGAAATTCAGACTTAAATCCCACTGAGATACAGGGTGACAGATAAGGCTGAGAAATTCTGGCCTCTGTTCTAAAGCGATGATGAAGAGTTGATGTCTGGCAGTGCTGATATACAGATGGCTAAAGCCTCCATGTGCCAGTCCATCAGTGTGATATAAGAATGACACTATGATTTTTTTAAACCACATATATTTATATGTACATCTAGAATTTATTCTGCTGGGATAAGGAGTTAGTCAAAGCAACACAACTGATAATATTCCTTCTAACATTCTGCTGCTCTTTGGTCATTTTTGACCAAATTAAATAATAAATCATGGACATGATTTGAAAAGGTTTAATGGACCTGAAAAAAAAGTCACACTTGTACTCTTCAGGTTAAAATGACTGCACTGGAAATGAATGGAAAACGAATTTCATCTAGTGGAAACGTTTGGTACTGCGCCCAAACAAAATCTTACTTAAAGCACCTTTTTTGTGTGAAAACAACCCTCAAATTTGGAAAATAACTTTTCTCAGTTTTATAGTAAAGCATGTTTAAGTAAATGTATATTTTATATGAAAATTGAAAATAATATATTTGAGCGTTTTTCATAATAAACTTCCCTTTTTTCATTTAAAATTTTTGGCAGTTCAAGTTGGAAATGTCATTTTCAGGTTTATGCTCAAAAAGTGATAATAAATGGATTATAACAACTGCATAAATATAATTTAGTATCAAAATATTTAGACATTTCATTTGTGAATATAGACTGTAACTTAATAATAAATATGTAATGTTTTCTATTCATTTCTTTTACAATAGGTAATGAAAAATTGCACTAATGTGAAATTATGAATAGTAATAACAACAACAACAATATCTAGGGATGCACAATATATATATATCGTCTGTATCGGCTGATATATATACATTTTTAATGTTATCGTTATCAACCTGAATATCTTTGAAAAGGAAAGTACAGTAAAGGGCAACATGTGCAGGGCAAGTGTGTCATATAAGCTACATCACATTATGAGGACATTATAATTGTGTGCTTGGGACATGGTGAGACTTTTGTTTTTGTAACCAGGCTCGCAAAAATTATCTAAAAATTTGGATTTAGATTTATCGGCCAATATATAGGTTATCGGCTTTCAAATATCAGAATTATTGGTTATTATTGGTATCAACCAAAAATGTACATATCAGTGCATCTGTAATATTTAACATAATATTGTAGCTCAATAATCAAGTGGTTTCATTCAATTTCTAATTTCTTTTGCAAATAATGTGGTAAGTACTCAATAAAATTGTATTCAATTTGAAAAATGCAAAACAGAATCATCATTATTATTTTTAGAAGAAGAATCCCAAATTTTCAACTTGTGGAACCCACTGTATACTGGCCTATCATGAGGTTTTATCACAAAACACAAGGCCAGGATACAGTCAGGAGAGATTTGCAGGATAAAGCCAGGTTCTCTAGTCTCTAACGTCACCTGGGGCGAGGCTGTTCTCAGGGCTGTAAGCCTCAACCCAGACATAGATCAGCTTCAATAGGGAAAATCTCTATTAAAACTATTCCTTGACACAAACTAGGCTGGAAACTAGGACTTTAAGCCTGTGAGTTCACAACAATGAACGTTTCTGATTTGACAAGTGTTCAGAGCACAGACGTCACACAAGTGAACTCAAAACAACTCCCAATCTGGGCATAAATCTGGGCATTAATATTACAATATGATTTGAGATAATGAATTATTGATGAAAATATAAACGGTGTCTACAAGCGCAAACTGTTCTACCCTCTGTCTCTTCAGCAGTTTATGGTGAGTCAAAGACGGTTAGGCTCGTAACAATGTCACTGCAGGGAGTGGAGGACACCACTGTGTTTTTAAAATGAGAAACTTGGGAGCACATTTATAGATACATGAACATAATACATTCACCATATACATTTTCTGCAGTCAATCCGTAAGGCATCATGGGATGGAGTCCCATTACCAAGAGCCATGTTGACAATTATATCTGTCAAGGTGACCTTTATAAGTGTGTTTCCAGGGGGAAAAAGAAGCACATGAGCTGCATCCCAATTCAGAGGCTGCATCCTTCGAAGTCTGCACTCGAAGGCCGAATGCGTCACAGTATCGGTCCCAATTCGTGGAAGGCCTTGTAGTCTGTGTCCTTCAAAGGATGCAGCCCTGTATTGGGACACAGCCACGATTTTACAAGAAATTGACATTCTATCAAGCCCCGCCTTAAAACATTCCTGGCCAATCATAATTAACTGTTGCCATATTCCATCTTCTCAGACAAGTTTGTGCAGTTCTTTTCAAATGTAAGTTTAAAAAAAGGTCAGATTTGCGTGAAAAAAGTCACAAACTGGCTTCCTTTTGGAAAAAGATTATAATGGATGGAAATTGAAAAAAGGGTTCAAAGAAATGACAGTAACGCATTGTTCAGGTTCGGTCTCTTAGCTGTTAAACACTTATGTGCTTTTGTTTTTCCTTATTGTTGTTTAATTTAGTTATTTTAACTTCTGCTTTAAAACTTCTTCTGTGGTTTCCTAAAAGACCAAGTGAAAATGGAATATTCACCGAAAAAATCTATGATTGGATTTCATTCATCAGGAATTGATCACAAAAAGATATTACATATCAGAATGGAATTGGACCTGAATAATAAAACAATGCTGTTTGGTTTGTATTTCTATTGATTAACATAATCCAATAGCCTGCATAAAATTCAGAAAGATGTGAAGCAAGTTATGACATTTTGACTGATGAAACATTGCCAAAGACCAGGAAAATGCATTAAAAAAATGAAAGGATATGTCGACAAGCATTTTAAATCAATAGGCTACTTTCATGCCATTAATCAAGAATGACTCAAAAACAAGAATGATTTAGATATTAAAAGGAGCCACAAACCTAAATCCAGGCATTTGCTGTTAAACGTTAACGTTAAACTATATTCATAACAAAATACAACACACTGAAAGGACAATTTTGGATTAAAACTTTGAAATTCAGCAGAGCTTTTAGTCAAGTCTCCTCCAGACGCCCACAAAATCTCTCACGGGTAGCCCACTTGTTTAAATATACATATTTCTGTACCTCCATATATAGTATGTGTGAACTGGACTTCCTCTCCTACATAAATCCCTCGTAAACATAAGAACACCACACTTATCTACTTTTCTCAGACCTGTACTTGCATTCAAACATGAAATGAAAAGAAAAGACCGAGGCAACAGAAAAGCACTTATCTCCAAGAAAACGAGACACGGTGTGGACAGGAACTCTTGAATGTAAACAACCTTATAAGAAACATATCTGAATGGAGACAGCGGTGGTTTATTTAAATTAATGCAAATGCAAATGCAGCACTCCTGATTAATTGGTTGACTGATGGGTTTTTGCAGTAGAAGCTCTCAGCAATACACTGACAAACAAAGCACTTTAGATTCTCATTTATTTAAATTCGGCCAATATTTTATGTTGCAGATTTGGGATTAACTGATAAAAAAAATATTCCAGGCTAAGTACCAGGTAAACTCTTCTGATATCATCTGTAAAGGCGGAATAAAAAACAATAATGCAAATAATGAGTATGAATTGCAAGATGTAAACTCGCAATTGCAAGTAAAAAGTATGAATTGCAAGATGTAAACTCGCAATTGCAAGTAAGAAGTACTATAAATTGCGAGATATAAACAGCAATTGCGAATAAAAAGTCAGAATTGCGAGATATAAACTTGCAATTGTAAGTAAAAAGTTTGAATTGCAAGATGTAAACTCGCAATTGCAAGTAAAAAGTATGAATTGCGAGATATAAATGCAATTGCGAATAAAAAGTCAGATTTGGGAGATATAAAGTTGCAATTAAGTAAAAAGTTTGAATTGCAAGATATAAACTCACAACTGTGAGTAAAAAGTCAGAATTGCGAGATATAAACTCACAACTGCGAATAAAAGACAGAATTGCAAGATATAAACTTGCAATTGTAAGTAAAAATTCTGAATTGCAAGATGTAAACTCGCAATTGTAAGTAAAAATTCAGAATTGAAAGGCGTAAACTTGCAATTGCAAGTAAAAAGTTTGAATTGCGAGATATAAACGCAATTGCAAATAAAAAGTCAGAACTGTGAGATATAAACCCGCAATTGCGAGTATAAAGTCAGAAGTGTGAGATAAAAACTTGCTATTGAAAGAAAACTTCAAATCGCAAGACATAAATTCGCAATTACGATTAAAAAGTCAGAATTGCGAGATATAAAGAAAAATACCTTTTTATTTGTTTTGTTCTGTGGCAGAAACAAGCTTCAATACTTACAGTTAAATACTTATGTTTTTTTATTATCATTGTTTAATTTAGTGAGTTAACCTCCTGCCTTCAAACTTAGACATGCAGTTGTTGTTTTATTATGTAATATTTATATTTTATACCTGTTTTGCATGTATAAGTAATGGAAAATAAATGAAGAAAACCCATGTTTACAGAAATGCACTTACATTGCAAGTCCCACAGTGGCTGATCCTAAGACTTCCATTGTAAATGCATTATCGTTGCATTTACAAACAGTTTTTTGCAGGAGCAAAAAAAAAAAAAGTACAACTGTTCTACTGTGCCTCAACCAAGAGCTATAAAATCTGTGCGCATCATTTATTAAAACCTTCATAAATGTGACATGAAAGCTTCATGATTTATTTGCAAACAAATGTTGGGCTTCATAGGAAGGATGGTTTTAATTCTGTGTCTTCCGATCATTTGTGACAAAAGACGGTATTAACAAAACACATAACGACTGACAACTCATCTTTTGCGTTCAAGTCCTACGCTGATACTCTCTGGCTGGTGACAGTGCATCCAGACTGTGGCTGTTCTTTCAGACCGCTGAAAGATGTTTCACCTGCTTTGCTCTCCGTCTGACTTCTAGAGCCTTCCGTCTGGCGCTTATCTTTCCCCTGCCACGCTCAGTCATTTTCTGTCAATCCTTTCATCCATCTTCTAGTGCTCCCTGCATCCCGGCAGCTGGGCTGGGAACATGGCACACGGCCCATGCAGAGCTGCTTCAGAGATACTCGTGTTCTGGGCTGAAATCCTCCCCAACCCTCCCATTACTGCCTTCTCCTCAAGAGAGAGGAACGAGAGAGAACGAGAGAGGTGAAAGATGGATATGAAGCAGAGACAAGAGGGCTTTATGCAGGAGAAGAGGGTAGAAATGAAGTGGCTATTAACTGGTGTCAAATAATGGTTAGAAGGTGTGCAGAAAGTTTGTGTGTACGAATCCCGCACATGGGCAAGACAGCACAACATCAAAATTGAACTACTTTTTTAAATACAAATTCCTGGTATTATTGCTAGTGCAAATAAAAAAAGGTTTGTATTCGTAGGGCCCTATCTTGCATCTGGTGCAAGACTTTGCACTGACGCATGTATCATTCCTATTTTGCACCTGCGCAAAAACCTGGTCTAAAGTCAGTGGCGCTTTGCGCGTTGTTTATAATGCTATTATAAGCGCGCATGCTTGGCCAAAATGTAGCAGGTCCACAGCACGCATACACTTTGATTCTTTCATCAACACAGATGCAGTTGTTTTTATTTTTGCAAATCATTATAACAAGGAAAAATATTAACACATGAGGGAAATCATTGTGGTGTCCATGAAGATGTAAGAAAATGTAGGCTTAAATCTAGCTTACACATTTACAAATTTTTTTAATGACGGATCAAACCTGTATGTCCAATTTTTAAAAAAAATGTTTGAGTCCTTTGTTACGTTTGTGTTGACATTCGTTTGATTATTGAATTAGTTTGTTTATATTAAGTTTATTATTATATTAAGTTTATATGACATGTGAAGTAGAGTTTTCTCTAACCTGAACTTCTTTAGCCTACTCATTATGTGAACTTGAGTAGTGATGCTTTGTTAAAAGTGGGATAAAGAAAAGGGTCAGGTAAGATGTCACGTGACATACATTGCGCACACGTAGAATTTTTCTTTGTTTAAACACACTAGATTTAGGGACAAGTGCCACCGTTGTATTTTTGTTTTGATTAGTTAGCGTCAGGGAAGCATACGACGTCGCGAATGTCGAAGATCTTTCTTTTCTACATTTTATTTTTATTAGTTAGGTTAGATTAAATTTGGGTCAGAAAGATTGTTTTCTTTTTATTCATTTCTTTGAGTTGGCACTGTCCAGTTGCCCTTTTTCCTTTCCCAGAATTAATATATAATTTGCTGGTATGGTTGTTACTTTATTGATTGGTTAATATTTGTTTGAATTGTTTCTTCATGAATATGTGATGTACATATATTTTATGGAGAGCTATTTCGACCGGTTGTGGCCAGCAATAAAAAGAACCTTAACTATTCTACTGCCTTTGATTCACTCACTCACTTCCCAGTGTTTCTTTAGTAATTGTCGAGGGATGATTAATGTTCCCCTTCTAAATCCCTAGACGGCTAAAATCTAAGAAGGGTCTGTAACAAGTGGCAAGACACATGTATATAAGGACATCTGACAAATTAGTTTGTCCGTCAAGAACCAGGAAAAAAAATCTCCCATCCCCATACAACGTCACTTCTCTGACTTTCACTGCCCTGACAAGAACGTTGGTCCTGTCGTGCGCCTGGTAAATTCGCCATAATAACAACAATCCAACATGCAACATGCGCACCTGCTCTTAAAGGGTATGTTGGATGACGCTCTGATTGGTTTATTTCACATTACGCTCAAACCACACCTATGAATAATGAAGCTATTTCAGACCAACCCCTTTAAAACTTGCGTCGGGCGCAAGAGTAATTTATCCCGCTGGTAAAATAGCAACAGCGCCCAAGACCCGCCCACTAAGTTACCTGCGCTTCACGCTTGATACTTTTCAGATCGTTAAAATAGGGCCCGTAATCTTTCTTTAAAATGGGACAACTTGCTTTGATTCTGTCACACACGGTTGCGAGAGTTATTAGCTAACATAGTGTTGCTTATTATAGAGGCAACTTATGGCTGATTTTCACAAAAATTGGTACACATATTAATTTAACTTATAATACTGTGCATTCCTACTAAAATCAATAAGTTAATTTTATGTGGGTTTTAAGCGTGATCTAACATAGTTCAGTTTACAAACTATTTAAGTATTTAGCCATGTTTTCAACTGGTATGACAACAAACTAGCCTATGCACCACTATTAATAACATATAAAACCTTTCTAAAAGCAGTTTCATAAAGCCTTGTTAAGTTTTAGAAGTATAAAGCAAAGTGACACATGAATAAAACAGTGAATCGGGCATCTTCTCCCATGAGTCACCACATATTTACAGTGACAAACAGCTAGCGCTAATACTCACTGTGGTATTTACCTTGATGAAGCAAACAGACCACAGTACAGAACCAAAAAAGATACAATAAAAAGTATTCGAAACAGCCTTGGAAAACAGCCTCGGCTAAATGACTAATTACTACTGCTAATGATGCTAACGTTTCACATTGTTCATCTTTCAATGCATTCAATGCAATGCATTTAGCATATTATATTAAATTCCCTTGAACAGATTCCTTCATGTTTTCCACAGAGAGCATCTTTTAGTTGAGTCACTAGTTCGTAGCATTCTTGACATCAGCGCTTCAGTCATGCATATCACGCAGTGTTGAACTGTGACTACCGGCGTACCGCTTCATGACGGCCCTTCAAAGGAGAACTGAAATCACTGTGTGTGACGCCGCGCGTGTGTGTGCGTTGCTGTGTTTTCAATGCACCTCTCAAGGGATCCACAGATGTTAGTGCTAAATTATGTTCTTCTGGTACTTGACAGCATTTTAAATTCCAACAAAGCAATGAACTTAAAAGCCAAGTCAGATTTAATGGATCTTACTGAGTTTGCATTTCCTTATCTTGTACAGAACCAAAAGCAAAAGCTACAAATCTTGACAAATTATATTCCATGTAAACTATGAGGTCCTCATCCACAAATTATGTACAAAAGCAATATGTACTTTGCATTGTAGAATTAATTAATAAATAATCCTTTCCTTACTGTAACTGTAGGCTGAAAACTATTTTAGTTTTTTTATGCTCTACTAAATCTGCTGTGGCCTGAATACTGCATTCATCCTCAAATCCATTCTATAATCTTTTCATTTAGCAATGCTAATATTGTGCGCTCAACATTTTGGGGCACACTATTTGAAAAGCTTGAGCCTTGCAAACTTGAGATAATTATGTACACATTAGGTCTATAGTCAGCAGTTTGGGACATCAGTATCAGCGGAGGACCATGTGTGGCTTCACATTTTTCAACAGACTATATTAAAACCAGATTAAAATTTAAGAAAAAAGCTGGATCTGGCAGAGAGATGTCATTAATTTTAAGCTAGTCACATAAGAAATCTGTCAGCATACTGGCTAATACCAGTTTTTTTTCTAAAATACCACTATACTATATTTTATTCCATTTAAAAATCATTTAAGGGAGACCAGAGTAAGTTAAACATGTCAAAAAAATAAAATAAAATAATTTCCATTATATGGGGTAAGTTGTCACAACAGAACTTGCCATTAAATACCTTATTAATATGGGTTTTCGGAAAGGCAAGCAGTAAAATAATTATGAAATACAAATGGTCAATTTTGGTCAACCAATATTGTAATTAATAATTTCTATATCTTTTTTTTAAAATTTAAAACACATGTAACTTGTGTTCATCGACCAGACATTTATAAAGTATACCCCTGTCCTAAGAACAGTTTAACCTTTTGGTCAAAATCAACCTTTATTGTACAGTTAACCCTTAATTTAACATATATTGACATTACTACACTATACAATAAGGTATGTTCCCTTGTTTTTCCAACAGCTCAATCCATTTGCATTGAGACTACATGCATTAGCATTAGATATGGTATTAGTTATTAGCATTAAACTAGCCAGTCCCTCATGCGTTACACTATGTGGGAAGAGTAAATGCCGAAATAAGTGTTATTTTACATGTTTTTAAACAAGATGAGAAAATCTGGAGACTTGTTTGTGTTTGCTGAATGTTAGTTATAAATGATTAAATTGTATTAATTGGAGTTTGTCTAATTGTATTGCAACTCAATTGGGTTAGGTTTCTGCTACACAAAACATTAATCACAGAGGTCAGATGTTTATGAGAATCTGAAATGATCCCTCTGGCTTATTATAATCACGTTTATTTGCAAATGTTGTTTTTCATAAAAGACACAGGTGTACCTGACCAACCTCAGCTAACCCCAGACAAGGACACAGATGTACTATTTACGAATCAATTCCGCCTAATCCGACTGTGCGGCGAGATCTCCCCGTGCATATCTCACTCTCAGTTCATTCTTTCTCATTCCCAGAGCTGTCCATCCTCGGGAGCCGCCGTTAAGATGATGAAAAGCAGAAAGGAAAATGAAAAGTCATTGTAATGAAAGATAAACAAATGATTGCTGCAGAGAGCAAAGATGCAGCCCAGGCTCGAACTGAAGGAGAACGGAGAGGAGAAGCTGTAGTTAAACATACTCTCTCTCCCCAGAGAAACAAAGAGGAAGTTCAATTAACCCCTGTGAGGGTCCTTCACTGGTACTGCATCAAGTGCCCCGGGTCCCCTCAGCCATTCATTAAATACAGCCATTGCTAGAGCAACAGTAAAATTGGTCTCAGTTCAGCAGTGAGGGGCAACTTCAACAGCACAGCAAAGGAAGTCACATAAAAACCTCACCTGGCGAATAAACGTTTGACTGATTTGGAACTTTTTTACTGATTCAGAGTTTTGAAAATGTTTCATATTGAGGATTAAAGGAGAATTCCGGCGAACAATGAACCTTTGGTCTAATAGAACATTGGTACCTAGTCAATCGTTCTCTGAGATTTGTTTTCATGATAATCGAACGTAAAGAGTTGTATCTCTAAAAACTGTTTAGTGTATAATGCTAGTACTGGGGGCATTTACTAAGTAAAAAGAAATCGCTAGTTTATACCACTAACAAGGCTCAAAATAGCCCCACACTAACACAGTAACATAATGAGTGTCCATACATGCAAAACGAAGCATTGAGAACTTTGTAAGTGTACAGCCTTGTTAGTGGTATAAACTAGCGATTTCTTTTACTTAGTCAATGCCCCCAGTACTAGCATTATATGCTAAACAGTTTTTAGAGATAAAACTCATGGAAACAAATCTCATAGAACGATTGACTGAGATACCAATGTTCTATTAGACCAAAGGTTCATTGTTCGCCGAAGTTCTCCTTTAAAGAACACATCGGCTCTTCAAGAACAAGATATTCATTAACAATAACGTGGGAAAGGGGGTGAACCCTGTGAGTCGAAATAACCAAACGTTTGGGTTTGTCTATATTTGACACAAAGGTGGGTTGAAACAACACAGCATTTTTTTTGTATGCATTTAAATATTTTGCGATTCTTAATTGTTAGGTTCCATCTGTTCTTTTGCAGCTCATATGCCAAGCTTTTATTTTTATATGGAAACCAAACTGCATTATGTTCCCAGACCGCCTACATTCCTAAAGACTTAAAAATCCATCCAACATAATTTAGAACTATGATTTCAAACAGACTGATTCAGGTGCCGTTTCATAATCATGTAACCATACATGTTAATACATAATGCATTCAACAATGAGGCATATCAGTGGACACATATTTCATTTAAAGGGATAGGTCACTTTGAAATTAACTTTTGATATGTTTTAGCTTACCTCAAGGGTAATAAGATGTAGGTGTCTTTGTTTCCACAGTATTTTCAATTTTGATATTTTTCGGTTAAACCGTTGTTGTCTATCAGTCATATAATGGAGGTTTAAGGGGTCCTCCCTCAGTTCACCTCAAAGAGCATGCACAGAGAAGTCTAAATTAAACATTTCAGAAGCTTTAACTTTCACTTTAAAGATCTAAACATATGAAGAGTTCAGATGCAAAAGCCTCTAAATGCCATTTGAAATTTTCTTCTAAAATGACCATTTTTATCAAGCTTGTATTTTTAAGTTAAGTAATTTCATTTAAATGACAATTAATAGGTAATCTTCATTGCCATTTAGGTGAAATTACTGAACTTAAATATACAAGCTTGATAAAAATGATCATTTTAGAAGAAAATTTCAAATGGCATTTAGAGGCTTTTGCATCTGAACTCTTCATATTTAGATACAGTATACAGGAAATCGCAATGGAAGACGATTTCAATATATCTAAATATGTTTAGTGAAAGGTAAAACTTCCGAAATCTCTGTGTAAACAATCAGTGACGTAACGATCAGTTCCGGCGCATGCGCAGACCGAAGCGCCCATGCCGTCAGATCACTTGGACGTGGCTGTGGTCACAAGAGGTAGAAACTATGTAAATACTGTTCGTTTTCTCACACAAACCGCTCATTTCCACCGAAAACCAATTGGAATGCAGCTCATTCGAGGACTGTAAAATTCCTAATTAAAGCTGAACTCTTAAATATTATAAGATAAGTTTAAATCAGTCTTACAGAGCATAGCCGTAAGACTGACTGACTTACATCCAAGCAAAGATTATAATATTTTATCGCCCATGACAATCAAACGTCCTTCCAGGTCGGCATTTTCTTCTCAGATAAACATCTCGATCGAATCCAGGCTCATGCTGAGGTGAACACCCGAGTAAGGGCATCAAAGAGACATCAGCCCACGCTACAAAAACACATCTCGAATACAAACACACATACATCCTCATTCCTATGTTAAGCCTTTTACACACTATGTTGCGCTCTCCAATTACTGAATCCCTGACTTCTGTGTGACTCTAAGGGCCGCTAGTGCCTCCGTAACACGACGCATAGTTTGTGAATTTATCATCTGGACTGATTCAAAATACATGTATTTCTAAAGCATCTGGAGAAATAAGCCACTTGATTCACGTCAACTGCTACGAACTTAATTAGACAGTTCATAAAGCCTGGTGAGATCCAGCTTTCGCACACAGCTCCGGAGAACATGACAATGGACTATTTTTAACTTTTCAAGACCACAGCTGTGTAACTGAGGGTCTCATTAAACACTGTGTGCTTTATAAAACAAAACTGCATAGGCTTCAGTGTTTAGAAAAGTCATTATGAACTATCTGACAATTTTTTTTTATATAAACATAAGCAGAGCTTATGAAACAGCAGGTTTGTTACGATATTTTCAAAACTCTTGGCATAGAGTCCACAACCTTTACTTCCACAACTCCATTAGCAGATCTGAAAGGCTTCATCAAATTTGAATGAGCCAAACCTTTCCACTCTGTGCAAAGTGCCTGTTTTTTATAGATCCAGTGAACTCCGAACTCCTGTGCCAATCAAGTTAGATTTTTTGGCATGAAAAACATGAACAACAAGATTTTAAAACAAACTAATCCAATCTCTGTGAACTTCTGAAATGTCACTCTGTGACCATCCATAGTTTTTGTGTTTAGAAGATTTTTTAACTGTTCAGTTGCTGAACACACATATCATGTGTACTGTATATCAAAAGTACAGTAAAAACCATAATATTGCAAAATTACACTCACCTAAAGGATTGTTAGGAACACCATACTGTGTTTGACCCCCTTTCGCCTTTAGAACTGCTTTGACTCTACGTGGCATTGATTCAACAAGGTGCTGAAAGCATTCTTTAGAAATGTTGGCCTATTTTGATAGGATAGCATTTTGCAGTTCATGGAGAAGAAGCCCCCATCCCACCACATCCCAAAGATGCTCTACTGGGTTGAGATCTGGTGGCTGTGGGGGCCATTTTAGTACAGTGAACTCATTGTCATGTTCAAGAATCCAATTTGAAATGATTCGAGCTTTGTGACAAGGTGCATTATCCTGCTGGAAGTAGCCTTCAGAGGATGGGTACATGTGGCCACAAAGAGATGGACATGGTCAGAAACAATGCTCAGGTAGGCTGTGGCATTTAAACGATGCCGAATTGGCACTAAGGGGCCTAAAGTGTGCCAAGAAAACATCCCTCACACCATTACACCACCACCACCAGCCTGCACAGTGGTAACAAGGCATGATGGATCATGTTCTCATTCTGTTTATGCCAAATTCGGACTCTACCATCTGAATGTCTCAACAGAAATTGAGACTCATCAGACCATGCAACATTTTTCCAGTCTTCAACTGTCCAATTTTGGTGAGCTCTTGCGAATTGTAGCCTCTTTTTCCTGTTTGTAGTGGATATGAGTGGTACAGGTGGGGTCTTCTGCTGTTGTAGCCCATCCACCTCAAGGTTGTGTTGTTGTGGCTTCACAAATGCTTTGCTGCATACCTCGGTTGTAACGAGTGGTTATTTCAGTCAAAGTTGCTCTTCTATCAGCTTGAATCAGTCGGCCCATTTCGTCTGACCTCTCGCACCAACAAGGCATTTTCGCCCACAGGACTGCCATATACTTGATGTTTTTCCCTGTGCTCAAAATTGCTTAAATCACCTTTCTTTCCCATTCTGACATTCAGTTTGGAGTTCAGGAGATTGTCTTGACCAGGACCAGACCCCTAAATGCATTGAAGCAACTGACATGTGATTGGTTGATTATATAATTGCACTAAGGAGAAATTGAACAGATGTTCAATCCTTTAGGTGAGTGTATATTACCATTCAAAACAACTTTTTATATTTAAGTATATATACAAATGCTCACTGCCACACAATCCTTCGGATTAATATTATTGATCGAAAGTTATTATTATTATTATTATAAGTTGATTGTGCTGCTTAACAATTGTGTGTGATACGCTACGTTAACAAGTCATTCCATTCAATTTGTGAACTTAATCCACCAGTTCATTGCAAACTCAAAAGAGTGATTCGCTTTATTCTTCATTAATTCAGTCCAATATTGTATTTAAGGACAAAAAAGAACACATTCAAACATCCTAAACTGAGAGTGACAGCATTTGAAGATATACCTTAAGGTCTTTCTATAGGGTGTGACAAGTTTATTGTGATCTTTCGCAACTTTTGTGGAAAAAAGACTAGAAGTGACTACTGTGCCTGATTTGAGCTTTCGATAGGTTCTTAAGCCCTTATTTTGTGGCCTTTAAAAAGCTGACGTTTCAGCCTGTCTCTGGGAAATAGCCTTAGTGTTTGGCCTGATTTCTCAGTGGGTTTAATTACAGCCTTAGGCCTGTTAGACCCAGTGTAATCTGTCCTGGCTCAGGGTAAATACTTCATCTAAAACTGCATCTACACACACGCACACACACATCTTCAGCCTGAAGTGGTGAGCAAATTGAAATAAATTGGGGATTTTTCATTTTGCTTGCCACTGAAAATCATCCTGTAGCCAATGCCGGCTCTTTGTCAGTGAAAATCAATACGTTAAATGACGGTGGTCGTCGCATTCGCTCGGATTGCTTAGTGAATGAGAGTTAGAAGCTCGCAATTGCATAGAGTTTCATTCAGTGTTGCTTGAATAGCGCTGGTATATGTAGCCATTCACATTCAAAGAGAAAGCTCTTGCTCTATTATTCTATAGTCACCCACATATACGGATGCACACTTGAAGACAAAGGCATGTGGACATATGAATACATGCGCACATACACATACACACGCTCTTGACCTTTGTCGATTTATTGCAATCACTCATTTAAATGACCTTGATTATGATTTATAAATCCTAAGATTGATGTTTTAATCTATGCTTGTTGTGTGAATCTGATTGAATTGATTCTATTTCAGAAACAAATTAGAGTAGAAACAAAATTATATATTTTTTTTTTACTCAAATTTAAAACTCAAAACTAAAATTTCAAATAGTTAACAGCATTAGTTAAGATATAGTTTATAAGTCCCTCGAGAAAAAGGTTAGATCCAAACTAATTTGCATTAATTCAAATTAAAACAGGAATTGAATTAAGATCTTGAATTAGAATCTAATCAAATTTAAAGCAAGAACTTTTGAAATCGGAATCAAATCTAATCAAATCTATTTTAAATCAGAATTCAAATTGAATCAGAGGGTTTGTAAATTAAAACCAAATATTATATTTAAATCAGAGCTTGTGAAACAGAATTCAATTGAATCAAATTCAAACTACTTTAATACGGCTAACAATATTAAATTTTTTTTTAAATATTTACAAATGAATATATATTTAAACCATCCAAATTAAAATCACAATCAAATTGAATCGAGGATGAAATTGAAACCAGAAACAAAATCTAACTGAGAAAATAAATTGTAATCAAAATCAGAACTGAATTGAGTGCTTATGAATTGTAATTCGAATCAAATCAAAATGAAAAGTGAATCAGATCTGAATCGAGAGCTTGTGAATTACAATTGAATCAAAGTGAAATCAAAATCAGAACTAAACTGAGAACTTATGAGTGCTAATCTAAATCAAATCAAATTGAAAAAAGTGAATGAAAATGTTAATGAGCAATACAACATTTGATCAGAATCAGAACTGAATTGAGAGCTTACGATTTGAAATCAAATCAAAACATGAAAAAATGAATCAGAACTGAATTGAGATCTTGTGAATTGCAAAAGAATAAAGTGATATCAAAATCAGAACTTAACTGAAACCTTGTGAAACAGAATAAAATCACATCAAATTGGAATCAGAACTGAATTGAGAGCTTGTAAATCAGAATCAACTCAAATCGGAATCGGAAATAAATTGAGCTTGTGAACTGGAAATAATTTAAATCATGAAATCTGTTCTACCAATAGCCAGTCTAACTATTTAGCATGGCCCCACACTGTGAAAACCACACAGTGTGAATACAAAAACATCTAATTTGACACCCATGCAACATTTAACCATCCTTAGGGTAAATCATTTACAATCAAACGTCCAGAAACCTGACAAGAAGTCGAATGATACCTCTGAGGAACCGGTCAGCGATTCAGACACGTCGACCAATCAGCGTGATGAGGTGAAACGAGACGCGCCACGAGACCAACAAAGTCGTCACCTCCATAAAAGAGGAGTCATTTACAAGAACGAACATCAGTCACTGTCATGTGTGGGCAAGCCGGTCTGCATTGTAATGTCAGAGTGATGTCGGACTTCTGCTGGAAAGCCACATTGGCACTGACAGAGCTCACATTGAAACTGACAGTGTGTGTTAGGCCATACGACGCCTGAGGATGTCGGGCTGACAGTCTAGGTTCCTCTACGGTTTCACCCGCTTAGATCAGTCTTGACAAATCTCTTTTGTTATATCCTGCACAGCGTTTTGATTACGATTTCAGAAATATAGCATCAATATTTTAGCACAAATTTGACGTCATTGCATTTCTGACAGGCCAGTTAGTTTATCGAAATAAATCAGCATTTATTTAATTAGAATCTTTTCTAACATTATAAATGTCTTTACTGTAACTTTTGATCAATGTAACTCATCCTTGATGAATAGAAGAATTGATTTCTTATTTATTTCCCCCAAAAATAAAATACAAATTCTTACTGACCCCAAACTTTTTAAAGGGTAGTGTTTAATGTAACAAAAGCTTTCCATTTCAGATAAAAGCTGTTCTTTTGAACTTTCTATTTATCAAAGAATCCTGAAATAAAAATGTAAAAAACTGTTTTCAACATGGATAATAATCATACATGTTTTTGGAGCATAAAATCATCATATTAGAGTGATTTGTGAAGGATCATGTGACACTGAAGACTGGAGTAATGATGCTGAAAATTCAGCTTTTTTTCAGAGGAATAAATTACATTTTAATATATATTAACATAAAAAAGGCATTTTAAATTGTCATAATATTTCACAATATTACTGTGTTTTTTGTGTATTTTTTATAAAAAAATTGCAGCCTTGGTGAGCAGAAGAGACTTCTTTTTAAACATAAAAAAATCTTACCGCCCCTAAACTTTTGACCGGTAGTGTATATTGATATAAATATGAGGAAAATTAATATGATTTTGTACAGCAACTTAAACTATATATGATTTCATGCTCACTTTAACTTCAACAAATATTGGCAGTTCAAAATGCAAAGAACCGAATTGCTAAAACATGAATTACAGTGGCTGAAAATTCCAGGCAAGCCTATTCTGAAAGAATCTGAATATATGTGGGACGCCTAGCCTTGAACACAAGTCTCCTTGGCAACTGCACACCTGTGGAGAGTCTAAAGAGAGAGACGACAGGGATTGAATCACTGCCAAGACAGTGAACAGTGATCTGGAAAGGGAGGGTGCTATGCAGACAGAAACACAAAGGCTGTCCTTTAGTTTATTACATTTAGATGTAGATGTATTCAGAGGCAGGAAAAATTAAAGTGTAGGCTACATTTGACCAGAAGGTCGAATAAAAGAATGACTTTAACATACTGTCATTATCACAATCATAATCACCAAGTGTTTAGGCAAAGTCATGACAAATGTGTCAAGGTTTTTTTTTTTTATTCTGACAGATTTAAAACAATAATGAAATTATTTCCCTTGTTTCACACACAGAGCTAGATTAAGCCAGGATTATTTCGGCATTAGTTCAATTAGGACATTTAAGTAGCTTTTATAAATGTGTCTTAGAATAAAACATTAATAGTGTGCATCTTGAGATCTTGGCACTGACATATCGTGGTTTATTCTCAAACATGATACAAACGGGTCCACTTCAGATTTTATTAACAGTGTTTCTGAATGGAAGTTTTTTCGGTCGACCACTATCACTTAACAAAATTATGGAAGGTCCTGTATTAGCCGCATTAGTTTATTGAATATGAAACCACATACCTGTAAACTGAACTGAAGTGGATGCCAAAAAGTCTCTTGAGAATTGCATTGGAAAACCATTTGAATTTTTATAAGTGCAGTCAGGCTTGCACAATCTTTCATCAGGCAGTTCTCTGAAAAATGTTGAATTATAGTACAATGATTTATCTAAGTGTGTAATTCTCACTTAGGCAACCATTTTACTTTGAAAACCAAGCTTTGAATAGAGAAACGACAAAGCCTCAAGGGGTAAAAAGCATTAGAGAAAGAAATGCATCAACCGGAACAAATTTCGATTTGCATTGTGTTAATGTGTCAAGTAATAAGAGTGGCAGTAAACAATCGTGCCCATTCACACAATGCTCTTTCCATTTATATAATTAATGACTAATTACAAAACAAAAGGCTTTCAGTATTCATTAGATAACAGCAGAGAGACTGTAAGCAAGGTGACATATGGGGTTAAAATGCCCTGATAAGAAATTACAGCCTTGCGATGCTAATTTTGAAAGCCCCGTGTGATGGCAAAAGTCTAGCCTGCGATGTTGCCATGACAGCTAAAAGGCGAATGGAAGAACTAATTAATGAGCTCAACGGCCGAAACCGTGATAAATTACAAAGATGAATTACATCTCCTGAGGAGAAGACATATAGCAGCACTCACGGCATTGGAGAGTGCTGGCAGAAAATCTTGGAAACTTATGAACGCATAAAATGAAAGTGAGGAAAAATCAGTAATTAGGATTTAACCATTTTTTTCAATGACTTCTTGGATGCTTTATGTATAAACATTGAGAACGGTAAAGGATTCAACTATTTTCTCTGTAGAAAATAAAGTATAAAAAAATATTTTTCTTTTCAAAAGCCAGTAAGGTCAAAGAAACAGAAACTACATAACAAGCAAAAGATTGAGGTGAATCTTCCACAAGTCCCTTCTTATTCGGGAAGTGCAGTGTCAGTCAAACAAACCAAGACTTCAAATACCCCATAAACGCTCCAATTAAAAGTAAATTCAATGAGACACTTTGTGTGGCATTTGCTATAACTGACAATAAATGTGTCAATCATGTTGTTTTCTTCTTTTGTAATATTTAGGGACGAGCTAATGGAAAACAGAGCACAGCAATATCTATGGGTGTCTTCTGCTTTTTCTATTTATTTTATCCATTTGGAAGATGGAACGAACAGTTTGCTCTAAAAACCAGGGTCACTTTAACTATTGCCATCAATATTTTTCAATTAAGTCCTAAACATGACATCATATTCATGTTTTAAAGGGATAGTTCACAAAAAAAGGTTTTTGCTCGCACTACTGTTGTTGTTTTTTCTGTAAAACACAAAAGTAGATGTTCTGAGGAATGTTCACGCTGCTCTTCTGTACAATGAAAGTGGATGGGGACTTGGTCTGCTAAGCTCCAAGACAAAAGAGCACCATACCAGTGTCTTAGGGTGTACTCACACTAGCCAGTTTGAACCGTGCCAAGTGCGTTTGACCACCAAAGCGCGGTTCGTTCGACTAGTGTGAGTGCTCCGAACCGTGCCTGGGCGCGGCTCTATTGGCCGGCCCTGGCCCCGCTTGGAAGAGGTGGGCCGGAGCACGGTTCAGTTGGACTCTGCGCGGTTCGCATGCAGTGTGAGCGCTAACCGTGCTGGAGCACGTAACAGGACGCGTTACGTGCAAACCTCCTCATACGAGCAGCACGATTTCGTGAAATTTTCGCGCCACTAAGGCGACACATCTGTTTAACAACAGGCTGTGAGAGGGCTGTGGACCACCGTGGACCAAACGACACAAAATTATCCAGAAATAAAGCGATGGACTCCATTGTGTTCAGAGAGCGCCGCTCTTCTTGTTTTATCCCGAAACCATAATTTTTAGACGCTATCTTTATTTTTTAGCTCAACGTCACAGAATGGAACGCACATGTGGGATATCGAAGGCAGTGAAGGATACATCGATGACGCATTCCTTGGAATGCTGTCATCCGATTCCGAAGGCAGTATTTTTTAACTTTCGGATGCAGAAGTAGTGTCACAAATGTCAGAAAATGACGTCAATGGCAGGGAAAGAGAAAAAAACTATAATTTACACACTAAGTATTGTCCTCACTTCAGCATAAGGAGGACAAAACCAGATGAAGAGTATGGGAAGCACCACAGAATGACACAATCCACAGGAAGCTAGTGGTCAAATTACAGCCTGCAAAGAGAGAGAGCGCCTGAAAGCAGATATGAGCTACACAGGCCCACTTAGGCTCTAAGATCATTCCTCTTAGGTGTTCGGTTTCACCGATCCTGGCTAAATTGGGTTTTTAGTTGCTCGCTGGAGAGCAATTCGATCTCTTGCAGTCTGATCTTAATTCAGCAACCAAAGAAAACAACAACGGAAAGAGAGAGCAAGCGAGACCTCAGAGAAGGGCACCACCTTTAGTGAAAGTGGATTTTAAAATAATTGGTTGTTTCTATCACAATTGCTATAGTTTTGGTCTGGTTCAGTGGACTGCGAGTGAACTTTGCACTAGGCCTGGGCTATATAACGGATATGTACGATATTTTGCCACCGATGTGTTGCCCCTTTTTGACCCATGAACAAACTTAAATTGCGTCTCTGGTTAAACCACTTTAAAATATTGATTCATTGGAAGGTTTGATTCAGTTGAGTTCTTAAACTATGGTCATTGAAGTCTACATGTTACATTAAAAAAAAGATTTAAATAAAACTACAGGTAATTATCGCTGTCAAGTATATGGTTCTACTGGTGAAGATAATTTATTTTATAGACACACAAAATCATTCAAATTTGAGGTTAGTAAGAATTTGTAAGGATATAGCTAAATATAGGCACTTTGCCCCTTCACACCTTTTTTTTACCAAAAACTCTCTAAACTAAGAAGTTTAGCAAGTTATTTCCCTTTTCCCCCACTAAACCCAACTTCTCACAAAGCTCAAAAGACAATATGGCTCTGAGAATTGGGGTTAATAAAAGCTGGGTGGATGAGATTTGAAGATATTTAACTTCTTTGGAGATATTTACCTTCCATCTGCTCTTCCTTCAACCATGGAGGGATTCAGCCCAGGAATATTTGATTTAATTCGGGCCATTAATAGCATTACATCACATTACATTTCCTGCAGTCGGGCACAAGGAATCCATTACAAGTGGAAACGAGTCGAGTTATCTTTGAGTGCTCCAACTCATACACTAATACACTTTGTGTGCAAGGACAGTTACTGTAGTGCGACAAACTGTACTGTATCTAATTTATTTTAAGTTGCAATATTGGTGTAGACACACAGTATGTTTAATTCCCCATGAAGCAAAATCATGTCTGAAAGAAACCAGATTTTGGACCCAAAGAGATGGGAATCCGAATAACTTACTGTTATGAGTGCCTTTCGTGGATTAAACATTTTGGACAAAATTGTATTAATACATATTATACCACTAAAAGGTGGTTTAATAAGTGTCAAACATAAGTGTCAAAGCTAAACTACACCACTAAAAATATACTTTAACACATCTATAAACTCAATGTGCAAATGTTTTGTACAAAGGATTATTATGTTGATAGACTAAGTCAAGACGTGATATTTGGTTGCCAGGTGTTGTTAATGCAGTTACTAGGGTTTTTGGGTGGTTTGCTACGGTTACATAGCAAGTTCAAAATGTTATTTTAAAGGTTTAGTTACTTGGTGAGACATCTGTAAGACTCGCACCTTCACCTATACACACACACCTACACAGATGCAGTGAAGAATGATGTAAGTTCAGGGAGTGAGGAACACCAGCGCTCAGGTTGGGTAAGCAAACGTCCCGTCTTGTTAGTCTTTGATATCTGTGGGATGCTGGTGGGAGTCTGAGGACATGACTGCCTTGAATTCAAGGATTAGTATATAAAGATTCAGTAAATGAGGACTTAGCAAATTTTGATCAGATTTTGCTGCACTCTTGAGACTCATCTAAACTTTTGTGCACCCCAAAAGTGAGTTATTAGCTAGTGCCCAGCTGGATCTCAGATGTGGACAGATGCTTTGATGCAACCTAAAGGGCTCTTTGCGCTGAAGGAACATCATGCTCCATTATATCCAGATCCATTATTTTAAGCCAAGACTCTAAGTATTCTTTTCCCCATGCCTCTTTTCTCTCCAATTGTGGAACAGGATGGACTGTAGTAGAGCATCAATGTGAGGCAGAGTGATGGGAAATGTCTGATACGAATCAGAGAAGAACTGCTGTCCGTGCTGTACAGGAGATTTCATGGCGAGGGAGAGAATTACAGACAAAGAGAGTCAGAGAGACATGAGGGTGACCAATAAATCCAACTGCAGATAACAGCGACAGGACAGGAATGAGATATTGGGAGCATTGATGTAAGAAATTTAAGAAGAACAATCCAAAAAAAGAGGAAAGTCAAACAAGAAATCCAAATTACCTATATTTACTTACATATTATTCCTGGTTATTGTTCGTGATTTAAAAAAAAAACATAAATTAACATAGTAAAATAGGTTGGAATGGTGTTTCTTGTACTTTCTTACTTAAAAGTCCAGTGTTATTTTAGTATTATTTACACAATATACTATAATAATATTTATTGTTAGTCAATTAGCTTTTACTTTTAAATTGTCTGTTTTATAAATTGTAATTTTGTTATTTTTATTCGTTTTTAAATGTCTTTTTAGCTTTAATCTTTATTTATTACTTCAACTTAAACGTATTTTAGTTACAATGGCAACATTTCTTAAAGCTACACTGTGTAACTCTTTTAGTTTTTTTCTTAGCTAAAACCACTTAGTTCTTTCAAAAATATGTGTGCTCATTAATGTATATTTACTTCGTTCAAGTAATAAAGTATTCTCTTGAGTGTATAATATGCCATTGAAAATACATACGGGTAAGGGATTCTAATGTCGGTTGCCATGTTGCCCCTCCATCTTGAAAGTACATTAGCCAAAGAGGGACATACCCTGTTAATTCAAGCTTCGCCTTTCGCATTTACGTTTGAGTTAACACTCATGGACGAGGTCGAACTGGAAGCCATGTTAATCTTGGACTACATTGGCCACCGTAGGAGTTAAAACGAAATCGGAATTGAGAGGAACAGAAACTAGTATTCACTGGATGGTCATATACCTTTTCACTGCTAGATGGGGGTAAAAATCACACAGTGTAGCTTTAAGTTTGTTTTTTACCCAATATTTTATTCAATTAACGAAAATCTGTTATAATAGTTTAGTTTTAGTTAACAAAAACAACCCTGTTAAAATAAACAGTAACACTCTAAATATAGAAACATTTAGTTATTAAAGGGTCCCTTGATAAACTTATACTTAAGCCACTGTAGTTACATGGAATATTTAAACATTTTCTTCAATGACTTGAAGAGATGTACACAGAGATGTACATGAATTTGCCCATATGCTGATCTTTTTCCTCACGCCAAATGACAATTTTGTCTTGATCCCCTACGGCCTTCAAACCCCAATCAAATCTGCTCGCTGGCCGTAAGTTCCCTTTTCTCTCTGTTTAATTAAAACTGTGACAGGAACCAGTGACAGAGGAGGGAGGCTGCAATTTATAAAAGTGACATCTTTCGGCATGCGGCTGAAGGTTGAGCGCGTTTAGCACTTAGCATAATTAAAACCACGAACAGGTAGGAGAGCATTATGGGTGGACAGCACCAACTGCTGGGGATATAGATTGAGACCTCGTTCTTTCAGAAAGGCAGGAATGAGAACATGCTTTATGAAAGGTCTCATGAGGTGATAGCAGGCACAGCTTGATGCTGTGAAAACAATCTATGCTCTAAAAACTAGTGAGATTCCACGCAGTTTGGCATTAGCATGATGCTAAGCTAATGCTGCAAAAATACTATAGGTTTTTGGAACGGATGTAATGTTATTACATTCTTTGCCTCTGAAATGAGTTTCCTTTTCTGCTTATGAAATCAATTGACTTGCAACTGATTTTTCAATTGTCTGATGTTAGTATGTTGCTAACCTAGCTGCTGCAAATGTAGCCTACTAGCTTTTTATGAAATACAAATAATAATAGGTTTTTGAAGTGATGTCATCATGATGTAGCCTAATGTAGGCTTATACATTTTTTTACCTATGGAAAGAGTTTTCTTTTCTGTTTACAAAGGACTTTTTCTATAGTTTGACATTACCAAATGCTAAGCGAACGCTGACAAAAACATTTTTTCTATAATAAGGTTGTATAACAGTAATGTAGAGTAATAATTTCAGATAATACAGCCAAAACTTGACTTAAAACTGATTTTTAATAGTTTGACATTAAATATTGCTAAAATAACGTTGCAAAAAATAGATTTTTTTTAATAAAAACTGCTTATGTAACCGAAATGAGACATTTGTAAAAAAAAAAAATTAATTTCAATAGTTAATATGTGTTAGCATATAGCTAATCTAATGTTGCACTTTAGTTTGATGCTGTCAAATCTATTCATCACATCTAACATAAAAGTTTGTTTATATAATGTGTGTGTGTGTGTGTGTGTGTGTATATATATATATATATATATATATATATATATATATATATATGCACACACACACACACACACACACCTACAAGGCTGTCAAATAATTAATTAATAATCACATCCAAATAAAAGTTTGTGTTTATATAATATATGTGGGATATATGTGCACTGTGTATAATATTATATATATATATATATATATACACACACACATGCTTGTATACATTTAAGAAATATTTTCATATATACTGTATATAGATTTATATATAATTTATATTATATATAAATATTTTATATATAAATAATATCTTTTTCTTAATATACGTGCATGTGTGTCTATTTATTATATATACAAAATAGTAATACACAATGGACCCACATATATTATGTAAACACAAACTTTTATTTTGGGATGCGATTAATCGTGATTAATCATTTGACAGCCCTATATATATATATATATATATATATATATATATATATATATATATATATATATATATACACGCATTATATAAACAAAAAACTTTTTTATGTTCAATGCGAATTATTCAATTTGAACAATGTAATTGGATTAAAAACAGCACATTGCGAGGAACAATACATTTTCTTTTTGGATTTTCAACTGAATTTATTTCAATGCAATCTACTAAAGACTACAAGCATTAGTAGGCCTATTTTGGAACAAACTTCATAATGGGAGTGTTTTGATGCCCTAAAATGCCATCTCTGCAGGCAGCTCTTAAATACATCACATTACAGAAGCTAAACGAATGTGAACCCCATCTGTGATGTTGCCTTTACAGAAGGAAAACTGCACCGATATTAAAATCAACTGCTCTCTTTCTTGATTCAGGTCCCAGTGCATCTTTTAGACACTTTAAATAGGCTCCTGATGTGAAAAGCTGATGAACGTAATAATGGCAAATAATGATGCCTATCGAACAATTTCAGACAAGCAATTAATCAAGAAAACATTGTGCAACTGTATTGCTGGGGAGACTGATTTTGCTTCAAGGATGACATATCTGCAGTTGGCAACTCGCTTAATCATCTATAAGACACAGTTTCTTAGTATTGATTTTGAGGGGGTGGCAGGAGGCAGATGTGGTGCAAACAAGCGAGACATTGAATAACTATCAAATAGAGCCAGACTGATAGAAGCGGAAACTAAAGAGGAGGAAGACTGCTTTTCTGGGCCGTCTCTTCCTCTCAGGAGAGAGCATCTGGTTGCGTTATCAAAGGTTGAGAATCCTGACTATCATCGGCTTTTTCATGCTGATTTTAACAGATGAGGATTGCTATTTAATTATGGCTTCTTCTGTCCATCTTGACAGGATGTTTTTAAGATAAATTTCTGGTCATTAGGGAGAATTCTGTCTTTGTACTGTAAATTCTCAACAGTTTCACACTTTCAATTTGGAAAAAAACAGTAGATGGCATAAAGTCATAGGTTAAGTGCATTGAAGGCTACACAATATGAACAAGTTTAATAGCATTTGTGGCATAATGTTGATTATCAAAACAAAAAGACTCATTCCTCATTTTCTTAAAAAAAAAAACAAACAAACAAAAAAAACATGCACTGATATAAAATTATTGTCCGATACCAATAATTCTTTATATGTGAAAGCCGATAACCGATATATTTGCAGATAAATCTAAATCCAAATTTTTTAAATCATTTTAGAGACCTGATTACAAAAACAAAAGTCTCACAATTAAAAGCCATGTCCCAAGCACACAATTATAATGTTCTCATTGTATTTTTATGTTGAATTAACTGTATTTTTCTAGTTTGAAGTGATTCCAATCATATTTCAAGCAATTCAAATCATGGTGAACAGTGCACATCTGAAGTGTCTCAGCTGAAGGAAATAATCCATTATTTATTGGCTTTAATATATTGTCAAAATTCTCTTATTGGGCCGAAAACAATAACATTAAACATTAACATATATAAACTCAGATACCGATATTGTGGCCAATATATCGTGCATCCATAATCAACAATATAATTAATTTTTTTGAAAAAATAAAAAAGAAATGTGGATTTTATAAATCACATTTTCATTAATTTTTCCATTTTACTGTACATTCAACTTGTGTTTTGTTGTTGTTTAAATATTCCCTTTTACAGTTGTTTTATGGTTTTATGGTTTATGGCATAATATTGTCATGGCAGGAAAGTTAAATGGATATAATTTTACTCAGCAAAGGTTAATACACACTAAACTAATTTTAACACATAATGTTTGCTTTTTGTGGCTTTATTATGGAGTCACAGCGACTATCTTAACGTTTACACAGTGCCTCATTTTTGCTTTTTTAAAGAAAACAAAGGACGAGTAGAAATTAATTTTGTTGTAATCAACAAGAATGCTGTTGATTGAGCTTAACTTGTACTGAACCCAGGACATTCCTTTAAAAGCATCTAAAAAGAACAAAGCAACAGTAGCACTAAAGACCCTCAGGACATTTATATTTGACCTACAGATTCAAAGAATGACAAAAATGTATTGAGTTAAAACTCCAACCCTAATACATAATGAGAAAGCATACGACACACGTTCCCCCATACAACAGAGACGTATCGGCAATATTCTCTCCCTCATGCCTCCCGCTGTCCTGCCCTGATGAGCGCTCAGTGGTGCGGCCAAATAACACAGCATAAAACAGAGCACTGAGAAGGCATGTGTTCTTAAATATAACACTGCATGTGCTGAAGTGACAAGAGATAATAGTTTCCACTGACGATTTCTGTTCCTGTCACACTATGCTGCAGTCTGGATAACATTCATCACCATTTGCAGCATGCAGACAATAGACTGGATGATGTACAATGCATGCTTTAATAGAGTTATAATCCTCTAAGGCCTTCGCAGTGGCATATTCTTACTGAGAATCACAAAAGACTAATGAGACACAAGCGAATCACTGGTTTACAGCCAAGATTTTTATGTTTATTCTATATGTTTTTATATGGTACATTATAATGTTGAGATGCCATGTATTCACATGTAAATTCACATTTAAAATGACTGATTTGAGTTTAGTGTCTTTTATTTAGTAATGTAAAAGTTTATTATTGTTCCTTTTTGTCAAATGATTAGCCATAACAATTTATTTTTATTTATTTATTTATACAAAATAGTAAATACATACATATACACTCACCTGAAGGGTTATTAGGAACACCAGTTCAATTTCTCATTAATGCAATTATCTAATCAACCAATCACATGTCAGTTGCTTCAATGCATTTAGTGGTGTGGTCCTGGTCAAAACAATCTCCTGAACTCCAAACTGAATGTCAGAATGGGAAAGAAAGGTGATTTTAGCAATTTTGAGCGTGGCATGGTTGTTGGTGCCAGATGAGCTAGATTATTTCACAATCTGCTCAGTTACTGGGATTTTCCACTGCACAGCCATTTCTAGGGTTTATAAAGAATGGTGTGAAAAGGGAAAAACATCCAGTATGCGGCAGTCCTGTGGGCGAAAATGCCTTGTTGATGCTAGAGGTCAGAGGAGAAATGGCCCGAACTGATTCAAGCTGATAGAAGAGCAACTGTGACTGAAATAACCACTTCGTTACAACCGAGGTATGCAGCAAAGCATTTGTGAAGCCACAACACGCACAACCTCTGAGGCGGATGGGCTACAACTGCAGAAGACCCAACCGGGTACCACTCATCTCCACTACAAATATGAAAAAAGAGGCTACAATTTGCAAGAGCTCACCAAAATTGGACAGTTGAAGACTGGAAAAATGTTGCCTGGTCTGATGAGTCTCAATTTCTGTTGAGACATTCAGATGGTAGAGTCAGAATTTGGCGTAAACAGAATGAGAACATGGACCCATCATGCCTTGTTACCACTGTGCAGGCTGGTGGTGGTGGTGTAATGGTGTGGAGATGTTTCTTGGCACACTTTAGGCCCCTTAGTGCCAATTGGGCATCGTTTAAATGCCACAGCCTACCTGAGCATTGTTTCTGACCATGTCCATCTCTTTATGGCCACCATGTACCCATCCTCTGAAGACTACTTCCAGCAGGATAATGCACCATGTCACAAAGCTCGAAATCATTTCAAATTGGTTTCTTGAACATGACAATGAGTTCACTGTACTAAAATGGCCCCCACAACCACCAGATCTCAACCCAAAGAGCATTTTTGGGATGTGGTGGAACAGGAGCTTTATGCCCTGGATGTACATCCCACAAATCTCCATCAACTGCAAGATGCTATCCTATAAATATGGGCCAACATTTCTAAGTAATGCTTTCAGCACCTTGTTGAATCAATGCCATGTAGAATTAAAGCAGTTCTGAAGGCGACACACAGTATTAGTATGGTGTTCCTTATAATCCTTTAGGTGAGTGTATTTAGTCGCACTAGTCGGGTTATCTGGCCAAAACATTTTATATTTATTTATTTAGACAAAATAGTATAGAAATTTAATATCATCCTTATGTCAGGTTCTTGGTTATAACATTTATTTTTTAAATTTGTTTAGACAAAATAGTTTTGAATTTAATATCATCCTTGTGTTGGGTTATCGGCTATAATATTTAATTTATAATTTAGGCAAAATAGCAGAACATTTTAATATCATCCATTTGTCTTTTATCAGCCATACGTTTAAAAAAAATCTGGACAAAATAGTATTATAGTGCTTAACGGTATTGGCCAGAATTTCGATCGGATCAGTTCATCCTTCATTTAAACACTTTGAAAATCTCAAAAGGAAAAACTGTTACATGTCCTGTTTCTGAATTATACGAAATATGCAATTCTTTTTAGCACACTATCAACAAAATGCATTTTTTCAAATAATATAAAAGTTCACACTATGAGCTGTGAGAAAGTAAATTGACCTTTTCAATAAAATGCGCCACTGCTAACATATAAAGGTCTACTAACTTTAATGTTTAACCATTTTATAAGAAACCTCCTGCAAACAACAGGGGCCTGGAAATGCCTTAATGCTAATACTTACTTATTACTCCATTTTCCGATGAACCATTTACACTCCGAGATTAAGCTTTCAGAGGTTTTGCAGTCTGCGTCCTGCTCAATAGCTGTGGTTTATGACGGCACTTCATATCGATTTCAGAGGTGAAACCGGAGATTTAATTACAAAAAAATACATTAAGTGTCTTTTTCCAATAACCTCCAATGAGCGCTGGGCGTCAGAACTGCTGCCTTCCGTGGCCTTGTGGCGTTAACTATTATTGAGCTTATTACATCAATGTTTCCAGTCCATTCTGTCCACTTCAGAAACACACTGTGACTGGTTTACAGTTGGAAAGTTTCTAATCAGCGGCGTTCCAGAACTGACCTCCACAAGATGTGCGGAGTCAGGAGCGCAAGGCCCATCTTTCTTCCTCTGAGCTATTAGTCAAAGTCACGTTAGCCCATATTTCACCTTGGCTTCCACCAGCTGGTCTGAACAGCAGTCTTAACTGGAAAAAAAGATGAATGACGAGCGACAAATCAATTAGTTAATTAGTGAGGAAGGTCAGGGTGGGTGTAATTGTGTTGAAACGTCAGTGTGGTTGGGAATAACGCTTGCTAAAGGGGAAAACCGTCACGGAAAAGTGGCAATAGCGGCAGAGTGAACAAATCTTGAAATGAAATGATACTAAACATTTCTGCAACACTTTTACTCAACAAAAGTTTTGTTAGAGTTGCATTAATTAAAAGATTTGAATTTTCAAATCAAACTTTTGAAATAAAATTAATAAAATGTTTTTGTTTTACTTAACATTTGTGAGAATGTGTTCATTATTAATAATATTATTATTTATTAATTGTATTTATATTTTACTTACATATAATAAATAAATCAATACATTTCCAGTTAATTAAAAAATATAAATCCTTTATCTAATGTACCGGTATATGTGTGTTTATACATTTGATCATCGGTTAATAATTTTATTGTAAATAATGTCATGTATGCATGTATATAACTTATTAATTATTTTAATAATATACTATAAATAAATAAATAAATAATTCTAATTAATGTTAAAATGATGTTATATAATTATAATGTGCAGTTAAATCGATTAATCATGATTAATCACGTCTAACATAATATATATATATATATATATATATATATATATATATATATATATATATATATATGTAAATATATAGCCTAATATATGTGTGTGTGTGCGCGTGTGTATATTTTGTTAGTTGTCGATTTGACAACACTAATAATTTATGTAATTTGTAGTGTCATTTTTTATAACTAATTTAATGTTATTAAAATTTTTAATAAATGCATGTAAATAAATAGAATTTATATCTTAGACAATAATAGTATTTTTATAATTGGAAGTCAAATATTATGGAAGTTCCATTTATAATATTAAAATAATATTATTGAATTATATATATTAATAGAAAAGGCTGATCCTGATATTAAAATTCAATGCTATTTTGTCTATTTCAATAAAAAAATAAAACCTTTTTATTAGTATATATTCATTTATTTTATTATTATAAGTATAGCCCCAGTTAACATTTTAGTGCTACCCAAAATCTGAACATCTAAACTACACAATTAAATAAAATACAAATACAAAACATCTCAGTTTGAAGTGTATTAATGTTCATTTTACACGTAAACTTACTATCAAACTTACCATATACTCTCCCACTATTATATAACCTACATCAAATCAAGAGTCGGAGCAATTCAGCCCATATCAAATCTTTTAGGAAGTTGAAAAAGTAGTAATGCAGCAGAGATGCCTGAGCCTTAGCTTTTCACTCTAAAAACACAAACCTCAGGCGGTATGCAACTTTAATTTAATCTAAAACGTAATGAAGAGACTTTCTGTCCACAAAGATAATGCACTAATTAAATTCAACGCATGCAAAGTAATAACCATTAGAGATAATTCCATTGCCAAGGAAGACGTTTGAAGTCCCAGATGAAAAATGGCAATAAATAAATTACCCACTATTAAATATGTTGCGCATATTGACTAGAAATTAGGAAGTGAGCAGCGATCAAGACACATTCTGCAGTCGTAAACGTTCTTGCCTTCCCTCAACAGGTTACCCTAGCAACAACCTGAGACTTGAGACAGATGAATCTGGAGAGGAAAACAGTACAGACACACTCGTGCCGGAAAAATAAAACACTAATGATACGCACACATTACTTACACGTACACACATATATATAGTATACACACACAAAACTTGTTTATACAATTACTTGTCACACTGTAAAGAGTGCACAGCGATGGAGAAGCAAACTAAACAGTATTTAATAGAAAAAACACACAGGCACAACCACTTCAACATCCTGGAAAATGATAGAAGACAAAGAAAGAAGGAGAACTCAGGGCTTACGTATACAAACTGGGTTATAGAGGTAGAAACAGAACATGTGGGAAATAATTAACATCCATAGAAACAAACAAGTGGCAGGAAAATGAGAACACAGGAAACAGGAACAAGAATTAAACCAAAACGTGACTTTAATATCATTACAATTTATATTATTATATTATCATAATCTGAAAACATTTCCATTTCATTTAACAAAATATAATGCACTAGAGCTGCAATAAAAAATCTGAGATATTTTTTATTAGTTTCATTTAAAAAATTAAAAATACTAATTTCAGATTTAAATTAAAAAATGTATTCAAGATCGTCTTCGTCATGTATATTTAAGAAAAAATATATAAAACAATTATATTTATATATAATATAAATTATATATAAATCTATATACAGTATACATGAAAATATTTCTCAAATATATACAAGCATGTGTGTGTTTTTTTATATATAAAATAATTATACAAAGTCCACCCACATATATTATGTAAACACAAACTTTTATTTTGGATGCAATTAATCACAATTAATCATTTCACGGCCCTAAATATAATATAATATAATATAATATAATATAATATAATATAATATAATATAATATAATATAATATAATATAATATAATATAATATAATATAATATGGGTCTATATCTGATTGACTAACATTATAAGGTAAATATAGCAAACAACAGGATAAAAACGACACGTTTTTTTTGTCACAAAATTACGCTTTATAATGTAAGGAATGCACATACTCTCTTTCTCCTGCTCTCCCACTCAAACGCACACACACAACACACGTACACACACTTTCAGACAAATGTGTTGTCAGCACTGCTCTGATGATTTTATCCGTAAAATAGTTTAGCAACTTAAAAGCAAAAAAAGTTCTTGCTAATAGTAGAGACGCTGCTGCTGAACACTGTTGAGAGGCGCACAGATAATTCACATGCGCTAAATCTCCCTCTTTACTGCATTAATAACTGCATCAATAGCTCAAGCCTCCATTACTAGCTCTAAAATTACATTTTGTAATTAGGGAGGCTTGGGATTAGAAGCATAAGAAATTATAGTCATACTGTACAAGGAGCGTTAAGGACAAAAACCTGACAAATATTTTCAAATACATCATTTGAAAAATATCCCTGGTATAAGTGGAATAATCTGACTCCGGGCCATTCAATCATTGAAAACAATTCACACCCGAAGTGAAACGCCCGTCGTCAATTATTCCTTAATATTTACATTTATAACAAATTTTTTAAAGTAGCGTTTTTGGAGATAAGAAGCTTCCACCCGCCAGCGACGATATAAAATCTTCAATGCAGCCTAAGGACAATGATGGGAACCGTAATCTCTGCTAAAATGCATGATCTCTCGTTTAGCTTTCCAAATTTTGACTCCCCTCTCAGGCCTGTGCTGAATTTGGAAATGGGTTTAACTCTACCTGGGCATCCAAATTAGGATTGCGAGTTGGCTAAACGTTCACGGCCCTTGTGGATTTGATTGCGCTCATGATTGCATAATGGAGAAGGTGGATTCTGATTCCCTCTATCACTGTGGGTTGACTTGTTTCCATGGGGATCACCACAACGCCATGAGCGTGATGAGCTGTCTTTAGTATGGAGCCTCACGAGGCAAAGTGTGAATCACTGGCGCCGGGAAATGACACCTGCCACATTAGCCATAAGCAGAGACCACCTAGGCATAATGAAACCCAGAGGCCCACGGGTTTGTCAGCTAATAACGCTTTCTAAATATCAGGAGGAAAGCATTCTGCTTTCTCAAGATGGCTTGAGTGTCTGTATAGTCTCTCTCTCTCTCTCTCCCTCTATCGTACACGCGGTCTTTTCAGACTCTAAGCTATATTTGAGTGCAGAGAAAAATGCCTTTGGAAGTAAAAGAAACATCAATCTTTATCCGAGTCTCTGGGTAGAGGGAGTGTTTTTTCTGAGATAGCTGTGAGGTAATGACAGAAGAAGAGTGTGCAAGCTCACACACACAGAAAGTCTGTTGATCCACAAGAAACACTCAATAACAACCGTGACTCAATGGCTGTACCTCTGAGAATTAAAACCTTTTTCTCTTAAGATGCTGTATGTCTGATGAAGGTCACATGACCTAAATGTCACAGTTTCATTAATCACAGGCTGCACCAGTGCCCAGGTTTTTCTTCTGGGTTTAACAAGGTCAATCGTTCAGAATTTTGCTCAGCCTGACAAATTTTTCACGGTCCCCACTACAATTTTTTTTTAATAACATGAATAGAATTTAATTCATTATATTGTATCAAACAGTATTATATTCTTCTATTTTTTGTGTTTTTTTTTAATGTGGACAAATGAATATAAACTTTTAGATATTCAAATACATTGCTTGATATTTGATATCCGTTTGAATTTGATTTTCTTAAAAGTGAGAGCCCTAATGAGTGGTGGACCTCAGTTCTTCTAGATCCAGGGGCAAGAAAAGCATTTAAAGCATTTTCTACATTTAAAGTTAAATGCAGTAATCTGAACTTTTAGGGGTCTTTCACACTAGCATTTTTGGCGTGCACCCGGGTACGAATGATGTCAGAGTTCGGATCACTTGGATAGACCAACGCCACTTTTGCGTCATTGAAGGGTAACGCCCCTTTTGGGGAAAACAAACAGATTCCCCTGAGAACAGAACTCGCACTAGATCTGCTAAGTTTCTTGATAGCAAAAATGGCACAAACTTAAAGAAGCTACTGAATACAGGGTTACAGAGGTGTCCCTTTGAAATGGTTGAAAACTGGATTAATGACCCCACGCAGTGGCCAAATATGGACTATTCAGACATCTAACGTTACCACTATCTCGTGGAATCACCAAGTAAGTAGCCTTTATTATTTTTTGTCATCAACACACTCATATGACAAACTAGATGATGAGGCCATGTCACTTGGATCATATTTAACTTGATTTAAGCTATTGACATAGTTTTGTTGTCGACTAGCTATAACTAGTTAGAAAGACTAAGCTGCTAGCAGCTAACGTTACGTTACTAGCTCTCACTAGGCACGCTACATTGGCTGTTAACTGATTTTACTGTTGAAATAGTGGCAGGCTAGGATTAAAGTGGACTTGGCTGGTTTCTGCTTGTGTCTAGAAAGTGCTTTAGGCCAATATGACTTTTTGACGACCAATGTTCTGTGCTATAGTACATGTAACAACACGAACGGCAGTAGATCAAGCACTTCTAGGCTAGATATGATAGCGTAATGTCACAACATCCAATTTGATAGCCCCATACATTGGTCCTATACATATTTTGCCGTACACTGTAAACCTTTTTACAACTTTCAAAGTCCTAGCACTTTCTAGACACAAGCAGAAACCAGCCAAGTCCACTTTAGTCCTAGCCTGCCACTATTTCAATAGATAGTATAGCTAGCCGACAACAAAACTATGTCAATAGCTTAAATCAAGTTAAATATGATCCATTCATCGTCTAGTTTGTCATACTGTGAGTGTTAATGAAAAAAAGGCTACGGACTTACAGTACTTGGTGATTCCACAGATAGTGGTAGCGCTTAGATGTCTGAATAGTCCATATTTGGCCACTGCGTGTCATTAATCCAGTTTTCGACCATTTTCAAAGGGACACCTCTGTAACCCCGAATCCAGTAGCTTCTTTAAATACCGCTTCACGGTCCTCGGCCGGCAAGAGAGTGTGTATGTTTGTGCCATTTTTGCTATCAAGAAACTTAGCAGATCTAGAGCGAGTTCTGTTCTCAGGGGAATCTGTTTGTTTTCCCCCAAAAGGGGGCGTTACCCTTCATTGACACAAAAGTGGCGTTGGTCTATGATGTCTTCCAAACTCGGGTGAGCACCCGCGAACTGTACTCGGGTCCACTTAAAATGGTGGTCTGGGGTACGGTTCATGTGAACTCCAGTATGGTTACCTGCTGATATGAAAGCAATCGAACCAAATCGTAGAGGTGAACTACTATTGATGACGTATAATGTGGTCGTATAAATTTTGCGACAGACAGACGCAAGTGTCTCCGAGTGCAACATGATTACGCGCCAGCAGCAGCTTGATTCCACGGTTCGGAGACAAATATATAATGTGAACACAGTCCATCGGGGCAGGGGGAGGCGGGGAGCAATTGAACTCAGGTTCGGAACAGGAAATTGAACCAAGTGTGAAAGCCCCTTTGTCCAGATTAACATATAGCGCCTAAAAACGCATAGAAAACGCTGGGCGCGCTGCATTCTCATTTTTCTAAAGCGCTAGGGCGGGTGCGCTCCAGTTGGTTCTTGTCACCTGACAAGATGGTGTGCTTGCGGCATTCTGAAAAGTTGAGATGTTTTTATCTTGATGCGGCGCGAACGCGCTTGCAAAAACACGAGCACGCCGCTTCCATTATGAGCGAGCATACGCGCGCCTACATTTGAAATAACGAACTTGAGCGTGCAAAACTTAACATTGTAGAATTGAGTCAAAAAAATGTGTGTGTGTTCAGGAGACAAACTTAGGAAAAGTAGCCAAGTCTTGAATTTTTTTAAAATAAATCAAAACTATTTTGTCCACATTTGTCCAGAATACGGTTTTAGGGTTAAAAACATTTGCTGACCAAACAGAATTTCATTAAATTTTGTAAACAACATGTAATAATGTTTACATCATTTCATTTGGATAAATATCAGGTAGGCTTCCTTATAAAGCTACATGTACATTTTTCAAGGAAAAATCCCTCACAAATGATATAAATAGGCCACAGGGAGTTGGTATTATTATTAAAAGTTTAACATGAACAAATCAAATATAATGCATTTTTTATAATAACGTTATAATGTTTTATTGATATTAGTAAAATTACAATGTGTAACTTTGGAGGGGCCCACCCAACCCCCCAAATCATTTAAAGTTTTTACAATTATAATTAATTATACTTCATAAATAACTGTAAAACAAATCCATTCAATTTTGCTGGCAAACAAGTGCAAACATTACAAAGCAATATTGATTTGTTTTATTCTTACAACAAGAGGATTTTTAACAAAAATGTTCAATATACACACACACACACACACACACAAAAAGTGTTAGTCTCTCACACAGGCTCTGACCCATCCTAGCACATTTACTGTCCAGACCCTCTTCTTTCTCCGCATTATTCTCACGGCTTAGGAAATATGAATTGTCTCTAAACGTCCCAAATTTTCCAAATCAAAAGGTCTGAAAAGCACGGAAATGAATTTCGGGAATTCATTAAAATCCTCACTATCTCTTGGCCTTAACCTCTATTGTGAATGTCTAAGACCAGACAGTAATTCTCCTAAAGAATATCTTTCTTATTAGAAGCTTAGCATGTTGACACATTGTCTTAATCTGCCATGGCCAGCTCCCCCGTCTCCCTTGCACTCATTACCATGACTCCACTAAAGCGCTGACCTCCCAAGTGTGACAGGGAATTTAATACCAGCCGCCATTGGGGAAATGAATTGTAACACTCCTGATACTGATAATAAAGTGAACAGTGGGTGAGCACAGGACCGCAAATGCCTGGACCGGAGTGAATCAGTGTGACCTGACTGTAATGAGTGTTCTCTAACTGCTGAGGGACAGAAATATGCTGCTGCCATGGCGACGGCTGCACCGTGCGTTGTGATGACACAGCTGTTTGTGTTCCGAAGAAAATGTGACTTGTGCGATTCGAGAAAGTAGTTTCACGAATAGCAATGACTTGGCAAGGATGACATTTTTGTGTTGTTGTTTTTTTTCCTTCTGAGCTTTTGACATGCAAACTATTGAATAACAAAATGGTGGAAATCTTGACTGAACAAGTCTTGAAATAATATTAAAAAAAAAATATATATATATATATATATATATATAAATAAAAAAAATAAAAAAGGATGTTTCAATAAATATTAAATAAAACGTTATAATCAAAATTAAGAAAAAATGCTAAATAAAAAAATGCTAAATATATTATTTGATAAAAATAAATGCCAGGTATAAAGGATTCTATACTATTTTGTCAACATAAACAAAATACTAAATATAATATAATATAAAATCCAATGCTAACTGTCAACATAAATAAAAATATAACAATGTAAAATAAAATATAATAATAAATGGTTGATATTTAAAATTTTCTACATAAATTAAAAAATAAAACACTAAACACTACAACAAAATAACTAATATAATATAATATAACTAATATTATGCAATACTGTCAAATCAAATGAATTGCATCTAACATAAAAGTTTTTGTTTATATAATATATGTGCGTAATATATATATATATATATATATATATATATATATATATATATATATATATATATATATATATATATATGTGTGTGTGTGTGTGTGTGTATATGCATACATACTATGGACATACTTTTATGTTAGATGTGATTAATCACAATCAATTTGACAGCACTAAATGTATATAATATAATATAATATAATATAATATATAATTTGTAAGCAATAAAGTTCAAGAGGCTGTGCTGTATCGTGAATAAGGAACGGCTGAAGGGCATTGTTAGGCTGAAGGGGTTGCAGAGTGCCTGCAAACCCTTCAGCTGTTACTTATTCACGATACAGCACTTGCCTCTAAGTACCTTATTGATTTTATAAAATGGTTACCACACAATAAAAATATTTAAGTAAAAAAAATTATTAGTGCAACTTTCATCGAAGTAAAATCACTAAGAAGCCTTCCTTCCACTAGACAAAAAAAGTCTGTGACTGAGAACAGCAACAACGTTTCTCAATGTGTAATATGCATGAAAGCTCAAATAAATAGGAACTGAGACATAAAAAAGAGATATAATAAAGCACAGCTATTGACCAATCAGAATCAAGGATTGGAACTAACCATTTTTTAATATAATATAATATAAAAATAAATGGGTGATATAAATCTATATTTGACACTAAAAACTATAAAAATAATATAATTTAATATATATTATATTTCTAAATTACATGTCAAATATATGCATTAAAGCAGAGAAAAAGTAAGCATATTAAGCTACTGTAGTTCAATACACCTTGACATCGGTAAGACAAATTTCCCATCTGGTACATCCAGATCTTCCAGCCTTATTATGTCCTGAATATGTCAAGGGACTAACATCTCCCACTGATGTGGGCAGAGCACAGTTCATGTAGGAGATGAGGGAACGTACAATGCCAGTGGAAATTCATTTTATAGGACGGATCCTGATTGGCGGAGAGTGGCAGGGAAGCCTCTTTGATGTTTGTCCAACGACTGGAGAAGGGAAGAGATATCTGCTCTAATCGCACGCGAAATAACCAACAGCCACTGACAGTTTACAACTATAGATATATGTATGAGTGTGGCTAATGTAGTTTTCTGTTGAGATTCAAAAAATTATATAATAATCACATTAAATAGGGCACTGCAGAAGTCTCTGTATTGTTAACTGTAGCTCTTAGATGTAAAAACTGCGGCAGAGGAAGACTGTCTCCACAGCAACACAAGGTTTTTGATCATTATTACTTAAATGAAGAAGTCAGTAAAATTGAAATTTGGTTGATTTATACCAAATAGTATAGAATTTAAATTTTTTGAATTTTAAAAGTATAATACTATTATTTAATTGAATGTGTAATATAAAAGAATTACATTTGAAATATGATTACATATATATATATATATATATATATATATATATAAACACACATTTTTGGAGGTTGAGTTGCTATACTGTTGTTTTCTAGTAGAAGTTCCTTGTCTTTTTTCATATTCTCTCAATTAATATGATTAAGACTGATATGAATAATAGACTACATGCATTGTATATTCAACAAAGATAATTACCACATCTAACGCAAAACTAACAAATGGAATAACTCATCTTTTACAAGTGAACACACAGCGTTTACTGCTAAGGATGATGGACAGTTGACCTCAGATTTAATTGGCGAGGGTGTTCGGTGGAGAAAATGAGTTACAGAGTTCCCTGGATGAATAACGGGCGCTTCTGCAAATTAAACATCTGCGAGCAATTCCTCCACTGATCATTTCATTTTCTGGCCAAAAGGGGAAGGTTCATCTTGCAGTTCAGACTAAAAGAAAAGAAAAATTACAATAACGATGATCAACTTTCTAAATATTTATAAGATTTCGTTGCATAAAAAAGGAGTTTCGTGTTAAAGGAATTTCGTGGTTTGAAAAGGTAATTTCTTGGCACTCTGCTGTGACCGTCTCCATATAAAGGCTGATTCACAAGCACAAATAGCCTCACAGATTACAGCACTGGTGAAGCAACAATAAGTTAAAGCATCAGAAAACCTGAGGGCAATAAATGATACCAATCTTTATGTGACAAAATCAAGCTTCTCGGGGTGCACAATACATACAGCCTGAGAGCGATATTAAACCTCATGCTGAGGACAATACTGCGGGCTTGTGGAGAGGACATCCAGGACGTACAGCAGGACAAAATGATACTATCTATAAATGTAATATAGCTTAAAGCTCAATGGGCCACATTTCTGCAATAGTTCAAGAAAAACAGGTAATATTTAATCTGGTAATATTATTGATAATCGTGTTTCAACTGGACAAAACTGAAATGGCCATTTTAGTACAGTGAACTCATTATCATGTTCAAGAAACCAATTTGAAATGAGCTTTGTGACATGGTGCATTATCCTGCTGGAAGTAGCCTTCAGAGGATGGGTACATGGTGGCCATAAACAGATGGACATGGTCAGAAACAATGCTCAGGTAGGCCGTGGCATTTAAACAATGCCCAATTGGCACTAAGGGGTCTAAAGTGTGCCAAGAAAACATCCCCCACACCATTACACCACCACCACCAGCCTGCACAGTGGTAACAAGACATGATGGATCCATGTTCTCATTCTGTTTACGCCAAATTCTGACTCTACCATCTGAATGTCTCAACAGAAATCGAAGAATCAACAGACCAGGCAACACTTTTCCAGTCTTCAACTGTCCAATTTTGGTGAGCTCTTGCAAATTTTAGCCTCTTTTTCCTATTTGTAGTGGAGTTGAGTGGTACCCGGTTGGGTCTTCTGCTGTTGTAGCCCATCCGCCTCAAGGTTGTGCGGTGTCTGTGGCTTCACAAATGCTTTGCTGCATACCTCTGGTTGTAACAAATGGTTATTTCAGTCAAAGTTGCTCTTCTATCAGCTTGAATCAGTCGGCCCATTCTCATCTGACCTCTAGCATCAACAAGGCATTTTCGCCCACAGGACTGCCGCATACTGGATGTTTTTCCCTTTTCACACCATTCTTTGTAAACCCTAGAAATGGTTGTTTGTGAAAATACTCAGACCGGCCCGTCTGGCAGCAACAACCATGCCACGCTCAAAATTGCTTAAATCATCTTTCTTTCCTATTCTCACATTCAGTTTGGAGTTCAGGAGATTGTCTCGACCAGGACCACACCTCTAAATGCATTGAAGCAACTGCCATGTGATTGGTTGATTAGAAAATTGCATTAATGAGAAATTGAACAGGAGTTCCTAATAATCATTTAGGTGATTGTATATATTCAATATATATGTTTCAAATTAATAATAATAATAATATAATAATACGCCTCTATACACCTCTTTCAGGGCCTGTTGTGTGCATACGCAACGGTTTATAAATGAGGCCCCAGGTTTCTGGTTCCTCAAGACTCAAGAGAGCCCCAAACCTAACCCGCCTTCAGCACTCTTATGTAACAGTGAGGCTTCCTGCCACCACATTAACAACCAAAACAGAAGCACGCTGGTCTGAAAAACACCTGAGTTCACCTCATACTCTGAGCTGAATGCAAAATTCTCCGAAAACAAACTCGACCCAAGCTCTCAGAGGATGCATGAATTAAACTGGTTTCCATGTAGAAGGCTAATTACACAACCCAATCCAGCAAGATCCCATTTTCTGCCCCGCACACTTCAAAGTGACTCGGAAAAGACAGGGAAAATTGATATTGCATGTTGCGAATCAATGGATATTTACAGTATCTGTTCTTTTTGTCCACTTTCAATGCTCCTAGCTGCCTTTGCAAAAATGGTTATTTGTAAAACAGACAAAATGTTTTAGTGCTCTAAATTTTGTGCCACCGTCCTCCCCTTAGTAACAGATTCATAATCCTCACTTTGACCAAATGCTGTGGAAGAACTCTTTAGGAAGTGGTAATGTGTACAAATGGCAATTCATAAAATCATCAAGTTTGTCCCTGTTTACTCTGAAAGCATGACAAAATGTTTTCTGTGCGCATAAAACACCCTGACAGAACCATTTCCCCATCGACTGCTGTCTGAAGATGAGGAATGTTCTCTAAATAAGATATTACTCTGTGGGCTGAGAAATCTCCTTAGACAACGTTTGAAATGAGTCCCAATTACATCTGCATTTGATCCAAACAGGCAGAGGAAAACAAAACTCTTGCAACTGCATAAACACATCCAGATTCAACCCCACTCAGACATGATGTCAGATTTGAAAGCTGGAAAAATTTTGACTGATTTGTCCCAATTTAGACTGGTCATGTGATCTAAATATGTTAAAAATATGATAAATATGGTTAAGAAATAAAGATAGAAGTATCATAAAAGTAGTCCATATGAATTTTAAAAGGCTGAAATCTAATTTGTTGTAACAAAAGCCAACATTTACACTGAATAATGATCAAAATTTCTAAATCATACATAGCGCACAGAGTCTAAACTACTTTTATGTTTATTTTATGGTGTTTTTTGAATACAAGAGATCACATAAAAAGGACATATTATGGGGCTAAATCATGACATTTTTGGTTAAACTGTTACCTAAGAATTATTGAATATATTGATATAAAAGGAAAATCTGATTTAAAAACAAGAATCTATACATACATTGAATACATTCTAAAGCAATCAAAGTCAGAAGTGTTAGTATGCAATGCTAGTTTCTTCCCACAGAATAGCTTAGTAAAGGATGAACATCATGTTCCCATCGCCAGTGAATTCCCAGCAGGGAAGAGTGCCCCATCTTTGGGTAATGACAGAATGAATCTGCCTTCCCATACTCTCAACATTGCTCCTAATACAGGGATTTACAAAAAAACTAAAACAGTACAGTATGTCGAAGTTAAAGCTAAAATGTATGGAAGCTGGTTTCTGCCACAGAATAAAAAAAAACTAAAAAGGTAATTGTGACTTTTTCCTCTCACAATTTTGGCTTTTTTCTGGCAATTGCATCTCTTTTTTATCAGAATCACATGATATAAAAATAATCATACACAAGTTTCACAGCATCAAAACCTCAATTTGAACAGCCAAAGGCGCTCAGACCATGTACTGGCCTATCAAACGTATAAAAGCCAAGAGTGTTTGATTCAAGAATTGGATGAAATAAATACTATCTTTCCCCCTGGCGCTTCAAAAAACAGACCATACATAAAAGTGAAGAGGAGTTACCTAACTAGAGTCTAGATGATAGGCTCCGTCAGGGTCTGTGTCAAAAGGCTCTTGGTGTTGAGCACCGCATTAAAGCATATCAGAAGAGTGCGTCTATGCCAATTACTTGCGATGACAGTAACCCTTAAAAGGCCTTCTGACAGAGTGGGCTCATTATCCACAGGAGGATTCCCCTTGAGTTAGTGTACTCAGAGCAGCTGGGTTTAAGGTCAAGGAGATCTGTGGCAGATTAAAGAGGGACCAAAATGATCCAATTAGCAATTTTGAGCGCTACAGATGTCTTTATCTGGATGGAGAACACCTCAATTTTCTTTCGTCAGAAGATTTGGATGCGAGGACTCACAGAAGAGGTCTGCAGGCTCAACCAATTGACGTCAACATGATGTTCTGTCACAAAAACATCACATCTGACAAAATTCACCTAATAAATGGACTTCTCCATCAAGGCCATTTTCATGGATTTCACCAGAGTTTGTTATACATTTAACAGTGTTATCAAATGATTAGTGTTTCTTAAGATAACTTTAAGTGAGTGAGCACGGTCAATACTGACTGCAGTAGATGTGAAAGATATTAATAAAAATGATGTTAATTCAGCCAGCTCACATACCTGTATTTACTGCCTCTTTTTGGTCGAAGTCCACAGTAGTCTGAATGTCGAGTTTGTGCGCGGTCTTAATAACTTAACAACACTCTTAATAACTCTTACTCTTAATAACACCACTCACATGACTGTGCACTCATAATGACAAATCAAGGATGTTAAGAGGCTAAAAGTAGGTTTAGAACTTGCCCCATTGAAGTCAACAGGGTGCGAATTTTAAAAAGAGGATTTTTGTCTGTTACTGACAGCACTCAAAATTTACAAAAAAATGAGCTCAATGTTAAAATTGACCGGAGTTCTTCTTTAAAGCTACACTGCGTTACTCTTTTAGTTTATTCTTTGCTAAAAACACTTAGTTCTTTCAAAAATATATGTGCTCATTAATGTATATTTACTTCGTTCAAGTAATAAAGTATTCTCGTGAGTGTATAATATGCCATTGAAAATTCATACGGGTAAGGGTTCTAATGTCGGTCGCCATGTTGCCCTCCATCTTGAAAGTACGTTAGCCAAAGAGGGACATACCCGTTAATTCAAGCTTCGCCTTTCGCGTTTACGTTCTAGTTAACACTCATGGACGAAGGTCGAACCGAAAGCCATGTTAATCTTGGACTACATTGGCCACCGTAGGAGTTAAAACGAAATCGGAATTGAGAGGAACAGAAACTAATATTCACTGGATGGTCATATACCTTTTCACCTCTAGATGGGGTAAAAATCACACAGTGTAGCTTAAACTGATATATCCTTCATCCCTAACTGTACCAATAAATAGCATCCCTACTTTACACCATACCACAACAACGCACAATACATTTAAATGCAAAAACAGTGTCAAAGTATCACATTAGCCAGCCATGATAAACAACAGAACATTATTTCAGTCACTTGACTTGCACAGTTTCGGCAGGGTCACGCTCGATTGCTCGACCCACGGTGAAATGTCACATAATGGCTGACGCGTTAAAGGGGTCATGAACTGGCTTTTTAAATTTTATTATATTGTTGTCTGAGGTCAACTAATGACGTTCGCTTGGTTTTTGCATTCAAAAACATCAAAATGAATAAGAAATAGGCTATTTTATACCCAAGTTGTGAGCCTACCTGAAAAACGGTCGGTTTTTACTGGGCGTTTCGCACTGAAGACATGGAAGTAAATGCCCACTGCTGCGAGTGGAGAACAGTTTTGCATATTATAATGAGTTTCAACTCACCGTCGGTGCACGTGGGGAAAACGTCCAATGTTGTAAAATGGCAACCGGATTCGCCCATACATGTTCGACCCAGAGTCCGTGTTGCACAATTCCTGTCAGATCCAATATAGACGGCACAGCACCGTTCTTTGCTCTTAATCGGTCTGCAAATCCAGTCTTGTTTACAAAACAATCCTCAGTGAAGTGAAGCGAACAGACGACGATGTTTACCCTCATTAGCTGGAACGTCATTAAAAATAAAGTTTATCCATGCAGTTCTATTGGAATCCACAGGAAGCTTATGCAGAGACTGTCTTCTTCCACAACCAGGCACTGCACAATATTCTGTATTGCTCGGTAGCTCGAATCCGGTTTGTCATCACAAGGTACGCCTAAGTTATTTAGCTATGTGTGTAATGCGTGAATCGGTGGGCGGTGGGTAAACCGGTCATGTTGAAGCAGGCGTTGATCTTCTTCTGCGGGGTGGTGTCATATTTCCCCACTTTTAAAAACAAGTCATTTGTTGAGGCTGGTGTCAATAAAAGTTTTTATTGGACTAACAAGGACGTTTTCAGTTCTGAAACTTACAGGATATTCTTATAATATGATGACCTCTTAGATGTCAAAAGCTCAAGGAAAATTTGATTTCTCAGTTCATCACCCCTTTAAGGACAAAACACAACTTAAATGTGGCTACTCACAGAACTGACACAACTGTCTCCTCGCTGCACTTGGTAGTTCCTCACAGTCCAGCGGTTCAGCAGCACAACATCAGGTGACGACCCTCCGTCTGGGTTCAAGGACGGCTGGGAAAGATTCAAACCAGGATATTTTAGAGTCTACAAGAGTCTCTGGAAGAGTTGGGACAGATTTGAAACTTTTAAGTTTCATCATTTGTTCTTTTTGGTCTGTGATTTATTGCTTTAATCCTCCACTCCACAAAACTTCCAGAACTACTGTAAGCTCAGTGGCAGCAACTTTCCTTTAATTTTGTTCTGGAAAAGAATCGCTCTGTTCTTCATTCAGCCTTTCGAACCGAAGGATAAAAATAACATCGGCAAGTTAACTTCAAAAACAGAATTTGTTTTTTCTTAACTCTTTTTGTGGTGGTATATCAAACAACTTGTGTGTGACGAACCTTCTCAAACATGCAAGTCAGCGACTGACTTGATACACGGGCCTCCAATGAATCATTAAGGGAGATCTCGATGAGCCATTTCACGCTTGCTGGGATAATTGACAGAAATATCTCTTATCTGTCCTTCTAAAATAAATATCCCGACGAGCCTTCCCGTAGAGAATTTATCTGTCACAGCTGGGCGCTCTATCTTTTTTATTCAGACACATTTTCTCATTCTGTATTGGTGTCAGCTTTCAGCATTGTCCATGGAGTGACTTATTTGAATTCAAAGGCCGTGGATAGACCGGGTGAAGCCATTAGCTAATTTATAACACTATGAACCCAGATAGAAAACCAAACTCCAAAAGGAAAACAACAAAAACACCAGTGTTTTGGTTAGTTAGTGTTCATTAGGGACATAATGAACCATTACTTCTGTTTGGCGAGGAAATGAGAATGGTGTATTCAGAAGAGTTTCTCTCATTATTAAAGGTTTCTTTCATTGTGCTATTAATGCAATGTTTAGGACATTTGGTTTGATTGAGCCTTGATGCAAAGTCCTAATATTAAAAAAAGGGTTATTAATGTTTGAATAGAGATGCATGTTAAAGTAAAGTTCGCTTAGGGCTCAGCGATATACTGAATAGTCATAATATATTTGCAATTATTTTTGATGGTATTATATAAATCAAGCAACGGTGAATATGGTCATGATTTTAATGCTCTTTTAAAACTTTCCCGTAAGCAAGCAGAGATGTTTTAATAGTGCCTTTGATTTAAACTTGGAAAAAATGGTGCTAAAATTGGTAAGTTTGATGCATTTGATTTAGTGTAAGTTAAGTTAGTCTCAATGAAATGATTCGAAGTTTTTTTCTTTGAGCGACTCAAAATTTACATCATCATTAAAAAATGTTTTTAAAATACTACTTTTGTTACACTGCTGCATTTTAAATGGAAATTATTCAATATAATTTTGTTATATAATGGTATTTTACAGTAAACTGAAAAAAAAACGTCAAGACATGCATTTATTTATATATATATATATAATTTCCAAATTGTCGAAAATATATTAAGTTCTCTGACCATTTTAATTTTTTATATTATATAAATTATTACATAGAAATGATGAAGATGGGGAAAGAAAATTACTATGGTGACAAATACTGTAAAGTGATAAAAGAGCCGCAACTCAAACCTGCATCGCCCAAAGAGCAACATGCCAAAAATGACCTTGAATTACCTTGTAAGTTACCTTTCAGCAAAGCTAGACTAAACCAGATTCATCAAAACAACAATGTTACCGAAAATAGTTCGTTAAAGGACAACTCACCTGCATGGAGGCACCTTCTACGCGTGCCACATAGGCAAGAACGATCTAAAACCGTCACTGTCACTGGGACGGCTACAAAAAAGCCACTAACAAACGCTCTGAAGTAATCTTTCGCCCAAAGCCCGTCTGCGCCATTGCCTGAAGAGAAGAATGAAAAGAGAAAATGACCTTGACTGCTTTTAAGAGTCTTGGGTAATAACAAAAATGTTTTTGTTGAAAGTCTTTCAGGCATGTTTCAATGATATGTTTGGACAAACAAGAGAAACAAAAGTACCAAAAGCAGACCAGATAACCACGCTGAAGCATGAACCATCTTGTTTTGAATCAAACTGCAAGAGATCAGTGAGGTCAAAAGAAGAAAACACTCATTAAGCAACCATTTAAATAATGAATTTAGTAATTTGCTCCTCTGTATACCGTATTCACAATGACAAAACTCTGTAGACCCAATGCATTAGGGCAGAAAACCCACTGAGGCATCTGAAATTGAATCTGACAAGAGCACGCTTGCTGTAATACCCTTAAATGATAGTGTGATGCTTGATTTGGAGGTACAAGGCATGCAATTATGCCTCTCGTTCATTATACAGAGTTCACCGTAGAAACAAAAAGAGCGAAGAGCGGCTTGTACCATTTTCCCAAAAAAGCCCTCAAGGTCTTCCGCAGCAACTTTGCAGGCTTACTGGTAAGCACTTGAAGAAAGTCTTGAAGCCATTTGCTTGCAGGAGGGCTTAAAAATCAGAGACTACAACAACTTACAAAAAAAACAAAAAAGCTGAGCGAATCACAATGCACTTGTCAGGGTTGTACTGCTCAAACAGAGAAAATTACAAAAAACCTGACTGATAAAGGATTTTGAAGGCCGATACAAATATTTGTTGGTTTTAAAATCCGATATTCCAATATATCGACTGATATATATATTTTTTCAAAACGCGCAACAAAAACATTAACAGATTTCCCTAACATTATTTATTTGTAGTTCTTTATGAGTTTTAACTAGAGTCAGACTCAATATATTGGCAGGCCGATATTAGAGGGCACTCTACACCGTCCTGTTGGCAACCTTTGTTGAGTTGGTCACGAGACATACATTGCTTGAATAACAATTAAAAGAACATCCCCATCAGTTCTCTTAACTCAAATAAGCATGACAAAATTTGTGACTATCGTGTCCAGTTTTGCTGCTGTTAAATAAGCCGAGAGTGAAGCGCGAATTAGCCAGTAATAATTACGTTACGTTGTTACAGTGTAGTTGACTGACTGTCCTTTTAACTTTTGACAATGTGACTGAAGTATTTCTTTAATAGTGCATGACAGTTATAGCAATGAGACGTATCATCTCTCCTTGGCCTGTTATATAAAAAATGTATGCTTTACAATTTGCAGTATGACGTTATCCATTGCTAAATTATGGCTCATCATAGACTAGCTAACCACAAAGCTAGCTAATGCTACTATCATCAGTCTGTTCTGTTTGTGACAATAAAAGAAACAAGTTTCTTTATAAAATGCATTATCATATTATTTTAGTTAAAACTCATAACTACTAATAATTAATGTTAGGGAAATCTGTTAATGTTTTGTTGCGTGTTTCTGAAATAAATAAATAACAAAAAAAATATGGGCCGATATATCGGATTTTAAACCAAAAAATATTTGTATCGGTATCGGCCTTCAAAATCCTTTATCGGTCTGGCTCTAGTTTTAACTAAAATAATATGATAATGCATTTAAAAAGAAACTTGTTTCTTTTATTGTCACAACAGAACAAACAGAATGATAGTGGCATTAGCGAGCTTTGTGGTTAGCTGGTCTATGATGAGCCATAATTTAGCAATGGATAACGTCATACTGCAAATTGTAATTTTCAATATAACAGGCCAAGGAGAGATGAATACGTCTCATTGCTATAACTGTCACGCGGTATTATAGAAATACTTCAGTCACATTGTCAAAAGTTACAACTACACTGTAACAACGTAACGTAATTATTTCTAGCTAATTCCGCTTCAGCTCTCGGCTTATTTAACAGCAGCAAAACTGGACATGATAGTCAAATTCTGTCATGCTTATTTGAGTTAAGAGAACTGATGGGATGTTCTTTTAATTGTTATTCAAGCAATTTATGTTCGTGACCAACTGAACGAGTGTTGCCAACAGGGACGGTGTATAGTGCCCTCTGATGGACAAACTATACAACTCCAACACTCATGACATGGTTCGAAGCGTGTTTCGTCCGTTTTTATTTTATTTTTTAAATATTCATTTATCGGCCATTATAACTGCCGATACTCGATATTTTGGAAAATGCCTAATATCGGCCGATAATATCGGCCTGCCAGATATATCGGTCTGGCTCTAACACTGACTAATTAATATTTGACTGAAATGGCACTCGCAACCATTTTAGGCTTTCCTTTATCTCGAACAGTAGATCGTAGTGCTAGCAACACCAAGGTCACCAAGGTCAGGAAGAACTGACCAAATGTACAGTAAATGCACATCTTGAATGCAATGTTGTTTTGGATAAAAACATGCCTGAAACAAACTTCTGTAATGTCTAAACTTCGCAATTATGAGAAAGTAACGTCTAACTGTGAGAAATTAATTCTACACATCTACCAGATTCTCTGATGTGTCTTACCCTGCGCTGGCACTTCTCTGTATTGTTAAGTATTCATTCGCTTAGTTCGTGAAGAGACGCATCTAGCACAAGAGTGCGACTAATGAACTATTATGACAACGAGCGGCTAAATTATCCATGGTGTTCTGGGTAGACCTGCCAAGTGCCAGCTGTCAGGTTGCTTGTAACAAATAATCCCTCACCAGCACATACACTGAAAGATTGCCAATCACCACAGAGCCACTCAACACATGACAGGCTACAAAAAAAAAAAAAAAAAAAATCTATTTTTGCTTGTCCCTGAGCCACAATCCCTGATATTTTTCCTTCAGGCTACAAACAGAGAGTGAAGTAATGGTGCAATGCCCAGCCCCGAGGCTCTATAGTATACACAGTATGGTGGATGGTTGGCACATGGATCTCAAAGGTGCTTAAAGTGGAGCATCTAATAGTTTATTCTTAAAAACGGGCAGATGGGAGAATCTAGGACTGGTGCGCGGTGATCAAAAGAAAGTGTGAAGTTCATTTTTCATCAAAGGCCCCTTTCAGAGTCAGAGTTGAGAACATTTTCCACCATTTTCCATGTGCTACAGACAGAAATAAAACCGTGAGCGATTAAAAAAACCAAGGTTGGCACAGCAGGTGTGCAAAATAAAATGGATTTTTTTTTGTAGCCGAACCCAATTAAAAAAATGTTTCTAGAGTTGAAAGCAAATGCCTCTGTAATATTAGGTGACCGTTCCACGCAGCTGCGAAGCGGTACATGGTGGTCTCCAGCAGAATCAATTTATCATATGCTTCCCGTTTATAACTCCTAAACCATTTATCCTGCAAGTAATACTGTCAAATATGCCACCTGCATAAAGTAAAACTGTAGCCTAGTACCTTTGTTTATGCATACATGAGCGTAACCATTTTTAATTGCACTAGTCATCAAATATGTCGAAAAATGCTTCATAAACTCGCTGCTTTAGGGTAATTTGAAAACCGCAATGACAGATTTCCACTCTTGACAAGGCAATTTTCGGTTTCCTTGATGCATGGGCATATTTTAACAGTGCATTTCACAACACGATGCTGACAGGCGGAATCGGATTAAATTATCTCAAATGTCTGCACCTGTATGATTTTAGCTGGAATGCTTAACCATTAGTCTTGCATCATAGCAGCGGTGAGATTAATAATGTTCTGCTGACAAGCAGACAGAAAGAATGACACTGACTCACTGGTATCCTATGGTAAAACTTTTGAAAACAGTTAATAATATGCACTAAGCGAAATGTTGACTGATTTTAAGGATCACATGCATCTTAAATGCATTTTTTATAATATTATTCAGGGGTTCTCAACTTCCAGTCCTCGCGACCCACTGCTCTGCATATTGTGTATGTCTCCCTTGTTAAACACACCTGATTCTAGATCCTCGTTAGGGTTACATAGAGTCTATCCTAATGAGCTGAGGATCTGAATCAGGTGTGGTTAACAGGGAGACGTACACAATATGCAGAGCAGCTGGAATTGACCCTAAATATTCAGTATATATACAGTATATATATATATATATATATATATATATATATATATATATATATATATTATTATAATATTATTTATATATACACACATGCTTGTATATATTAAAGAAATATGTTCATGTATATATATATATATATGATTTATATAATTTGTATTATATATAAATATAAATATTTTATAAATAAATAATATTTTTTTCTTAAATATACATGCATTTGTGTGTATTTATATGTATATAAAATAATTTATACACAGTGCACTCACATATATTATGTAAACACAAAGTTTTATTTTGGAATGCAATTAATCGCGATTAATCGTTTAACAGCCCGACTGTCTACTGCACAGTACACTGTATCTGTCTACTAAAAAATAACATGAAATAGTAATATTCAGAGAACAAACTATTATTGAACTATATCACGGTCACATGACTTTTTAACAAAGCATGTGTGTATATTAGGGAGTTGCTTCCAGTTACCATTCCGAATTTAAAAACTATTATTTTGCTTAACAAATTCTTAACAGCTATCTCTTTAAATGAAATGTTTATATTTGATACAAGGTTATTTTGTGATTCTGGAAATGGAAGGTCAAGTCTATTCAAGTGTAGTGGGATATAGTGTAACGATTACTGTTTCTGGTTATGATACTGTTACATTTGCATTACAAAATAATTACAGGTTTTGAGACACAGCACGTGAGCTCTGACAGATAACCAGTTCATACATCACTACTAGGCTACAACATTAGCAAATGTCGTCGTTTTATCTTACAATTGTTTCATTTTGTTGTGTACTACTGCAACACTAGCTCACACTACATGAGTAAATCTACTACTGTATGGATTAGCGTGAATGGCGACCACGCTTGACAGGAGTCATGTAGTAGGACATGGCGCTACTACTATAAAAAGAGCAAACTATGGGTGTGTGATGAACTTTATCATGAATGGATGCAATTAACACACAAAAGCAAAAGTGAAGCATAAACCCTTCAGCACTGGTAAGGTCTGAATGCTGAGTATCAATGGTTTCAGACGTGTCAACACACTCACCTAATGTCTTTATTGTATGTGCTGTACGTCGCTCCGTCAGTGAGACACCACGCTCGCTGCTTCCCGGGTCCTAAAGCCCTCCAAGTCTCATTCATATTTCTGACAGGAAGATTACAAAATAGGCTATAATAATATATGAGGAAAAACCCTCACAAAAACTACTATACATTATTAAGTTCATATTCAATTTTAGAAAACAAGGATACGAGTAAAAGAAAGGCGTCGACTTTATTTTAGCACCAAATGATTAGCCATCGGATCAAAACATTTTACATGGTAACGTTACACACACCAGGGGCCTGTTTCAATAAGTGGAGGTTCAACCAACTCTGAGTTAAAGCTTGAACTCTGAAGTTAACTTACCCTGAGATGGAAAACTCTGAGTTTTCAGTTTCAGAACAGCTGAAATGAGTTAGTTCAATCAACTCTGAGTTGACTGACTCTGAGTTAAGCGCTGTACACCGCAACTATAAAAAGCCATTATCAATGGAGCGCAGATATTATGAGTCACTATGGCAACAGCGCCAGACAAAAAGAGGGCCAAAGTAATCTAAATATTGTAATTTAATTAAAGGGATTACTCTTAATTCTTCTGTAATTTAAAATAAAATATGAATGCAATTACATTAAATAGACTACTGCATAAACTATAGACAAATTCAGTATAAAACAATAGTGGATTTAACATACGATTTTAAAAGGTATATTTTTTATGTAACCTTCTCCCTCTACACACTTTGATCAATTAAAGAATAATTCATGCAGTTGTATATTGTTAATTTGAAAGCATTAAAAGTGCAGTTTATTGTATTAATCAAGAGGTTGAGGTTGATATAGGATTTAGCAATTAGTAATATGTAGACCAATACTTTCTAGAGATAGTAATTATTACATTAATCTAACTACACCATTGAAGATGCCATTTGTTGTTAATAATTCATAACTATTTTAGAGTAACTTACTGTCATAATATCAGAGGTGAAACTGGAAGAATGTTATTCAACCTAAAGTAGGCTATTATTACTTTGATAAATTTTTACTTAAGTAAAAGTAAAAAACTAGTAAGAGTAAAAAGTAGTTAATTTAAAACATGAGTAAAAGTTGCTGAGTCAACGGAGGTGGGGTGGGGACTCCCCCATGTGGAGAGAGTTTCACAGTATGAGAACCGTCTCAGAAAATATCACGGTTTATGGTATTAAACAATTATTAAATATATAAACTGCATTATTAAATTATGGTTATTATTATCATCAGTTAAAATGACAGTTAAATAAATTAAACATTTGTTCAATAAAACATATGTAATCAACTAACTTCAATAATTGATTATGAATAAGATTAACATCTTATTTTTTATCATTAATAACTTATTAAATTATGTTTGAAAAATAATTGAGTTCTATTAAATGTTTTTTATTCCAATTTTTTAATGATTTAATAGAAATATATTATCAAAAAAGTGGTAATCAAATAAAAGTTTAGCAAACATTTTAATCCTTTTATTTTTTGGCAAAGTGCTGCAAAACAGATTTAGTCAATTAAACCATGGACAAACAATATACTGTATATTCCTTAAAGAATGTGTAAATACATTTTAGTATTATTATTGGTGTTTAAACAGCACTTCCTCTTTAAAAAAGGGGAGGAGACCGCAAGAAACTATGGGTTTACTGAAGAAAACCTGCTCCCGACCAGGTTAGGTTCCAGAGTAAGTTACCATGGTAACTGACTCTGAGTATAAGTTACCTCTCTTTCAGAAACGGGCTTGACTTACTCTGCTTTCTCGGGTTTGATATATCCCCCTTTCCTGAAGCGGAAAACCCAGAGTTTCCCTCATTTCAGGGTTAACATAGCCTACTCAGAGTTTTCACTTAACCTCCTTTCTGAAACCGGCACAAGACATTGTATTGTGGTAATATAAAAATAAATGAAAGAAAAGACAATGCTGTTTTTTAAAGTATGTGGCAGACGTAAATGTTGGTTATTTAAAATTTACCACCAAATTGACCAATTATTGCCATTTTCAACTTATTTAAGTTGAACAAGATTCAACTCATTTATGTCAGTTTAATGTAAGAAATGACTTGAATTGTATTGTAGGCTATAAAGACAGCAACTTGGTTAAGCCGTGGTTAATGATCATTTGCAGTCTTCATATTGGATCTATCTCAAGAGAAGCAATAATAAATGAAAAGTCACACTTTACATCAATCAACCTTTATTTGTGTGATGGTTAATATTCAACATTTACAAATAAAAACTTTAGTTGCAACATTCAAAGCTATGAACTGGTTACATTTTCATATAAACACCTTTTGTACAAAATCTGTAACACAGGCTATATGGAATACTTTCATCCCATTGTATGATATAAAGTACAACTTTACAAGTTCGAAAAATTGAACGGAAAGAGTATAATCCATAAAAAGGAGAGTGAAAGGAGAGAGAGAAATACAAGCGTCCTACGACTTGACCATTGGCAATCCATCGAAATTACAAAACATGATTGCCTGAAATGAGCAACTCTTGTAAAACATGGGAATATGAGAACATTATGCTGCAAAGCCGTTAATAAAATAGGGAACAAACGAACGTACCATCCGGTAAGAATTGTGTCACTGTTCCAACTTTAGTTTGATTACTCTGATGCTTTCAAATGTTTCAGGTTGCCAAAAGAATACAGCACTTTGTACTATGTATGTATCTACAAAAATGCAATAAAATAACAGGGGACATTTTTGCTGTATGAAATGCAGACCATTTCGATTGTCCACGTGATTCCTAAGGCTGTTGCATGTTTTTGAAGTTGTATTTCAGACAACTATATACATCAGAATTATCCATTATTTATTAAAGGAATTGTGGGCTTTCAAGCTGGCAGTGAAAAAGCTGTTTGTTACTATCAATTTGACATCAAAATGTGGCAACGTTTCTCTTTTCTTTTGAAATGCAACTTCTTAAATGTCTAAAAATCAGCCGTTTCATTAAGCATTTGCTGGCTTTGTTAGCAAGATGAATGTTTTGATGTTTAAAGTTCATTTTTCAAGTTAGATATTCACGGTAACACTTTACTATGAGACTAACATGACACCTTCATAATCATGACATGATATATAAATATGAATGAAGTTTTATGCATGTTTGTGACAACTGTCGTTAAGCGTCATTATGACATTGTTTGAGATGTCTTTGTTATGACACCTTGACATAAACCAATAAATCATAACCTGTCAGTGTCTTTGTCATGACAACTTGACATTACTAAGACAACACAACCTGTCACAAACTTGACATCGCAGATTAATGATCAAACTTAAGAAACCACCTAGATTTATTGGTTAATATTACAATTAAACTGTCATATGGTTGGTTTTTGACATTGACTGTCATGAAGCCATTATAACTTTTTCATGACAAATTCAATTAGTACCACTGTAGTTGAGGTCACGAAAAATATTCATGACACAGTTACACACTGTAAAAATGAATATTGCTTTATCTAATCAATAAAATTTTAGCAACAGATTACAAGCAATATTATTAATTAAATTGAACAAATTAGAAATGAGTAATAATTAATCAAATTATTCCTTTAAAAGTTAACCAGTTAAAATGAGTAAAGTTGACACCAAAAAATTTAAACAAAAATATCTGAATAGCACAACGTAAAGATTAAGAACTTCTTTTTTAAAAATTGCCAACATTGAAGACACCTGATGTTAACAAGCAGAATCATCTGTAGGAGAAAACATAATAAATAAAAAAATTAAAACAAACACTGATCACCATAATAGTGATATAAATGTATGTTTTTGTTTTTTTTGTACGTTTTACTAATTTTAAATGGTTAACTTTTAATGAATTAATTTGATTAATTATTACTCAATTCTATAATAATAATATTGCTTGTAATCTGTAGCCACAATTTTTTTGATTAAATTAAGCGCATTCATTTTCACAGTGTAATGGCCTCATGACAGCCGATGTCAAAACCAACCACATGACAGTTTAACTTAATTAAGTTGTCATAACAAAGACACTGAAAGGTTATGATGTTATGGTTTATGTCAAAATTTCATAACAAAGACATCTTAGGCAATGTCATAATTTGCATTTAAAATGTCATTATTGAGCGAAAGACACTTAATGACAGTTGTCATAAACATGCATAAATGCTACTTCATATTCAAGACATATGTCATGTCATGGTTATGAAGGTGTAAGTCATTATGCACACCCCTTCAAGTAAAGTGTTACCAAAATTACACATAAAAATATTTATTTGAATGATTTAAAGAAACTTTCAATGAAAATATGGTGCAAAAAAAAAAGAAAAGAAAAATCAATTCCAGACAGCATTTTCCTAAACATTGTGTTGATCATCTATGACCTACAGTCCAAATAAGAGTCCAAATTGAATTTCTGACCTCTATGTGAAAAGTTCTGTCGGAGAAAGAAACACAGCTTTGATCCAGCCAATATTGTTCGGAAGTGACTGCGGCGACACAACCTGATTCAGGATCTGGCTGTTGGGAAAAGTGTTTGTTTCTATCACTCTTTGCAAACTACAATGGTTATATTGCTTTGTACTGCTCATGCCCCATGCAGTCTTGATCTACGCCTCTGCACACGGTTTAGAGAAGCACATTGTTGAGCACTAGCGTTCACGCTAACTTCAGGTAAGCTTTCCTAACTACTCTCACTGACAAAGAAGTTAATACTGTTTGCATCTTTGGCACAAAACTTGGAGACCACACAATTTCATCACATGGCACATTTAAACGGTCAGGCAGTTTCGGTAGATACAGAGGCTACATTAGAAAAAAAAAACACTAAGAAATATGTAGCACCTTTTAGCCATTCCGGAAAGTACAAAGCGGTTTAAACGGGATGCAGGTCTAGCTGCACGCCTCCAAAAGAAGAAAAAGACTGCCATAGTGTGAAAAGAAGAGCTGTACAACACTGATTTTGTACTTCTATCAAAAATACCTTGCTAGCAATATGTTTCAGTGCACTCTAAATGGGATATGGACCTGCCAAGATCTTCAGATTTTTGCTGTAAATTACATGCCATTTCAAAGCGTACATATAATCTCTTCAAGGCTTTTGCAGTACATTTCATTCCAGGCTGTAACTGCATATCAGAAGGACTGTGTCCGGTTCAGTTCATGGCGAAGAGCGTTTCTGAGCTTGCACTTCCCACAAAGAAGTCAGCCCAAATATGCAGCTGAAAAAATGAAATTAAGATGATCTACTTAATATCAACGAACGGAAAAAGAAAAAACATTCATAGTGGGTGCATTCTGATTTTCTTTCATTTCGATTATGGAATACGAAAAACCCAAATGTATAGAAGGACTATGAGAGATATAATAAATAAATCTTCAGCAAAAATGTCAATAAATCATGAGATGTGTCCAAAGGATTCGTTTATGTAATCAAATTATTGTTTTTATTCAATTTTATTTATTAATTTAAAATTTATTTTAAAGATTCAAAAAAGATATAATTAAAGATATAATAAAAGATTTAATTAAATATATAATTGTCTTTATTTATGAAATGCAGTCAATACATACATAGCTTTTGAATTAATCTTTTGGATTTAGAGCTGTTTTTATTTGCCATTTCTTGATTTATGTACTGGCTGTCAAGCGATTAATCGCAATTAATCGGCAACCAAAATAAAAGTTTGTGCTTCTAAATGATACATATAGATACACTGTGCATAATTATTTTATATAAATAAAATACACACATGCTTGTATATATTTTAAGAAATATTTTCATGTATATACTGTATAGATTTATATATAATTTATATTATATATAAATGTAAATATTTTATATATAAATAATATTTTTTTCTTTAAATATATATGCATGTGTATTTATATACATACTAAAATAATTATACACGATGCACCCACATATATTATGTAAACACAAACTTTTATTTTGAATGCGATTAATCACGATTAGTGATTTGACAGCCCTAGTATAACATAGACTTGTTTATTCATTGACACTCTTATTTAATAGATTTGAACGATTTATTTATGAATATGCCACTCCCTGTCCTCCCGCATGAACGCACCTCCTCGCATTTGAAAACATTCCCAATTATGATACATAGCCTTTAGTAATTTTACAGCAAACAGCTGCAAAAAAAATGCAACTTAGTCCCAGTTTGCGGTTCCGGCAGACACTACAGCTGAGAGACCTTCCTGGGGTTGGGCCGATGGCGCGGTTTCGGAATTAATTCGCTGCGTGCGGTTCAGTTGGGGTTTTGCGGTCAGGCTGGGGTTGTCAGTACTGGGCGGCACTGATAGACTGTGAGGCAGTGGCGTCGCTCGCCGGGGATTGTTCCGTTCGTCGGCGCTGTCAGGAGGAGGAGTCTTGCTGCCCCGCCAAATGGGCATGTCCATGGGAGGCGGGGGGCAGAGGAGGTCTGGGACGGCGGGAGGTCGATCCCACACGTTTAGAGACGCTGCAGCGGCTGAGGGACAGAGATGCCGCTGCTGTAGCTGCCAGAGCGCGGGCAGGGAGTGAGATGCCAGGCTCCCCATTGGCAAGCCATCGATTGGGAGAGGCGTGAGGGGCGCACCATTAGCTGCAGAGCAAATATGAGTACAATCGAATTCATTAATCCGTTCACAAGTGAGTTTAAAATATCCCCGCAGTGACTTTTTTCAAGCAACCATTATTTTAGAACGTATCGCCTTGTTATTTCCACGTCAAGCTTATGTCATGTGACATCGCAGCCACAATAAAGTGCAATAGTCTGAGTTTCGGGAGTAAAAGCTCCATTCATGTTCTCCTTAGGAAAGCTTAAACTTTAAAACCTTTAAAAGACAGCCCTACTTTGAGCTACGATGTTGTTAATCCATGGTTTTTGCTTCTGCTTCTGCATTATTTCAGCTTATTTTTTTACAATAATCTTGTTGGACATCCATTACCCATGATGCTGTATAGAATCAGAGAGTTGAAAATAGCCAAAATGCGCCAAAATAGGTCCCATGAAATTTGATTATGGTGTTCACAATGCTTCATGGGATTTTGTTATTTCCCCCACTAAAGCCATTAATTACACAGTCTTGTACCTTTGTCTTTTTGTCTAATATTCATAAACTTTTTTACTTTGTTGTGATTCACCTTGTAGCTGACTGGCTTGGTTAAGAGATTTGAACTCTTTAATAGAGACTTTTAAAAATCTTAAAATGGGAATTATGAATGGAAGAAAAAACTGCGAACTATCAGCGTAGATATAAAGCGCTTTAAAGCTGATATATCGGTTTAATTCCATTTTTAATTCAAAATAAAAGCTAGGACATTTTAATATTGTAATATTACAGTCACTGAATTAGATCATTTATATAATTTTTATTAAATACTACAAATTCTTTACAAATGTTTACAATATTGCAGTATATTTCTTAGTTTGTTGAATATATTTAATAATAATCACAATAAAAATCTTGTTTTAAAAATTGTTGTTTTATACTTAATTAGTCAAAAACTATTTTCTTAATATGCCTTTGCAAACTCAAGTAAAGAGATATTTTTGTTCTTGTAAAAACCAAACAAGTGTGAATGCCCAAATAAATAAATAGTTCAGCCCTAAAAGGATGGTTCATATAGTGAAAACTAATATTCCAGCTTTTAAATATTTTTTTAAATCACCCACTCATTCTAAGAATGATTCGATTCTTCCAAATATAGCTAATCAAGTCATCTGGTAAACATTCCTGCATTTCTTTCATTTTTCCCAAAAGCCAAAGGTGAATTAGGCATAAAGGAATCACCTTTGAGGGGAGCGAGGCGTCGCATAGGAAGACAGTGGCCTCACATTCTTGCACAGAGATCCTATTCCACACACACAAACACAGGAACAAAAGTACATGTCAGTTGAGGCCTACATAACTGATTCAGGTGTTGACAGGTATCTATATCTCACAGCAGAAAGCTGCATTACCCGTCTCAGGTGTCAGGAGAATGGCTTCAGCACCGATGGTAATGATGAATCCACTGGTATTTGGAACGGAATCATCCTCTACAAAGGATATAAAAGATACAAATCTCAGTGAATCCGATACACCTTTTATGTGTCTTTGCTCTCTTGACGTTTACTGAACACTGAGCCCTGGACTTTTAAAAACAACGTGAAAGCAACTTTAATTATAAATATAACCAATTTTTACCAATGTTAAAATGTAATGTAAGAATGTATACTTATTATAAATATAAATGTAAACTATATATTATTTACAAAAAATCTAAATTATAAAAAAATTACATATAATATATGACAATATATATTTGTACATTAAATAGTGTATATAGTAATTATTAATAATTGATCTTAAAGTGAAAGTAAAGATATTAATAATGTTTCAAGTTTTCAAATAATTGTAGTTGTTTTGAACTTTATATTCATCAGAATATTTATCATTCATCAAACTTAACCCAAAACTTTTGAAATATATATATATATATATATAAGTATGTATATATATATATATATATATATATATATATATATATATATATATGTGTGTGTGTGTGTATATATATATATATATATTAGGGCTGTCGAACGTTAAGTACGAATTAATTGCATCTAAAATAAAAGTTTGTGTTATACATGACATGTACATGACAATATTTTCTTAAATATATATACAGCATGTGTGTATTTATATATATATATATATATATATATAAATACACACATGCTTGTATATATTTAAGAAATATTGTCATGTATATATGTATATAGATTTATATATAATTTATATTATATATAAATGTAAATATTTTTATATATAAATAATATTTTTTTCTTAAATATACATGGATGTGTGTATATTTATATGTATACAAAATAATTATACACAGAGTACCCGCTTATATTATGTAAACACAAACATTTATTTTGGATGTGATTTAATACACAATTAATCGCTTGACAGCCCTAATATACAGTATATATATATATATATATATATATATATATATATATATATATATATTTATATATCCACTACAATATTTAAATATCATGTGTGTCTGCTGAGATGTTGCTATGTGGATGCTAAGGTGTTTTGGGTGGTTACTTGACGGACTCAAATCAAGAGTCCACCTTTGCGTTTTTAAAATATTAAGGTCTCTAGATATGGCTTGAGTCAGCTTTACGATAATTTCAAATAATAAACACAACAATCAAATCTTGATGGATAAAAATTGAAGCCCAACACTACATGATTTCCAACTGAATATTGTGTTTGGCTAGTAATTGTTACACGTGTCTTTGACCGTGCAGGAACAGCTGCACTGACCTGTGTGTGTTCCAGCGGGCTGGGGAAAATGCCGCTGCAGAGTCTGTCCCGCGGGAAGAGGCAGGCGTTCTCTCTGGAGTGCTTGTGCTTGTCAGACGGCAGTGGAGAAGCTAATGAAGAGGAATAAAGACACGTAATGCGCATGTTGAAAGGATACAAAATAACAGAGGAAATGAGGCAATGCTGCAAAATGATGCCAATTATGTTGTGTGAGGCACGGTTAAGTACTGCTTGCTTTGAGAGCCGTATTTGCTTATAGTCTATTGAATTCACTCACCTCTATTGCTGGAGGGTGCGAGAGCTGTTCACGTTGTGTGAGCCAAGAGTGATTTGAGCTGAGACTTGAGGTAGATGGACTGGGCTAGAAAAATTCAATAGATAAATAATGTGATGTTAGTATTTTTTTGTAAAAGTAAATTTAAATATGAATGATCGTGCTGTCAAATGATTAAAATATTTAATCGTGAGTAATCGCATTGATGTCATAGTTAACTCACGATTAATCGCACATTTAAAGGGTACATGTCATGCTTTTAAATCATTCATTTTTACTTATAAATCATACATTTGTGGTCTATATAAAGCATAACTGCAATGCTTGGGTCTGAATTCCTCATTATTATAGCTCCACAGGCCCCTTTTCTACCCCTTTCTGATGTGCTTCTGTGAGCAAGTCGTTTCAATGCAGCCCCTTTAAATAAAAAGGTGTACCGTCTTACCCCGCCTGCTTTCCAGGTCGCTGAGTTCACGGTGAGCTCAACTCAGGTTCAACTCTCCGCGTTTGGCCATTATTGTAGTTTGATAAGAGATACGATTACTATAGCTTCAAAGAACATTTTTATTCACACGTTAACAAAATGTCAACAACGGAAGACTTGTCCACCAAGCCTTACATATTCGAGCCAGAGCGAGCGATTTGAAAAGACGATGAAGACGAACCTGCAGAACAACGTCTTCATATGGAGGCAGGTATGTAAGTTAACAATGTTGTGTTATTGAGTGAAAGTCGACTATTTCTCTTGTTAAAACAAGCACACTGACGAGATAAATGACTGCGGTCTGATCTTACCACAAAAAATCTGTATTGATAATAAAATGATAACTTACGTTTAGAAAGCATCAGGAAACACAGCAGCTAAATGATAGAAGTCTATCGGCAAACCCTTTTGTATACTGGCTGAGGTTGTTGAAGTGGGTCTACATCCTACAGACCGAACATTTTGACTAGCCCTCTCGTAACTTCTGCATGATTGAGCTTGGACTACAAAATCGGAGCGAGAAATAATAATGGCGGATTGCTGGAAGTGTTGGACCGATAGTCGATGTCCTTATTTGTCAGTTCAGCTGCAAATACTGTGGCGTAATTGTTCAAAAAACATCATAGACAACAGAAAAATCTGAACAGGTTGAAAAATATGACCAAAACAGAATATAAAGATATAAACAAAGCACCTGAAGAGAATAATTTCATCTTTTCTGTACTTATAAACACTCCAAATCGACAACAAAATGCATTTAAGGGCTAAAAATGGATTTAGCATGATATGTCCCTTTAAATTTGTTCTAAATGTCTCTTGATTTTTTTTGTACCATTATTTTTTTCTCATTTTAATGCTCTTATTTTAATACCAATAATATAACTCACTTGCATGTTGAAGACCTCATCCGAGCTCTCTGATTGGCCGGTGATGTTGCTCACTTCGTTTGAGGCCTGCGATGACAGTGAGGATGAGGAGTATCGGTTGATGGCTGGGTAGCTGAGAGGACTGAAAGGGAATTGAAAGACACAAGAGAAAGTCTGGGATTTGAATTGAGTTCAACTTCTCAAGCTACAGAACTTTTTTATCTCTGACCTTAAAGCCTTTTATCTTGTATCACAAAAGTCCACAGACAAGAAACATGCGGGTAAGATGACACAAACCTGCGTCTCGCCACGATTCGGCCTCCCTCTGGGCTGATGGCATTAGGTATGGGGGTCCTACATGTGCGTGGACTGCCATTGGCAAAATGCAGCGGACTAACTCGCACATAGCGGGAAACTCTTGTGGCTGGATGACAAAGTATAAACTGTTTTAGCACTTGATTCATTGGTTGACACATTTCTGAATGGTGAAGTGTGTAATTACACCACCTCTAGTGGCACTAAGCAAATTCACTTTTCAAACGGGTTTCTCAAAACACTCCCTCCATCTGCTATTGGTCAGACAAACTCAGTAGCTCCACCCTAAACTCATGCAATTGGTTGAGCCAGTGTTGCTATATCAGACTGGTCTGTATTTTCAAGCGAACATAAAAATGTACCAACACTACAGGGACACAGTTAAACTAGTTTTCAGGGAAATTAAGCTATAAATGGCTTGCTTGCAGTTGCATTATAAGCTAGGATATGCATTTTAACATCAATTTTGTTTTTCACAATTTAGCTTTAACGATTTGTGAATATGTTTCTATTATGTACATAGTAAACATACTTGAATTCCCAGACTGGAGCGCATTACATGAAATTGGTCAACAAGCTTTTTATGTAACGGCCTCATATCCTGCGGGACGAACTTCTCGTGCACGGCTAAACCAAATTCCAGAATATGAGCCTGTAAACAAGTCAGAGAGAAAATTGGATTATTCTTAGAACCAACTAAATATTTACATACGCAATAATAAAAAAAAAAAAATTGGTTTCATATGGTTTTAAAAAAAGTTTAACATAATTTTTTTTACATTTAATTACTAAAAAGGTAATGTGGAATAATTCTCAAATAAAAAGTATTTTCAAGTATTTTGTTTTGTATTTTTTAGTGCTGTCAGAATCGATTAATTGCGATTATTCGCATCTAACCTAAAAGTTTCTGTTACATAATATATGTGTGTGTGTATATATATATATATATATATATATATATATATATATATATATATATATATATATATGTAAACAAAAACTTTTGTTAGATGCGAACGCCAAGTATATAAAAGTATATGCATGTATATGTATAAATATATAATATATGTGTATATACTACGGCTGTCAACCGATTAATCACATCCAAAATAAAAGTTTGTGTTTACATAATATATGTGGGTGCACTGTCTATAATTATTTTTGTATATAAATATACACACATGCATGTATATTTAAAAAAAAAATATTATTTCTATATAAAATATTTATATTTATATATAATATAAATTATATATAATCTATGTACAGTATATACATAAAAATATTATATATATATATATATATATATATATATATGTATATTATACACAGTGCACCCATATATATTTTATAAACACAAACTTTTGGAATGCGATTTAATAGCGATTAATCGTTTGACAGCCCTAGTATATACTATATATATATAAATTAGCATACAAACAAAATGAGTGTCACATCATTGACCAGAAATAATTATGGGTGTTGTACCTGTTCAAACATCAGTTCCCTAAGACGAGTAATTTTCTCTCCGATCCTATCGGATGATTTGCGATGTAATCGTTCGCAAAGATGCCTGTAAATGAAAGTGCATAAAGAGATGCGTCTAGTCATTTGCACTCAGGCTAATTTTTATGAAAAAACGAGTTAATAGAATAAACCCACACATTGAAATTCACTGCATGTGTCTCATGGCCATTTCTCTGCAGTGGACTAACCTGCACTCCTACTCATTTCTCAGAAACCGTTACGCAACATTACAATAACACTGAGAATGTTTCTCACGACTCTTGTTAAATCTATCATGCTAATTGTCATGTTTAAATGACATTTTGATCCAGCTTTTATAGAACTGCAGTCCTGTTCTCTGTGGTAAACTCATCATCTGTAGAGTGTGGTGCATGCTGGGATTCAGGAAGACCCCTGCAGTTAACTCTTCCCTTTTAATAGACTTAGTTGAAGCTTAGGCTTCACAAAAGGCCAGTGCTCCACATGCTGTTGCTTGGCAACTGTCAGAGATACATGCAGCAAACAGTCTTATGAATTGTGAGGATGTAGGTAGTCATTAAACCTCCACGAATGCTCTTTTTGAGGGTTTCGCTGAAACTCAGACGTCTTTCGTCTTGCTAAAGGAATAAGGTGAAACAGACTATTAAAAACCCTTCACAGACAATTCATGTTGTGAAGACCATGAGACAACAACAAAGTCAAGGCATTTTGGACTTGAACAGTTCATATATTTCACTACTCTGACTGCCTCAGGTCATAAACAAAAGCATTGCTAAAATATTTGAAACTCTAGCTTGAAAGTGACAAGCTTTGAGCCCGTGTGGATACTGTAGGTCTTATCAGTTTTGCACAATGGACCACATTATTTTCCCCCATTCTTTTCTACATTTTTGCTCCAAGTTTTAACCCAACCCAAAGGCCACGTCTAATCTAGCAGAACCAGACTGCCCCTGCTCTCCATCCAGTCCTGTACCTCCTGGTCTCGAGCCAGTCCTCCATTGACAGCGGCATCGAATGACTGCGTTCAGGCACATGGTGAGCGGGTTGATGTTCAGCATCTGCCTCATCTGACACTGGGCGATCAGCGTTCTCAACTGCAGCGTCTTATTTTCAATCACCTCGCTGGCGTTCTCCAAGGGACTCATCTCCCACCTATATTGAAAGCACACTGAGGTTATGATTTCTCCGATTACGTTTAAATGATTGTTTTGGTGGTGGACGTGCAATCTTTAGTTACTTTAAATTCATTGAAAGTGCCGAAGTGTGAAAACCTTGTCTTGTACGTGATTGGCCATGTTTATGATTTATCAAGGGCTGAAGTCTACAAGTGTCTTGTAAATTATATATATATATATTTTTTATATATAATAAATAATTTTTTTATTAAGTTATGACTCACCAATTCCCTTTTCTCAACCTCAAACCAGCGTGAAATGCCAGGTAAACTCTGAGCAAGGGTCAGTGTTGTCCGATTCAACCCACAGGCTCTAAAACACAACACAAATAACGGACATCATAAAACTAATTTTCAAAAATGTTATTTCAGATTCATCTGGGTGCCCAAGCCTTTGAGCAACATTAAAAAAATAGAAAAAGACAGAAAACTCACACTCTAGATAGATAGATAGATAGATAAATAGATAGATAGATAGATAGATAGATAGTCACAGATAGCAGATAGATAGATAGATAGACAGACAAATAGACAGACAGACAGACAGACAGACAACAGACAGACAGACAGACAGACAGACAGACAGACAGACAGACAGACAGACAGACAGACAGACAGACAGACAGACAGACAGACAGACAGACAGACAGACAGACAGACAGACATGACAGACAGACAGACAGACGATAGACAGACAGACAGATAGATAGACAGACAGACAGATAGATAGATAGATAGATAGACAGACAGACAGACAGACAGACAGACAGACAGACAGACAGACAGACAGACAGACAGACAGACAGACAGACAGATGAGATAGATAGATACAGATAGATAGATAGACACAGACAGACAGACAGACAGACAGACAGACAAGACAGACAGACAGACAGATAGAAGACAGATAGATAGATAGATAGATAGATAGATAGAAGATAGATAGATAGATAGATAGATAGATAGATAGATGATAGATAGACTCACAAACAGACAGAGAGATAGACAGATAGACAGACAGAGACAGACAGACATATAGACAGATTGGACAGACAGACACACACACACAAACAGACAGACAGATAGACAGATCGATAGATGCACACAGACAGACAGACAGACGGATAGATAGAAAGACAATGGATAGATAGACGAACAGACCCAATAGAAGAATACAGACAGACAGATAGACAGACAGATGGATAGATAGATGAGTCTACACACCTTAAACTCATTCTCTTTGTCTTTGGTGCCCTTGTGAAAAGGCCTGTCATAGCGAAACCTCCAAATATGGTTAACTTTGTAGAAGCTCTTGATGTTGTTGGGCACCCGCTCTCTCTGCAGGACGTCCTGGTTTTCAGGGACAGGACTAACGGCATAGATCTGCAGATCTGAATCATGACCAGTTAAGGGACTTACAAAGCATTCAGTCTTCACACAACGGTCAGTTCACAACTACACTGCAGTAATCTCATTTATTTCAAGTTACTAAACTAAACTAGTTTAGTCTCCTAAACTATATTCGAGCAATACTACTTTCCTCTGAGGGAAGTCTGCACTACTCATGAACTCGCAGATACACACAACGATCAGATCATTATGAGCTGGTGAAGAGAAGAGGTCATGGAGCAGCATGAACCCCGTTCAGATACACATCCGATTAGAAACTGCAACAGCTGCACTATTAGCACTTCACCACTCTTTAATTGGCCATATCCTCACACCAGCCCTCATCTACGAACCCTTGAGGAGCAATTTGGCAATCTCAAGAAATGAAATGTGAACTTGTACTTTACCGTTCTGAATAAACAAATCCAATTAATTACAGGACAAACTTTTTCAGAAATACCGAGACCGTGATGAGCAAAGATTTTACATCAGGCCTCAGCTACAACTACAGTGTTTGAGGATGGGTCTAATAGACGTTGTTCGCGAGCATACACTGAAAACCAATTTGTTATAAACCTATGTACAGTGACTGACAACTCGTTTCAGTCAGTTCAGAATTGGTTCTATCTATTTATCCTACACTTTGATCTTTGATCACAAACGACTATAGTTTAGTGAAATCAACAAAAATGTGTTTAAGGATACACTGCGCGTCCGCTTGGTGGATGGTCTGGTCGGGCTGGTTGGCGTGCTGCATTGCGATGGCGTGAGGAAACTCGCCGAGCATCCGCTGCTGAAAGGCCTCCAGGCGCTCGTAATCGTTCCCTCGACACACAAACTCTTTATTCTGTTCGTGGCGACACACACAGACAGAAGTAATGAGGAAAATGGAAGAAACTAGACAAATGTGGACTGAATGTGAATAGAATAAATCTTTCATAATTCAATCCTAATTTTCCCCTTCATTGTCATTTGAAACATCTAGAGTGAAAATACAAAAGAATAGTATTTGGTTAACCAAATAGCTTAATAAAAAGAAAATGTTGCAAATCATAGATAAATTACAGTGAGATCTGGGAGAAAAGTGCCCCCTAGAGGACATGATGTTAAATCACAGGATAAAGATGATAGCATTTTAATATTAGAGGTTCATCTCATAATTGAAAAGTTGTCATTATTTGCTCTGTATGACTGTACTTGTTCCATAAACATGAAAGTAGACATTTTGAAATAAATGTAATTATACAACATTGTGAGCAAAGATTGTAAATAATTTATTTTTGGGGGAACTATTGCTTAAGATTTAACTATTGCTTATATTGCTATTGCAATATAACGAAGACAATGATATCTGTAAAATATTTACCTAAAATAATAGTCCTTGATTATAATATATTTTATTATATTATATCTAAATATAATATAAAAATGTCTCGAGATTTTTTAATAATTGCAATCATATAACATTTTGCAATCATACACTGAATAAAAAAAGAAAAAAAAGAAAACTAAACTAAGCTAAAAAAAAACCTCCAAAAACAATTTATGAACAAGACAACACTATCTCAAAAATATTTATCTTCAATAACAAGCCTTTATATTATATTATATTATATTATATTATATTATATTATATTATATTATATTATAAAGGTGTTTTTCTTTTTTTCTTTTTTGGGGGGAGGGGGGGGGCTATTGCTTAAAATCATGTTTAAAACAGTATTAACAAAACGACATCTGTAAAATATTTACCTAAAATAATAATCATTTATATTATATTATTAATAGTACATAATGCTATATATATATATATATATATATATATATATATATATATATATATATATATATATATGTAATATAAATATGCTTAAAGAGTACTTGCAATCCTACAACATTTTGCAATCATACACAGAATTTATTTTTGGATGAACTACAAAAAAAAAAAAAAAAAAAAAAAAAAACCATTTATGAACAAGACAACACTATCTGAAAAATATTTCACTTCAATAATAAGCCTTTATATTATATTATTTTTATATAGGTGTTTTTTTGGGAGCTATTGCTTAAAATCACGTTCAAAACAGTATATATATATATATATATATATATATATATATATATATATATATATATATATATATATATATATATATGTATATATATAATGAATAATATAAATATGTTGAAAAGAGTACCCTTAAAAAGAAGGGGAACTTCTTGCCGTAGAATCCGACTCTGAAGAACTCCGGCTCGAGGCGCTGCTGGTTCATTATTTTGTCATAAAAAGAGGCTTCCATCATCTATCAAGAACGCAAATAAAACAGACCATTGAGCACAATATAACAGAAACAACTGATAATATGACAAATTACCGCCACAATCTGTGAAGCAATCGACTGTGTAACAGAATAAACAAAAAACAAATAGGGAAGTTTAACAGTCGAAGCCAAATGCCTCGTTAGGAAAACAATTGGCCATAAGTATAATGAACATACTGGAATAACTCAATCTAGTTAAAATAATTGCTGTATTTAAAGCCAGTGCAAAAACAAAAAGCAAAGATTAGGGTGTACAATACTAAAAAATGAAATGCATACAGAAATGCCCTATAAACAGGAAATACTCACCCTCATTTTGCTGAGGTTCCTGTAGTCATAATACGTTTCGTACTGATTGGCCAGTTCTCGACACAGTATGATGCAGTTTTCCCAGCACTGAAAGGAAGAGTTTGTCATTTTTTGGTTGTATGTATTTGTTGTTTTTATATACAGCACTTTGGTAGCCAATGTGGTTTTTGAAAGTGCTCAAGAAATAAAGTTGAGTTGAGTTTTAAATAACAATTATACTTGATACATTAAAGTATATTTTTAGTCATAAACAAGGACCCCTTTTCAAAAAGATGAGTTATGGCAGGTACAAGTCTCGGACACAAGATGGCAGTATGTAGAAAGAAAACAACACTGATCATCAGCCATTTGTTGTTGAAAATAAAGGATTTCCAGTCACACGGTCACATTCAGCATTATCATGAATGAGTTGGGTGGAGGGCATATGGTGGGTGGAGTGCATATTAAAATGCGAGATGGACTCACTTTTCCTCTGTCAAAATTGTGTATGATGGTGAGATGGAGGCATTCCTTCCTCTGCCACTCGCTCTGCATGGGGTACGTGAGAAACTCTCTGAGAGGCCTTTCAGTCCACTCCAACAGCTCGTCGTACAGCAGGAGGGTGTATCGACGCCTCTGTAACACATTTACACAGCTTTTAACACAGAATATATATATATATATATATATATATATATATATATATATATATATATATATATATATATATATATATATATATAAACAAAACGAAAAAATTATTATTCCTAAAAAAATTGAAAATTAAAAAATAAACTATTTTAAAAATATATTTATTATACAAATAATTATTAGTAGTAATATTATTATGCAACACACAGTTACACAGATCATATAAAATTGAAAAAATAATTAGACAAATTATTATTGCTATTAACATTCTTGTAAGTTACAGATCATAAAAATGAAAAACATGATTATACAACATATTATTATTATTATGCAAAATAGTTACACATCATTAAAAATACATTATTATCATTATGCAACAGTTACACAGATCATAACAAATTGAAAATTACAAAACAATTGTAATATAAAATATTATTAAACAGTTGCAAAGTTCATAAAATTAAAATAATAATAATTTATAATAGAAATTATTATAAGAAAATTATATTTTAAAAATAAATCATATTTTATGTATATGTATATATATATATATATATATATATATACATACATACATACATACATACATACATACATACATACATACATACATATATATATATTGAGGTAGGACACAGTACAAAATCAATATACTGTCAAATAAAAAGGATACGGATTAAAGGGATAGTTCACCTTGAAATACATTTTTGGTATGTTTTAGCTTACCTCAAGGGCATCCAAGATGTAGGTGTCTTTGTTTCAGCAGTATTTTCAATTTTTATATTTTTAGGTCAAACCTTTCTTGTCTGTCAGTCAGTCATATAATGAATATTATGGTCACCACCTCAAAGAGCATGCACAGAGATTTCCTATGATTTCCTATATATCTAAATATGTTTAAATCTTCACAGTGAAGAGTTTCCAGTGATTGCGCTGAACCCTCAGATCATTTGGACGTGGCTGTGGTTACAAGAGGTAAAACGATATAAATACTGTTCGTTTTCTCACACAAACCGCTCGTTTCTTGTCTCAGGCCATCAAAGTGTACTTACATTTACGAGTCATTAAATCATGTTTAATTTGGACTTCTCTGTGCATGCTCTTTGAGGTGGTGACCATAGACATCCATTATATGACGACAGACAAGAACGGTTTGACCTAAAAATATCAAAATTGAAAATACTGTGGAAACAAAGACACCTACAACATGGATGCCCTTGAGGTAAGCTAAAACATATCAAAAATGTATTTCAAAGTGAACTTTCCCTTTAATGCAAATATATAGAGCTTTTATTACCGGTATGATTTTGTGCCTTCAGGTGCAGCTCATAGAGCTTGTGTATATAACGGATGTACATTTCTTCTTTATTCAACTCAGTCTTGTAGAAGTTCTGAAAAGAACAAGACAATTTGAGCAGAACATCCTTTTCTTCTGATGGTCATCTCAATAGATACCAAACAACTACAATAAATAAAAAGTCATTGTGTTCTCTGATCTCATGTAAAGTAACATATAAGGGAAATTAAATGACAAAATATTAGTAATATCCAAACTAACCAGAAGGTTGACTGTACATCCCATCGTCTTCCCATCAACCTCTCCGATCTTCATGCAGTCCCTTAGTAGAGATGAAGAACATCATTGCATGAAACCCGAGTGTGTTGTACTGTATAGTGTATGCGTTTTGTGTTGGTGCATGTGTGTCTGCTTTACCTGTAATCTAGCAATCTTTCCATCAACCGTGTGACGGTAGCGATGTGGGAAACGCCACTTTCTCTCCAGGTCTCTCTCTCGATCTTCTTCAGCAGACTAAATCACAATCACAAACATACAGTATTCAGATCTATTCCAGGAACTAAACTCTCTTAAAACAATGACTGCAGTTCATAGTATTTAATGATGGTCTCACCTCGGATATGGACCAAACAAAGGAATTCTAATGCAGAAAAACAGAAAAAAGGACAATATTTTAGTATATTTAAAAATAATCTATTAGAAGCATTTCAATTAGGGCTGTCAAATGATTAATCACGATATCATCCAAAATAAAAGTTTGTGTTTACATAATATATGTGGGTGGACTGTGTATAATTATTTTGTATATATATAAATTTTATATAAATAATATTTTTTTCTTAAATATACATGCATGTGTTTATTTATATATATATATATATATATATATATATATATATATATATATATATATATATATAAATACACACATGCATGTATATTTAAGAAAAAATATTATTTATATATAAATATTTATATATAATAACAAATTATACATAATTTTATATAGAGTATATACATGAAAATATTTCTTAAATATATACAAGCATGTGTGTGTATATATATATATATATATATATATATATATATAATTCTTATACAGTGTCCACCCACATATATTATGTAAACACAGACTTTTATTTTGGATGCAGCCCTAATTTCAATATATCAAAATTAATATTGTGGAATATTATAAATATTTCAAATATATGTAAAACAAGTGTTTTTTCAAAGGAGAACAAATTAATTTGAATATTAATAAATGTCTTTACTGTTACTTTTGATCATTTTAATGCATCCTTCCTAAATAAAAGTCAGGAATTAGGACTCACATGTTGTTAAAAAGCTCTCTGTAAGTCTCATCTCCTTTGCCCTCCGACATCAGACCTTCTAGTTTGTCTATTAGTTTGGCCTCCACCTTTAGAGACCAATCAAAAATGTTATTTTTCCTTCTAGTCAAAAACATCATTACCATTCCAAGCTATATTTGCAATTTTAATTGAAATAACGAATGAAAAACCCAGACTTGCTGTAAATCACGTGGGACCTTTAAAATGATTTAGAAAATAAACAATATATTCAATTTGACATCTGTCCCGATTCCATTCAAAAGCGTCACGATCTTAGTAATAATCAAGCTAGATTTCCTGGCATCCACATGGTTTTACTGTGACGCCCGCTCATAATTCACTGTGACATGAACATCACGCTGCCCTCGCGCGCTGAAACATGTTCATGTCACTGCGATTTCAGCACCTGTTTGAAGTTGCCGCTCCGCTGCTGTTCGCAGTCCATCATATCGTGAAAAACGGGGATGAGGACGTTCCGCAGATCCATCTGTGGTACCAGAGTCACCTCCATGAACGGGCCAATCAGGGTAGGAATGAGATTTAACTTGTAGTCACCTGGAAGACACAATCACATATTCACGCTCATGCGAAACCATAAATGATCAATACGTGAAACACGTACCCAAATGCTGCCACATGCTGAAAATCTCACATCCGATCATCACTCTCATGTCACCGTACCTTTAAAAACACAAATACAGTCATATTAATTTTACGCTGTAAAAACATCCAATCTCATTCTCAGTAGAATTCTGATCATATAAAGGAAAAGAACAGTAAGGGGTCTCACTTCTCCAGGACTTTTTTCCTCTTGGAGGGCGGGAACATTTCCAGTTGGAGGCAAGGCTGGTTGATGAATATTATACAGAGATAAAAATAGGACTCCCACACCTACAGATAAAAAGACAGCTAATTAAAATGCTGACTCGGATTCAACGTTTAACTTTTATCATGTTCCCAGGATGCACCAGGAGATGAGAACAGGGTTCCTACAGGATTCTTCAAGTTAAATTCAAGTCTTTTTAAGACCATTTACATACAAAATTAATACTTATTTCACATCCCTACCAGGAAAGAAAAACAAAATCCTTCAACTTGTGTTCATTTTTTTTTCAAATGTGGAATGGGTAAAAGATGATAAGCCAAGCAGGTGTAAAAAATAAAAATATTTCAGTAGGCCACAAGAAAGTTTGCCGAACAAATAAACATCGAAAATCATAATAATCATGGTTGACAAATGAAACTTTTTAGGAAAAATACAATACGGAGAAGTTACTGTACATACAGCAGTGTTAATTTTGACAGCAAATTTTGATATAGTTTTAGTCACAGTCTTTTGACTAAAAATACAACTAAAACTAATTTTAGTCATATTTTAGTCATCTGAATTGTTTTAGTTTTAGTTGACAAAATATAATATTTTAGTGATTTTAGTTTTTTTAGATTTTCAAAATCTACTGTAAACTAAATCTACAGTAGATTTAGTCGACTAAAATATAATGGGTTTAGGTGAATTGTAATGCGTTAATTTAGAATTTCTCTAAAATTTCCAAACCCATATACTCCCGGAGAAAACATATATTAACCTATTAATAAGAATGATTTTTAAGTTTGAACATGTTCAAAACAGCAAAATTTTTAAGACCCAGACATCAAAATTCAAGACTTTTTAAGGTCAAATTTCCAAATTCATAAATTTAATGCTTTTAAGGCTTTTTAAGCCCCCGTAGGAACCCTGGAGAATCTCACAGTCATTTTTGATGTCATACAGCACAGTCCTACAGTAAAGAATGGCAATGTGCAGTCGTTAGCTAAAGGAAATATTTCTACTTCATCTGACCTTTAAAAAGTACTTTTCCTGGTGTGACCTTATGAATACAAGTTGATACTCGTCATATGAAACATTTGATTTCATTTAAGATGTCAGAAGCACTTTTTTCGGGTACTTGATCAAACATTTTAATAGTGAAGATGAAAGATCGTGACTTTTAGATCTACTGCTTTCACACGTACACAGTGTACCAGAGACATCTGAATATATTTGCATATTTAATCCAATAGTTAAAGTGACAGGCAATCATTAGTGAATTTAATATAGTATATGCACATTGTTCTTTGGTATTCCAGAACTCTGGAGAGCAGAAAAGTCATTAATCATCTGTAGTATCTAAACACCTGCATGTTTATAAAGTATTTTTTTTACTTAAGAGGTGGAATTAAGATTATGTTTCACAGTGTAATTATATTAATTATATACACTGTGATAATATTAAATTTGCTAACTTTTAAAGTTTTTAAACTTTTATTATTCCCTGTGTTTGATTCCCAGGCCAAAGTTTCAGGTGACACAAAAATTTGAGGTTAATTTTTTCATTTTTTCACCAAGGGATAGTTCACTTTGAAATTAGTGTGTTTTAATTTACCTCAAGGGCATCCAAGATGTAGGTGTCTTTGTTTCCACAGTATTTTCAATTTTAAAAATTTTAGGTCAAACCGTTCTTGTCTGTCTGCCATATAATGGAGGTCTATGGTCATCCACCTCAAAGAGCACACACAGAGAAGTCCAAATTAAACATGATTTAATGACTCGTAAATGTAAATACACATTGATGGCCTAAGTACATGAAACGAGCGGTTTGTGTGAGAAAGGAACAGTATTTATATTGTTTTTACCTCTTTTAACCACAGCCACATCCAAGTGATCTGAGGGAGCGGGCACTTAGTTGCTGTTGTTACAAGAGATAAAAATGCTTAGAACAACCCATAAACCGCTTGTTTTGTGTCTTAGGCCATCAATGTGCTCTACATTTACGAGTCATTCAATCATGTTTAATTTGGACTTCTCTGTGCATGCTCTTTGAGGTGGTGACCATAGACCTCCATTATATGACTGACAGACAAGAACGGTTTGACCTAAAAATATCAAAATTGAAAATACTGTGGAAACAAAGACACCTACGTCTTGGATGCCCTTGAGGTGAGCTAAAACATACCAAAAATTTATTTCAAAGTGAACTATTCGCTTTAATGCTGCATTTTTTATTAAAACACAATAGACAGTAATATTGTGAATTGTAATAAATTTAAAAATCAATGTTGAAAACAGCTTCAGTGAAAAACGTGATAATTTTTTTCTTAGCTGAATAGATAGAACTAAAAGACCAGCATTTATTTGAAATAGAAAGCTTTTGAAACATTATAAATATCTTCATGATTCTTTATAAAAAACTGAATACATACATGGAAAATCTCGTTACCTTGAAGTCAAATTTCTCATTAAGGAAGTTGTTGCGCAGGGTATCAGAGAGATACAAGATGGTGGTAATAATGACACTAAACACAAACAAACAAACAGAAACGTCAAGCAATAAAACATTTCTAAGTTTGAATGAGATTAAATATGAATCGTTTCACGTCTGGTTTTCCAAGCTCTTACTTATTAGCGACCAGTCGCATGACAGTCCAGTCTTTTGGGAACATATCCTGTTGGATAAGTATTCTGAAGACGGTGAATAACTGCAGGATGAAACTCTGGGAAAGCAGTGTAAGAGATCGTACAGTTAGACTACAGCAATCACTATTATCACAGCTGTGCTTTGGTAATGAGTACAGAATGATTTTACCGTTAGTTCATCTTTAGTGGGAAATCTGCTGAGAAGCTGTTGGTACTCTTTATCTTTTAGCTGCCGTAGCAGCGCAAGCAAACAGGCAACAAATTCACCCTGAAACACGAACACATCTGAGTGTTATTCAATATACTGAAATACTTACCCCTAAGTTAATATAAAAGGTCAATAATAGAAAGGTCAGACGCACGGTAACATCCTGGTACTGCAGGCGCAGGGAGGAAGCAGCGGGCTGAGGCCGGTTGGTCACTTCTAGAATAGTCCTGAGTAACACTCCAGAACAGACTCTCCATGACCAGATTCACCTCCTCAGACACTCCACACTCCTACAGACAGAAACAAAAATCATTTATTTTCATATATATATATATATATATATATATATATATATATATATATATATATATATATATATATATATATATATATATATATATATATAAATCTATATATATATATAAAATATGAATAAACATTTATTTGTAAATATAAATGTATATTAAAAAAAATAAAATAAAACAAAACAAAAAAATAAAAAAAAATAAAACAACTTAGCCTATGATATTAGATTTTATATTTCCATTTTAAAAAAATATATTTTTAGGGCTGTCAATTGATTTAAATGTTTACATTTTGAAATTAATTGTGTAATATGATGACTGAATTAACCAAATTACATAATTCATCACATATATACAATATGTACTAACAAAAGTTTCATTATATGTAAATCACTGAATAAACATCAGTTTCAGGTTAAAAAAATAGTTTGAGGAATCAAATTGCGAATACAGATTGGCCTAAAGGTCAAGGACAGGAGGTAACGATTAAATTTAATTTCTAAAACTTATTTTGATCGATCATTTATTATTTTTTTATATGAAGGAGTGTTCAAAGAACTAATTTGTACAAATTCCAAGTCATTTGAATGTTTTTAAAACTCAAACATTATATATATATATATATATATATATATATATATATATATATATATATATACACACACACACACACACACACACACACATATATATATATATATATATATATATATATATATATACACACACACACACACACACATTTAAATATTAATTATATTATATTAAATTTTTGTATATTTATTTAATTATTTTACTAGAACTATCAATTGATACTTTTTTTATTGAATTCATTTTATAATGTTGATGTAATTAGTCAAATTAAATAAAAACAAATTAAATACAACTACATTAAATACAAATACGGCTACATTATTGTAGTAGATCACTGAATAAACATTGGATTTATGTTTAAAATGGTAACTATATTGTGAAATTTACATACAGGTCAGGGGGTCATGATTAAATTTGATTCAAAATTATACATAATATAATTGTAACATTTTCTCCATACAAAATCAGCAATGGAAAAAAGTACCAAATCGCCCCAGCAATTCTAAAGGGAAAAACAGAAATGAAAAAAAGACAAGAGCTAGAAACGAACTAATAAATAGAGATGTGAGTGAATTGACCAGTAAGGAAATGACTGTAGCAGCAGTTTCTGACCGTGGCAGGTGTGTTGAGCGTCAGCATGCTGGTGAGGATGTTGGCACACAGAACCAGCTCCTTCTGCTCCTGCAGGTGTGTGTGCAGCAGACGCAGAACTACAGGTAACAGCACACACCTCGACTCTGGCGACACACAAATACACATACATAAGATTCAAGAATCTTTTAACCCTAGAAAGACCACCGTGTCAATTTTCTAAAGACCCTAAATGATCATCATGATCCAAACTCTGCTGGAAAAATAAACTGTTATTGATAGTTTATGCTTTTTAGCAAGTGAAATTCCTTTTAGCATAACTATAAAAACGCCCCCCTTAACCCTAAAACCATATTCTGGACAAATGTGGGAAAAATAGTTTTGATTTATTTTTTAAAAATACTTCCCTTGATCTGAGCGGTACAAGACTCGGCTACTTTTCCTAAGTTTTGAACACACACAATTTTTTTTTTGACTCAATTCTACAGTGTTAAGTGGGTGAAAAAAAAACTCCTTAACCTTGTATTTGGGTCAAAAATGGGCACCCATAGAAATGAATGGGAAAAACTGTAATTTTGAGCATACTAAAATAAGTGAAAACAAGACACCAGGTGACAGCAAAGTCACTTCATCTTTAGGTTTTAGCTCTAAGAACTTATTGGAATGATATTTTAATGTAGTTAAAAAAAAAAAAAAAATAAAAGATAAAATAAGCATAATTTACATAGAAAATATGGTACTTTTTGAAGTAAATAAATTCAAAAATACCCCAAAATAAAAAAAACACCATAAATGGATAGACAAAACTTTATCGAAGACAGTGATATAACATTTATAATAAAGAAAAATTAGAGTAACACCTGAGTCTCCCACATTTGTCCACAATTACAGGATTAAGGGCTATAAAGTGAATACGGTTTGAGGGTTAAGGTCGACGTTCACATTTTTCTACTATTTTCATATTTTAGACTAGGGCTGTGCAAAAGTTAATTGTGATTAATCGCATCCAAAATAAAAGTCTGTGCCTACATAATATATTTGTGTGTGCCGTATATAATTATTTTGTATATATAAATACCTATGCATGCATGTATATATTTAAGAATTATTTACACTTAAATTCTGTATTATATATATATATATAAATACATAATCTATATTATATAAATATTTTATATATGAATAACACATTTTCTGAAATATATACATGCATGTGTGTGCATTTATATATACAAAATAATTATATACAGCACACACAAATATATTATGTATGTAGACTTTTATTTTGGATGCGATTAATCGCAATTAATTTTTGCACAGCCCTATTTTAGACTTAAAAGTGTTAAGACACAGTGTACACTAAGCCATTTAGATGGCTTCTAATAGATCTAAACTTGATTTCCTGGTGTTCTCAGCTTTTATTTTTCATTTTTAAATGCTTTAAATCAGAAAACTGAGTGATCCTTTACCCGGGTTGATGTAAAGAGGGCTCTCCACGGTCTTGGCCATGCACTGCAGTTTGACAGCCTGTAGGGGGCAGTCGTTGTGCGCGAGGGCGGGCAGACTGCTCAGCGTGTCACGGGCCAGATTTGCCACCTCTCTCATGCTGAAGATCTTTAGCAGCTCGCAACACACAGTCGGGAACGATCTCAGGAACACGGCCTGAGAAAATGCCAATAAACACATCGCTAAGTGTTTGTTTAGTACAAAAACCCCCAGTCAAGATCATTAGGTGGAACCCAAGAGATAAGCTTAAAGTCACCATGAATGAAATAACATTTTATGTAATAATGCATAAATACTGCAGTATTTTACAATAAATTATTTATCCGTGCACATCAATATTTAAAAAAAAATCATGTACCCTCGTAATCTTTAATCAAAATAACCTCTTTTTTGCAGCGTCATCGAGGGCGGGATTAACCTGTCACTCAACATGAGATCGACCAATAGCCAACCACAACCATCCAATCAATTTCTGATGGACAAAATCAAGCCCCGCCCTACATTTTTCTTTTTCGAGAAGCAGTTTCACTCAAATTTAGGCCACAATAGGGAATCGCAACTTGTTTCATGCCGACTTTAATAATGTGTGTAATGTGCTGCAGTATGTGTATATTTTGTGCATTTGTGTTACTATCCGCTTTCATCTTCCTCCAAACACATTTACACATTGATTTACTGGTAAAATGTTCCTCTGGTGCGGTAGGGGACGTCAAAACAAGCAAAGGCACTTATTCACACACACAAATATTGTGATGACACGAATCTGGCACAGATCCAGCCGCCTGCATGTGCTTTGGATTATGCCACGGTGTCCAAAGACACTTTGTTTTCTTGGCTGTGTTAATTGAAATCTGCTCTCTTGCTGGGCTGCCATAACAAGAACAGACTTGTGTGCGAGTTCAGTGTGAGTGAACGTGCAAATGTGCGCGCGCGTCCCCACTGTGCCACCGTTAACGCTCGTCGGAACGAAACGAATCTCTAAAAGAACGGGAGCGGTCTCTCTGCCGACAGACACACACGGCTCCGCCAACTCCAAGCTCGCGGGCCGTGACAGTGTGTGGCAGGCTTTTAGCACGCACAGCATGCGTCTCTGTTTGTGTATATCAAGACTGGATTAACTCTCCATGGGCTGGCTGAGCTTTGAACGCTGCTATGCTAGCAGAACTAATGTGGGTGGGGCTGAAAAAAAGTACTAACTTCATGCTAACTGTCTTCCCAGTGTTCATCTCAGCGGGTTCATCTCAAATCTGACGACGCATACGCATCTATAATATGGTTTGTTGAAAATAACGTGTAAAACAGACAGAGTTAGTCTGACTTCCCCTAAACTTTCATAACCAGTCATGTACACCGTCATCACCTGGGTTTTGAACCTGAAGAAATTCACACAATGTCAACATGCCCATTTTAGTATCCTAGCAAACAAAGTGGGATATGTGATTTGAACGTAAACAGTCGAGAAAGACGACGCATGTGTATCAGTATCAGTGGACTGGATCCATGCACTCATTATGTCTTAAAGTGACAGCAGCCTAACATTCCTGCTAACTGTTTTTCATCAAACAATAAAAGACAAGTAAAAATCATATGGAATGTTTAGATATGATTACTTAAAGGGATACTCCACTTTTTTTGGAAATAGGCTCATTCTACCAATCCCCCAGAGTTAAACAGTTGAGTTTTACCGTTTTCAAAACAATTCAACCGATTTTCTGATATTTAGAAGAATATCAGTAACCAGACAATTTCTGGTCTCATTGACTTCCATAGTATATGTTTTTCCTACAATGGAAGTCAATGAGACCAGAAACTGTCTGGTTACTGATATTCTTCTAAATATCAGAAAATCGGCTGAATGGATTCGGAAACGGCTAAACCCAAATTCTGGGAGAGTTGTTAAATGAGCCTATTTCCAAAAAAGTGGAGTACCTCTTTAAAGGCCAGTTCACACTAAGCACGATAAAGATAACGATATATGCGTCCACACCAACGGCCGATAATTTTCTTTTAAGCACGCACGCGCTGCGGTTTCAGAGTAGCGCGCGCGCGCAAATGACCTGTTGTTGCTTTACGTTACAAACTAATTTTAAAAAGGAAAAACAGGCGTTTTTTGTTTTGGGTACACGATCGATATCCTTAAAAGACGAGAGGTGTTGGGAGCACATCTAAACAGTGAATCTAGCATGTGTAGTGTAATATCTGGATTTAGCTGACGAATTCAATGATGGGATAAAAACATCACCTAGTACTTCAGCAATGTTGTCAACTAGCGCTGGACAGCCTACCTGAGGTAATTTTGTAACACTATGCTAAATAGGGTTGGGTATCAAGAATCGAGTATCGATTGGAACCGGGACTAACCAGGAATCGTTCAAAAGTTAAAATTTCGAATTCCTAGTTTCGATATTCACAGTCCGCCGACCGGAAGAAGAAACCGCTGAACACCAACGAAGAAGTGTCTACCGGAAGTGGTGGCATAAACGTGCGAGTCGAACATGAGTAGCTTACGTCGGCGGTCCAAAGTGTGGCTTCACTTTTCTAAAAAATAACGAAATCTCTGCAAAATGCAAAATTTGTGACAAAAGGAGTATTTGTGACAGAAGGAGTATTTCCTTCTAAAAGGAGTATTTCCTCCAGAAAGACACGTTGGTTAGCAAGGTTAGCTAAACTTTTTGACTCTGCCTCTTAAAAGAATCGGAATCGAGAATCGTTAGGTACCGTAATCGAAAACAAGGAATCGGAATCAGAATCGTTCAAATTCAAACGATACCCAACCCTAATGCTAAACTGCATAATCTCATTGTGAATACTTCACCGTTTATTCCCAGGATGCTTTCCATATCTTTTTAACGTACAGTATGATGTGAAGAGAAAAGAAAGAAACTGGATCTTGAAACTGGACTGGACTTGAAACTGTGCCACTTTAAGTTGAAAGTATGTTCAAATGCTGCAATACCAGCTTACTACACAGCAAGTACATACTTTCTCATCACTCAGTGAAGTCCATACTATGTATAAGAAGTGTATGAACTTGAACCCAGTGTAGGCGTACATGCGTGCGTGTGTCTCTCACCTGTGTGTGTGTGATGGGGCTGATACCCTTACTCTCGTGAGACAGGAACAGGTGGATGGATTTGAAGAGCTCATGAACAGAGCAGCGAAACTCGTCCTCGTTTTGTCCTCCGGTGGCCGCCGCGTACAGACGCCGGGACTGCACAATGTACTTAAACAAGTACTCTGACGCCTGTGGGCCATACGACATCAAACAATTGTTATTGAAATAAATATCACATTAAAAATAAAGTCCTAACTAAAAATCCAAAACATGTTTAAAATGATTTCTTAATAGTCAGTAAAATCTAACCTTTATATGGAAGTTTATTGAACCTTTTGACAAAATACAGTATAAACAAGATCTAAAGAAAAGACTGTGCATGTTTATGTTGGGTATCATATTTGATACATTAAGGCTTTTATGACTGTATAATATGAAATAGTGAGAATATGAAGCTCACACTAGAGCAAGAAAAAAACACTTCAGTTTCATTCAGAAATATGCATTGTGCAGATGTGATATCTTTATGATCAACATAAAGCTTGTAATGTAAATCAATTAGATTTTTATAGCAATATAACAGACTACTTACATAAAATGCATATTAAGTCTTAGTAAGATGATATTTAAATGCTTATATGTATGATCAAAGCTATGTAGATTATTTTTGTGAGGGCAAAATATATAATGCAATTTAATATAATGATGGTGATTGAGAGATAATCAAATAAATGTTCCTTAAAAGCCTGATGGATCATATTTGATACACGCATTTTAACATGGCTTTTGCTTCAGTCCAATAAGAGTTCATCTTGAAATATGACTAACATTATAAAAGGTATCTATACGTTTACTTTTTAGAAATCTGTAATGATTTCACATCATTAAGACAAGTGAATCTCAACCCGAAGCTGGACGCTTTTACAATTACAAAATACTAAAAGACCTTTTACCTTCTAGAAAAAACCTTCTAAAAAATTAACCCTGCACTTTCAGAAAAAAAGGTACAAAAGCTGTCACTGGGGCTGTACCTTTTCAAAAGTACCTTGTACCCAAAGGCTGCATATTGGTACCTTAGTGGTACATATTACCACCTAAAATGTACTTATTACCACCTAAAATGTACATATTACCACCTAAAATGGACATAATAGCTCATGAAATGGACTTAATAGCTCATAAAATGGTATATTAGCACCTAAAATGTACATATTAACACTTAAAATGTACATATTACCACCTAAAATGTACATATTATGACCTAAAATGGACATATAAGCTCCTGAAATGTACATATTAGCACCTAAAATATACATATTACCGCCTAAAATGGACATATGTAGCTACCTGAAATGGACATATTAGCACCTAAAATGTACATATTAGCACCTAAAATGGACATATTAGCATTCCTAAAATGTACATATTAGCACCTAAAATGTACATATTACCACCTAAAATGTACATATTAGGACCTAAAATGGACATATACGTTCCTGAAATGACATGACATATTACCACCTAAAATGTACATATTAACACCTAAAATGGACAAAAGTTTACCTTTTGAAAAGGTACAGCCCCAGTGACAGCTTTTGTACCCTTTTTCTGAGTGTGTGTAAAGCCTTCTCCACCATATTTGATATGCTCATTTCTAAAGGCTTTAAATTAATACTTTTTGAAGAAAAAAAATCTAAAAGTATTTTCTGCATTTAAACATTTCAATCAGAAAGAGCAAAAATACCACATTAATGGAATGCATTGTACCCACAGAGGTTTGAAGGGTTCAAGGTAAGAAAGTGGGAATTGCTTTCAAACAACACCTTTGAAGGGTGTAAACGAGTGTGGGATGCATTTGGAGAATGTGCCTGGTGGTCCCATGGCGGGGTCATAAAAGCAGAACGGGCGCATGAAGAAAGAAAAGACTGAATGTTTGTAGCTTAATTGCATGATGGGTAAGAAAAGAAGCTCCTGTGGGTGAGAGAGGGTGGAGAGGTAGAACAGATGAATCAAGGGTATCCGTAGCTGCTGGGGAGAAAGCTTAGATGATCAGGACTGAGAACCAGCAGGGGCTGAAGGGTTTATCATGATAGACAGACAGGAAGAGAGAGAGGGTGCATATGTTTCATCATAGATTTGCATACATACTATACTGTGACATACATCCTTAATGAAGCGCATGTTAGCGCTCTCACCTTCAAAACCTGCTGGATCTGTTCCTGGTGCTCGGCATCGATGATACGATCCACATACCACTTCAACACACGGATCAGATCCCTGCAAACACAAGCCAGGAATAATCAGACATCAGGAGCAATAAAACCTCGCCGTTTATGTATGAATGTTGTACTTTTCTGTTTGTCCTGCAGGGAACATGCAAAATATCACAAATTATTCATAGGCAGTGCTCAAGATTTTACAGAGCCTCTAAAATGACATCTGCAGGGAAAAGAAAAATGCTTGCATGCTCATTTAGACTGTTTGGTACCTTAAAATCCTTGTTTTAAAAAAATATATATAAATGTATTTAGTTATATTTTAGATTTTAATTTCTGTTTAGTTTTAATAGCGAATAAACCGGTTTAAACCACCATTGAGAAGTTTATTTTTTTAAAGATGTCTTTTATGCTCACAAGGCTGAATTTATTTAACTAAAAATGCATTAAAATCAGTAATATTGTTAAATATCATTACAATTTAAAATAACTGTTTCTATTTCAATATATTTTAAAAGGTCATTTGTTCCTGTGACGCAAACCTGAATTTTCAGCATCATTACTGGATTACTCCCAATTTTTGGCAAAAAAATAAATAATTATATATATATATATATATATATATATATATATATATATATACACACATATCCCTAATAATATATATACTATATATATATATATATATATATATATATATATATATATATATATATATATATATATATTTATGCATATATAGATGCATCAATATATCGGCCAGCATATCGGTATTGGCCGATATATGTTCATTTTTAATGTTATCACGCTATCGGCCTGATAAGAAAATGTGGCCGATATATTAAAGCCGATAAATAATGTATTATTCCCTTCAGCTGAGACACTTGTTGAACACTGTTTATGTTTTTGAATTTCTTGAAATATGATTGAAATCTCTTTCGGTACAACATGTGCAGCGCAAATCTGTCATATCAGCTACACAACACTATAACAAAAACATCATTATAATTGTGCGCTTGGGACATGGATTTAATTGTGAGACTTTTGTTTTTTTAATCAGGCTCTCAAAATTAGATATAAATTTGGATTTAAGTTTATCGGCCGATATATCGGTTATCGGCTTTCAAATATAAAGAATTATCGGTTATTCATATCGGCCAAAAACACCGCTAGTTTTTGTCTTCATAATATTATAAATAGCTTTCCATCAATCATAAACTTGATAAGATTACAAAATTAAAGTTTCCTTAAATCTGACTGCTAGATGTTATTTCAAGACTCCTCATTGGGTATATGAAGTAAATCTGACGCATATCTTAAAATAAAGTTCAGGAACCGACAGAACCAGAGGGCTCTGACAGGTTGAATAAAGATCTTAACAGTCCAGTGTTTCCCATGAGAAAACTTAAACACTCAAGCGATGAAACGTCTGAGACATTTCAAGTGACGGTAACAATGAATCAGTGGAGTTAGAGTGCACAGGTCTTCATGAATACTTAATACAGCTGCCATGAAACTTTGTAAATAAACCCCGGTTTAATGGTCTCTGTTGCCAGTCAGAACCCATTACAATGATTTAAAACGTCCTTCGGGGCCAATCCATCAAGACCTGTATGAGAAGGAGAGTGTGTGTAAAGGTGTACATATATTCACAGTATGTGGATGGCATCAGTGGTCAAAATCTTGGAAAACCTGGAAAAAATACTTGAGTTAAATTTTTGTTGGATGTTATTATTAATTACAAATAGTTGGAGCAAAACTGAGCCTCTTGTTGATTTTGGAAGCCCACAAGAGTAATTTGGCCATAAGGAGAAAATTTGTAACATTCCCAACATGGGATTGCAATTAATGTCAGCCACAGTGTAATATTAGCTTTCATACCCCCTAAAGATTTCACTTGCAATCCAATTAGATCTTAATTAAACACACTGTAACATTTTAGATAAAATCAACTGCCTTAAAAATAGTCTTCTCATAGTCTTTAACCATATCAAGAATAATATTTCTATATTATTTATCCTATTTATATTATATTCCTGATATACCGTTTGATCAGATTCAATTTGACTGGAAATGGTTTAGTTCAGATCCGCTTTCTTCAGATAGATTCGATTCAGTTTAGTTTAGCTTGATTTGTTTCAGCTTGGTTCTGTTCAGTTAAACTAATTTCGTTTCAGTTCAGCCGGTTGTCAATTATCTGTTCAGTCAGATTCGATTCACAGCGCAGTGTGAACATGTACACTGTAAAACAATATTTTCATGATTTGTTATCACAACATTTTTCCTTTTGTCAAATCAACTTAGATAATTTATGTAGTTCAGATAAAATAATATTTTGAGTTTCTGGTGATTAAATCAATCTCCTTCATTGTATTAACTAATTTTTTCCATTTCAATGAACTTAAAATTAAGGCAACCAGGTTACTTAATTTTTTTAAGTTAAACCAACAATATTTTTTACAGTGTATGTGTGTAGTGTACAAAGTACATACATTAAACTAAAAATAGGCTGTGAAAAAAAACAAACACTGTCTGAAATCTATTCGAAACGTATCAAGTGGGATTTTCTTGGGTCTCTTTTTAAATATAATAGTAAAATATAATACTATGTAAACAAAGGCCTTAAAGGGATACTCCACTTTTTTTGGAAATAGGCTAATTTTTTTGGAAATAGGCTAATTTTTTTGGAAATAGGCTAAATACATTTTGCATGAGTTGTAAAATGAGCCTATTTCCAAAAAAAAGTGGAGTATCCCTTTAACGCACACAATGCAAAATAAAATAAGAAAACAATATGTAAACACACTTAATGTGCACTGCAAAAGTAAAAATAAAAAAATAAAAAAATAAAATAATAATATAAAATAGTATGAATTTAGGCATCACAAAATTGTAAGAAATATATACTTAAATATAAATAAAATAAAAGTTTGAATGTAAGCATCACAAAATCATAGGACATGTAAATATGCACTTTACACACAAAAAATGAAAAAAAAAAAAAAAAGAAGAAACCGTATTACATGGGACAGAAACACGGCACAGCATTATGGGAAATGGGTGACGGGAACGGTGCGAGAGAGTATTTGCAAGCCGCCCACATCCACCTCAGCTCCTCTGACACTGATGCTTCACACTTCAATGCGTTACAGAAGAGAGACCACATCACTGCCCACACACACACACACAACCACAACACACAACCTCATTACTGACAGACAGCATGGCCAGAACAGAGAAGACAGGTAAACATGAGGGGGAAAGAGGGAGAGACAGAAAGGAGAAGGTGAGTGTGTGTGTATGTGTGTGTGTTGAGGAAGAAAAAGAGAAAGCAGAGGTGGGAAAAACTGAAAATATTCGAAGGAAAAGACAACACTCAAATGAAGAGAATCAACTGTTTGGGTTACACATGCAATCTGAAAATATTTGCCATCAGCACAAACACACATCATCTTCCTGACCACACATACAGGACAAAAACTGCATTGTCAGTAAAATGAAACCGGTTACGACAGACGAAAGCAAGACTGCTCTGTGCTCCTTTCATCCATCTACATTACCAAACGCAACTCTTTCTAAAGCATGACTGCTAGTTCAGCTGAACACCACAGGAGCTCCAGTATTTTCGAAGTGTTTCCAAACTCATACAATTCTCCAATACATCATTTTGACTTGTGTAGCCTGTTTACTAGGGCTGGGAATTGCCAAAGACCTTAATTCGACCTTAATTAATTGATTCGATATTACATGATATTCAGCTGCTGGTTTGATATATACTGCAATTTCTTTTGTGTTTAAAAATGCAAGTAATGTTTTATGCATTTACCATTTTTGCCGATTGTTGGCTTTTGATGTCCTGGGTATTGATTTCTGTTTAAATACTTCAAACATTTAATTATTTAAAATATATATAATTATAAAATTACTGCCTCAAGTTTTAAATTTTTCATTGTACAAGCCCTTTTGCAAAGGCGAATACCTAGGGCACGTGTCTCAAAATACATATTTCAAAAGTTGACTTGCATCTTAAAAACGTGCACTGCGTGAACACAGCGGTCAAAGACGTTCGTCAAGCGCGTGTATACATAGAAAAGCAATGTAAAAAAGCACAGTGGAACAAAAAATCAGACATACCTACTGCTTCAGAACGTTTTTTCCCTTGTTTTTCCCCTCGCCCCTAATGTTTACCTGTAGGATAGGGCCCCAGCGAAGTGGTTCTCGATGTAGTTGTCCATTACGGGCTTGAAGAGCTGGAATTTGCTGTCCTGCAGCAGATTTATAACATGCACCTGAAGAGAAGAAAAAAAATTTGCTAATTTAGTCTCTTTGGATTCTAATCAGAGTTTATTTTCCAATACTGATCAGCAGAATAAACAACTGCAGAATCTTTGGTGAAACAACCATTGGTGAATCAATCGTTTGGCAGATCCATTAAATCCATTAATGGGTCAGATCAAACACTGGCAAATAAACCATTTTATTTCAGCAGTTGATGAATTAACCACTAAGAATGCACAATTATTGAATCAACTGTCTGTGCAACAAACATCAACATATTAAACACTGTTGAAGCAATCAATGATGAATCAACCACTGGTGAATCAACGGTTAACACACAGTATCTGGCGTAGGCCTATAACAGCAAATGAACGATATTAAATATTGGTTTCAGTTTGAATTATTTTATTACATGAAAAGGAGCTGTGGAATGATGAGACTTGAAACTAGACAAAACAGATTTTATAATGGCCTGCAGAATTCAGCACTTGACCAATCAGAATCAAGTAGAGAGCCAAATAAAAAAGTTATAGAATAAAACACTTCCCACGCAGCCTAAGAGAACACTCAATCATGCAGAGTTTATTTAAAAATGTGCTTTGTGATGTAGAAGTACTTTGTTCTGCCTGATATATGAAATAAAGAGGTTATGAGGACAGGACTTGGATTACAGCAAGAGAAGTCTAAGATGGATTTTTACGAGTTGCCATATTTGTCATGTAACCGTGGTAACACAGTCGAGGAGAGATGAGGAAGCATCTTGTACTCATTAACAGCAAGAAACTGTCTCCTTGCGGAGGAGATGGATGAGTTTGGATAAGTTTGCAGTCATAATATGTAGAGTATCTGTGGAAACTAGCAACTTGAGAGCAATGCATTGTCTACATTTTATACATTCACATGTTTGAACAAAACATCACTCACCAGGCAGTCAAACACCTTTAGTCCATACCGCTGGGGACTGTCGTCTAAAATCCCAAACAAGGTGTCCAGAGTGTCCTGTAAAAACTGTACAGAGAGAATCAACTGTTAGAGTCAAAAATATATATTCTATGCTATTTCTGCAGTTGCTGTATGTGGTTTATACCTTAACAATTTCAGTGCCGTCAATGTCCTTGAGTTTGGAGAGACAGTCAAGGATTCGGTCCAGATGGATTCTCCATTTCAGCAGGTCCAACATGTCACCTGAAAACAACACAAGAAAATGTTCAACTCAACAGTTTTGAAGATAAACCATTTAAATTGGATCAACAATTGTCAAATCACCTGTTAGCGCATCAATCTTGGTGAAACAACCACTGATGGGTCCATTAAAACCCATTGCAGATCAAATGTTGCCAAATCACTCACAAGTGAATTAACAACTATTTAATTAAAAACTGAACAACTTCTCATATCAGCAGTTGACAAATCAACAACTAAAAAAATAAATCGCTCGAAAATCAGCAAATCAACTGTTGACATATTAACCATATTAATCATTGCGATCACCTGCTGACAAATCAACTGTTGGGTGAATAAACCATTGACAAATCCAAATCAATCGTTGATGAATGAATCACTAGTTAACGTGTTGAAAACTGATTTGCAGACAGCGGATTTGACAATTGCTCATTTTTTAGAGCTTCATTCACCAACTTATGATATGAAAATCACTGGTGGTGAATAACTGATCTGAATCTAAATCAATCATTGATGAATCAATCACTGAATCAACAGGTGGTGAATCAACCAGTACCAAATCATCCATTGCCGAATCAACTGCAAGTGAATCAATCAGTACTGAATCAACCATTCATGAATCAACTGCAAGTGAATTAATCAGTACTGAATCAACCATTGGCGAATCAACTGCTAGTGAATCAATCAGTACTGAATCAACCATTGGTGAATCAAGCACTGGCGAGTCAACCATCATCATTGGTGTTAAGGGCTGGTGAATCAACTGCTACAAAAATCAACAATTTGCGAATTAACTGTTGGTGAAACAACCATTGGTGATTCAACCTGAACCAGCTGGTAGTAAATCAATCATTGGCAAATCGAACTAAAGTGAATCAACCGTCAACATTGGTCGAATCAACCAACCACTGGCGAATCAACTTAAAGGTGAATCAACCATCATCATTGGTGTCAACCACTGGCAAATGCAACCGGTATAAAATCAAATGCTGGCAAATCAACTGGAACAAATGATCTATGAACCTTTAAAGGTGCCATTCAGAACGTTTACATGTGATGACTTCACTGGGAACCAAACGGTTCAAGGTCCAAATGAGGGTTTCAGTGCTGCTTCGAAGGGCTTTGAATTATGCCAATACAATGAATAAGGGTTTTATCTAGTGAAGCGGTCGCTCATTTCAAAAATAAATAAAAAAGTTTACGTTTTATATGCACAAATGGTCGCCTTGCTGTGTTCTGTGATGAGCGTTCGTGACTCTCTCTGTTCAAACTCGTTGATCAAAATGAACAAATCTTTTTTCGAGTCATGACTAGAAGAGTCATAGATAAGACCCTTATTCATCGTCTAGCGTCGTTTAAAGCCCTGTGAAGTTGCACTGAAACTCAGCATTTGGACTTTGAACCATTTGGTTCCAAATGAAGTCCATTATATGAAGAAAATCCAGGAATGTTTTCATCAAAAACTTTAATTTCTTTTGGACTGAAGTGAACTACTCCTTTAATACTTTATGCAAATGGTTTTGTCTATTGTTCATTATAGCTCAAAGGGCAAGACGAATATAATCAGTCTCAAGCTTCAGGCTTTTTAAAGTTTAGCCGAGTGTAGATGCAATATGAACAGAATTTAACTTGGGATCATTGCCTTCGTTAAATAACAGCCAGATGGCAGTTAATAAGTGTGCAGTTGGGCGAAGGCACGGCAGAGCCGCAGAGACACTGGGCGAACTTCCAAGGTCAACAGAGGCAGGTGTGGGCTCAGCCCGCTGTGATCTCTGCTCCAAACGCAGACCTCTCGGTTTTCTGACACAGTTACCATGACATTCACCTGCTGAAGGGCTCAGATCAATATATCACAATATCAAGGTCATGATGTAGAGACGGGGCCATATGGCACGAAGACAAAAGGTATTTTCCGCTTTCCAACAGCCTGGATGGAACAGTATGTGGAACAGTTGACCGAGATGTTCATTTCTATTACAACAGACGAATTAACTTAATCGCACATTTTAAATCCAAATAACATTTAAAAATGAGGTTTTATGGCATACTGTGAGGAGGAACTTTGTCTCAGCCATTCTGAGTGAGTTTAGTGGAGCACAGAGATGACTGGATCCAGAAGGACTCTTTGCTGTTCTTTGTTGTCTGGTTGTTGGCCGGCTGGAGGCTGGCTTTGGAAAACGGCAGTTTGAGGTACCGAGCCGGATCCTGAAGATCAGCTGTCTCTTCACACTGATATGAGAGAGAAGCTCAAAGGCATGAGATGTTAATAACATACACACACAGCGAGACCATCAGGGTGGTTTTGTACTAACCCTCTGTTCGCTCAATTTTGAATGAAACATTTCACGTCTTTAGAAAGTTTTACTCCATCAGAATGATATGAAACTTGGTAAAGGTTTTGGCACTTGCTGTGAAAACACACACATAAATAAAATCATGCACATGCAAAAAGGTGAAATGGTCCTGAAAAAAAAAGTCATGCTTGTACTGTTCGCGGTCAAAAATGACTGCATTGGAAACCAATGGGAAGTGAATTTCATTTAGTGAAAACAAAATCTTGCTAAAATGTTTTTTTTTTTAATATTAACCTCAAATTTGGAACACAACTTGTTCAGCTTTATGGCTTTGAATTTGAAGGTTTGCAAAAAATACATTTCATATCAAAATTAAAAATAGTATTTTTATGCATTTTTCACATATTTCTTATTTAAAATAAAATAATAAAATTAATACAAATTATAAACTTATTTATAAAAACTTATTTTTCCACTTTAAAAAAATCGCAACTTTTTTTTACTTCAGCAAAAAACAGACCAAACTTAAAGTCTGCACTCCAAAACATTCAATATTTACTACAGTTTAAAGTTGGAAATGTCATTTTCAGGTCTATGCTCAAAAACTGGTTAACAGGTAACAAATGGATCATAATAATATAATTTACTACCATAAAATCCCCTAAAACTACAAAATATCTAAATAACTAACATTATTTGAAACAAAAATATAGTACATTTATTTAATTAAAATACAAAATTTGTAATGTTTGACTGCCACAAGAGCAGCACCAGAGGATTAAAGGGCAATGGTTCCAGAACAATTTATTTAACAAACATTTAAACTTTTTGATGCCACGAAGCCCCTAAATATGGATCATTTTGTGAGGTACTCCTTTCCTAACTATTTACATGTAATGTTAATGTGTAATGCTAATGTGTGTTAATGCTAATGCGTACAGTATTATCTGGAAAATATTTACATATATTTATATATCTGCATCCTTTTTTCTCCTCACCATTAGTGTAAAATTGATAAACCTCAGAACAAATTGGCAATGGCAAATTCTGTAAATTGTATCTATGATATTTTAATTTTAAAATTTTAATAATTTGGATTCCATATATTAATACATTTAATTGTATTTAAATATTATTTTTTTCCCAGAACCCTCTGACTTAGATTTTGTTTAAATATTTTATAAACATTTCTAAATGCATTGATTCAGAGATCATTTTGAGTATATGTATTCAGTAATACTGAATTTTTTTAATAACATTATTAGATAAGTATAGCATTATTATATTACAGCATATTATTATATCTAATTATACCATATTAAATTAATAATAGCCTTTTTGTTTTTCGAAATTGTGCAGTAATTTTCTTTTTTTAAATAACGATAATAATTTATATATAATAATAAGATTTGTATACTTAGAGAAAGATTGACAAAGACACACACAGTACCTTGTGGACAATGAGCTCATGCGTCCCATCAGGCAGCGGTCTCCCATTGTCCTGCACCAGAGGTACAAAAGAGAAGCCAAAAAGCTTCTCTCGCCTTTTCTTTTGCTGCATGACCAGAGAAAACAGTAGTTATGTGAAATGAGTCAGTGATGGGTAAATCTAAAATCTCAGCAGGTGGAATAACGAGTAGACGTAAAATCAATGCTTCAGAAAAAAGTGCATGTGAAGCAAAGCGCAGTCTTACTGGAGCAGTGCCTGAGCTCGAAGCGCAAGTGTGTGCCATGAAACATCTCCAGAGGGATGGGCAGTTTGATCTGTTCGGCCCAGCGAGGGCTGTTACTGTGATACAGGACAAAAGAGCGGTGCTCATCTACACCTGGCTCCCGGAACCGCAACAAACCAGACCCTGGGACAGAGGAATAGAGAACATGAAACTGACCTATTTTTAAGAAATATTTCTAGTCATATTGTGAACCATTTCAACAGTGCATAATGTTATTGAAGTAATCATGAATGGAAAATTATAAGATGATTTTGTACATTTTGGGCAAAAAGTTGAAAACCAAAAATGCTCTCAATTTATTAGTCCGTTCTTTCATAATAAAATAAATATTGAAAAAACAACTATAAATAAATACATACATACATTTGTGGTCAGAATTAATGGCACCCCTGGTAAATATGATCAAAAATGGCTGTAAAAAATAAATCTGCATTGTTTATCCTTTTGATCTTTCATTAAAAAGTTTGCAAAAATCTAACCTTTGATTAAAGTAAAAGAATTGAAAGTGCGGGGATAAATCATATTATGAAATAAATGTTACTTAAAGGGCACCTAATATGGAAAATTCACTTTTACATGGTGTTTGAACATAAATGTGTGTGAGAAAAACCACCCTATAATGATAAAAATCCACGCAGTGTTTTTTTTACAGTCTCAATAAATCATATGCACTGTCTCAGAAAGAGCTGTTCTAAGATTCAGAGCTTTGTGACGTAGAATTGAGCAAGGGGTTTGATTGACAATGTGGTTGTGGCCTAGACCCCGCCCTCGGTGATCTGTACACCATCCTCCATTGTTTCAACGACAGCCGGTACATAATATAAGTGTTTGCTTAAAAGTTAATCCTCAAGTGTGGATCGTCATCTACTGTTTGCGATCCACCGTCACCTCCAGTAACAGTAAGTGTTTTTATGATTTTTGAGCAAATAATCTTTTCAGTCGATGTCAGCTAATTCAACAACAAATGCGTCTAAAGTTGCGTCATCATCGTAGGATGCCTGTGTATATAATTTAAACCTTGTTTGTATAGTGTGTAACCACGCGTTATAAATATATATATTTTTAAAGATATTGTATTAAAAACTGCATATATGTTGTTGTTCTGTAAGTTAGCCATCTTCTCACGTTTGCCACATATGCACCTGTATGACACTAAAACATGACGCAACAGGTCCCTCGCATAAATGTAATTTTGCTTACGTAGCAAACTTTATCACAGAATGTGTATGTAGTTTCAAAAAATTGCGCCAACGTTAGTGTTTGTGTGTGTCTGTGTGTGTGTTGCACATCCATAATTTCAAAGGGGACGCGATTACAACTCTATAAGTACATAAATGTATCAAATAACCATACCGAGACGTCCTGGTCCATTCTCATTTGTGTTTATTCTGCCGGAGTCTCTTCGTCATCTGGGTCTGATCAGAGACTATTTATATATTTCGATTCAAACATGTACGCTGAATGACATTCAAAACAGCGGGTCTCTCACTCTCTCAGCCCTTCTGCTTAGACCGACTGCCATAGGTATCAAGTTACGCCCTCATCCAAAGGCAGGGCGGGAATATGCAGCTCATTTGCATTTAAGGTCGTATACACCAAAAACAGGTCATTTTTAAACAGGCTCCAAAAATGACATTTTCAAATGGTTATAATAAATTAACTGTGGGGTATTTTGAGCTGAAACTTCACAAATACATTCTGGGGACACCCGAGACCAATATTACATCTTGTAAAAAGGGGCATAATAGGTGCCCTTTAACTTCTACTTCAAGACAAGATGAATAAAATATGTAAAAAAGTTGAATTCAAGTTCATTAAAAGATTGAAATAAAACATCCAAAAACTAAAAGTGAGAGAGACACATTTATTCATTTATATGCAGGACACAAACGACAGATCTCACCTTCAAGAGCTGCCCATCACCTCCCAGCAAATAGACTGTGACTTCCACATTACGAGCCACGCTTTTTCCACCTTTCTCAAATTCACCCCTCTCAATGGTCACATACAGATCATTTCTTATTTCACCTGCAGAAGGAAGATAACAGTATCTGGTAAATCTGTTTCTACCAGCACAGCACTTTCAGGCGGTTATCGAGTGTTGAAATCAGCCTATCAGGAGAGGTTGCTGAAAACAGATTTGGATTTTATTCTATTGTGTGCTGATACATTGAAAAGTGACCATGAACACTTTGTCCACAATGTATTACAATAAAATATTGTTGTATGCATTTATTTACCTTTATACATACAGTATATCTTGTACAATCTAGTGAGGAAAACAAAAAATGTTTCTTTTGGCAACCCACACTTTTCAGTCAATACATTTCAGCTCCTCAGAGATGTTAGAAACACCACAAGTAGATGTGCCACAAGACATCTTTAGTAGATGTGCCTGTTAAATTATAGTATAAATGACACTGTTATATCTTAAAGTTCACGATAATTCAATAAAATAGTATTTTTCTCTGTAAAGCCTGTATTCACAATTAATTTACTGCATAATGACATGATTAAGCCTTTACTACAGATGCCACCGAGTGGCCACATTACCATGATGATGTCGTTGAATGACAAAAGACACCAATTCAATGGTAATTTGATGTAAAAATAAATAAATAAATAAATAAATAAATAAAATAAAAAGACAGCATGATGACAACAAAATGTGATTATCCCACCTGGAATGATAATATCAGAGAAACCCAGCCTCTTCGTAATGGAGACGTTGCGGGTGAAAAGACGCATGTAATCCTTACGAATCTGCTCCATATCCCCGTGTAGGAGCTGAAGAGAGACATTAAGGCCTATAAAATAAACACAAGCGCATTTTAATGAACCTTCGCGGTAACATCTGACAATACTGTAAGATGAGAGTCTGCCAACAGAAACAGCTGTACTTCCTGGTTAGTTAAACATGTCTGAAACATAATCCTAACAGAATGTGTTTTATTCAATCACTTTATTGGGTCCATTTTAAAATCGCTCCAGCAGGTAAATAAATAGCTTGACTACTTATAAACCAGCATTTTATAATGAAATATAACGCAAATCTCACAACAAAATATTTTCCTATGAATACCGTTTTTAAACCTACACTGTGTAACTGTTTTAGTTTATTCTTAGCTAAAAACACTAGTTCTTTCAAAAATATATGTGCTCATTAATGTATATTTACTTCGTTCAAGTAATAAGTATTCTCATGAGTGTACAATATGCCATTGAATGATATGTGCGGGTAAGGGCTTCTACCGTAAATCACCATGTTGCCCCTTCATCTTGAAAGTACATTAGCCAAAGAGGGACATACCTGTTAATCAAGCTTCAGACTTGCTTGATCAGTTAACACTCGTGATGTAGCTGTTATGGAACATTCCAACCTAGTCGTTAACGAAATGGAATGCAAGTGCACAAATTCATATTACTGAATTATCACTATACATTTCACCACCAGATGGGTATAAATCACACATGTAGCTTTAGGAACTAAAGCTCATTAGGACATAAAACTGAAAACTGATTTCTGAAAACGCTGGTTATGTGTTGTCGTATAAACTGGGAGAAACGGCGTTTCAGTCTACTTGTCGATTCTGAGGCCCTGTTTATATCGAGAATGTTCGAGTCAAAACGTAACAATTTTATTGTGTCAAGTCGTTACATAGTGTGCGTATTAGGACTTAAAACGCTAAAAAAGTGAAACCACTCTCCAGGCAGCATCTTTAAAACGTCCACTGCAGCGCCCGTGTAAACGGTAAATCGCAAGGTCTGCTTACACTGCCGCCAACAGGTTCGGCATAGTTATGATGGCGCTCGACGGCGATTTATGCGGGTGTGGACGACGTTATTTTAAAACAGTGAGGGGAATATTCATTTCGTCAAAAACCGAATTAGTTACATGGCTTCAGACAACTCGTATTGCGAAGTCTGGAGAAGTACACTGCATATCTGATCACTCAGCATCTCCTATGTACTTATGGTACAGATTGTTTGCCCATTGAATGAAACAATAAAAACAGCGTAATCTGCAACTCATGTTTCAGAGCAGTTCGTGACAGATTCACGATTTTATTACTAGAATTGCGATATGTAAATGTCAGACTACACATAAATATAAAGTCAAATTGCTCAAACATCAGCCTAAGTCTGTCATATTGCGCTCTGTTATCACCCTGTAAAAGTTCATCGAAATTATGATTATAAAGTTCAAAGAAGTGTGTGATGACTTTAAAACTTTTTATTTAAGTTACAGATTTCAAAGGTTCAGCATAACAGGAATGACCCTAGTATCGACTGCCTCGAGTTAAATGAGTTATGGGTAACCCGGTGCCTTATCCCCATTGTAACATGTAACAATTGTGCTTGTTACCATAATAATGGCTAATAAGATCTTATTGTGTTCCAACACACTAATAATATGCATTTCACTGCCTCCCTCATTTATACTACTGATAAAAGCCAATAATTCTGACATCCGTGCACTAGATTTACACTTTAAAGTCTGTTTTTTTTTCTTCTTCTGAGTAATTTAATCACAAACCCAAGCTACAGTAGATGTTGAGTTCTTACAGATGGAAATTTTCGCCCATTCCTTCATTTGTCTGAACGACTTTCATCTCAAGTGTAACCCTGCTGTACATCTGAGGGACAGAGCCTGTAGTTTAGATTGACATGAGAGAAACTGCATAATCTCCTTCCTGCTAGATCAGCTTTTTTGACTATCTCAGTTTTTTTTATCTGCCTCTTTCTGCATCCTCAGGGTCCTTGACTTTTCCATTCTGCAAGAAAACAGTCTCATACTAAACAAACAACAGACATTACAAGTGCATTCTGGGTAATTTTTAAGGTTTGGGTTGCATAGATTAGGTTTGATGGGTTTATAAGCTCTGGAAGCATCATGGCTTCATTATGGTTTCGTAATGTATTCAGAGTAAGCTGCCCACACGAGTGAAAACACCAGCAGTCCATTCATTTTGAAACCATGATGCACACCAAGATTGCATAACTACTACTCCACCACCTCCACAAAACATGGCATCAACAACTCGACACAATGCACTTTCATCGGTTTGCCTTTTTATACCTAAAACGAACATTGTAGTCATGATAGTCTTTTAACCCAGCAATAAAATCAATAACAGTAATTTGGCTTTTATACAAACGATTAGTGCGGAAACAAGGACAGACAATGAAAAAGGTCAACTGCTCTCTGTGCACACGATCAATATGGCGTTCTAGTTCACACTGATAGCCGATCTGTGTGTGACTGATTACTACTAATGGTCATCCACAATCATTTAGTTTAACTGAATTACTGCAGATGACTGGATCGCATTTAATGAATAAAGGTAAGGTCTGTTTTTTTGGGTTCTACTATTTTTAATTCTGAAGTGTGTACCTGTAGAGCAAAAAGGTAAACCAGACTTTCAGAAAAATACAGCCACAAGATTTTCTTAGGTAATCAACATTGTCAAAAAGAGAAGAAGGCTTGTATAATAAATAATAAATAGTGTTACGAAAAAAAGATGCTATAAACAAATCAAAGAAAACATTATTAAAAAAAACTAAACAAAATAATAAATACAATATAAAAAAATAAATTATCATTCACAAGTATATAATTTATACAATATACACCACAAGTGAATTTATATTATAATTTATATTAAATATTATACATTATGAACAAAAACTGAATCAGTGCAGCTACTTTTTTAAACTTTTATTAACTTTTGAATTTGGGGTCTACTAAAATAGTTTTGTATGCTTTAATACAAAATAAAAAAAAACATTACTTTTCACATATTTTACATTGTTGCATCACCTCTCTTCCCAGTCTGTCAGTAATGCTCTGTTTAGTTACGGTCTCTTATAAAGCCCTCATCTGAAAAGTGCAATCTGATTGGTCGGCTGGATCAGTTTATTGTGATTGGTCAACCGCTTTAAGCGTGTTTCTTAAAGTTACACTGTGTAACTCTTAGTTTATTTTTAGCTAAAACCACTTAGTTCTTTCAAAAATATATGTGCTCATTAATGTATATTTACTTCATTCAAGTAATAAAGTATTTTCGTGAGTGTATAATATGCCATTAAAAAAAAAATACATGCGGGTAAGGGGTTCTAATGTTCGGTCGCCATGTTGCCCTCCATCTAGAAAGTACATTAGCCAAAGAGGGACATACCCGTTAATTCAAGACTTCGCCTTTCACGTTTACATTTGAGTTAACACTAATGGACGAGGTCGAACTGGAAGCCATGTTAATCTTGGACTACATTGGCCACCGTAGGAGTTAAAACGAAATTGGAATTGAGAGGAACAGAAACTAATATTCACTGGATGGTCATATACCTTTTCACCTCTAGATGGGGGTAAAAATCACACAGTGTAGCTTTAAATATAACGCCCTTAAAAATAGACGCGAGTTTCAACACACTACTACACGCGTTTGACTTGGGCGAGATCACTGATCTATATAGAATGACATTATATAGATCAGCGGGCCAGATTTATTTAAATAAGAATAATTGTGACGTGTTCGTTCCCAGAAGAAAACTCAATTCGAGGCGTTTTCGGGAGTTTGGAAACAGTGCAAACATCATAGCCACCACATAATGTAACAACATGCTTAAAACTGTAGCTCTTTGAGTCATACAGACGTCATAAAAACAAAAGTGCCTGAAAAACAGCTCTGCTCTGTCTCTATTGAATACATATTGGCGGAGGCTTTGACTGCAGGCTTCTTCTGCAGCTCAGAACCTGTTGCTAGGAGAAAACCCAGCATTTCTCTGTAAAGAGTTCTGCTATTTATATCTTTAGAGCAAGAAGAAAAGAAATTCTGCAGCATGATTTGGTATGATTTGAATACTTCAATTAAATGGATCAATTGGTTCTGTTGCTATGACAGACAAAATGCTCTTTAAAGGGGCAGTTCACCAAAAAATGGAAATTGTATGAAAACTGTTTGAGGAACAGACCATCATTTTGAAATACGTCCTTTTTAAGAAAGAAAGTAATACAGGTTTGGAATTACATGAGAGTGTGGCAAATTGGGCTTAAAATTAAAGTTTTATCTTTTTTTTTTAAATGGGTGCCACCTGACTAGAGAAAACTGAGGAAAAAGGCTGTTTCTTTAGCCTGGCAAACCAGACCTATCAAGATGTTAGGTCTGGGAACTCACAATTGGCATACCTCAATCCGGGGGCGGGATAAAAGGTTGTCTTTAAATATCCCTCTGCACGCCATTGAGATAGCGCTAACCAACCAGAGCGATGATGAGTGAGTCCCATGCGCTTTCCCCATGGTTTTCTCTCCAGCGGAGCAAGTTGATATATTAAACTTTTGCCTTATCCGGTCGTCAAAACTCTGAACACATCTTCCTTTTTAAGAATGACTTAGTTACGTTCTTAACTCCAAGTCATCCGAAGTCGTGGCCAAAGCCGAATCGAAAGACCGCTGTTCGCCAGCTGCGTCTTGTTTGTTTTTAAGTAGCAGGGCGCAGAATTCGTCACAACTCTGCCGTCATTGTGTTAAGCCCACCCACCAACTCTATACACGATGTGATTGGCCGGACCAGAGTTTGGTTTTTCAACTTCGAAAGTCAACGGAGAGTTGCTAGACCACACTTTGCAGCAAAATAATTGTTGCTGCCGCAAGGGTGCGCTAGATTTTTATGCTAACCGTACATATATTTTAAATTAAAATTGGGATTGTGAGGATCTTACCTGTATTTGAGCCAATATGGCTGTATTCGTGAGCTGACCTTCCTGATAATACTGTCATGGATTTGGTACCACTCGCTCTCTGTGTTACATCTGTGAATATAATGCCCACAAGTTTACAATGAATTTCAACCACTTACAATGAGGGATGTGTGATATTTATATGTAGAAAATAGAAATATTTTCAATATAGAAAATTGCTATCTCAACCAGTCAAAAAAAAAACGGATTGTACATTAATTATCTTCATAAAGTACTCACGAGTAGATCTTTAGCAAGTGATCATCCTTGAAGTCAGCTGTTAACAAGTCGGCCACACTAATCACGGCACATTCGTATGGACGTTTGTACTGTGTGTTACTCACACTCTTCTTCTCTCCTGCGACCATTCGCCCTGCAAATACACACATTGTGGATCACACACTGCTTGTCAGAGAATAAATACATATCCGAATTTGCAACATAAAATGAGACGTTTCTTTTTCTGCCTCAAAGAACACATAGCACTGTCAAGGTATAATGCGTCATGTGACACTTAAGCATTATAGCTGTGTCTTACCCAGAAACTCTAGCTGACTTGTCAGTTTTATGTAGCTCTTATGGCAGAATTATTAACACACGACTTTATAATGACGCTTTAAACACAAAAAGACATACCAACGACCGTTACAACAACAAACATTACCCAGTCCACAGTGACATGAATAACATACATGCAAATGAGCATTAATCTACACTGTAACGTCAGTTTCTGTACCGATGCAGGCCATGCATGTAGCAACGACTGCTACACATACACAAAATGTGACGTTTACAGACAAAGACACCATCTTGGTCACATTTGACCTGTGGCCTGTCATTTAGCCATTATAATACTGCCACAACTATTGACGTAATTTGATGAATCTGTCACTTTTTCAAATCTTGAGTGAACTATGAAGTTGTGAGATCCATATAATTCCTATGATAGGGTATCTAAGGCATTATGACAGGTCACACGCGCGAGAAGAGTGATATGCATCCAACAGCTCTTACCTATTCTAAAAATATGAGCTACAACATACACATCTTTGCGAAGATCGTGACTTCCCAAATCCTTAAAAAAAGACAAACGTTTTATTGAGCAACATTTACTATATTCCATATACCAAACATTTCTCTAAACCTTCTATGTTTAAAAGCTAAAATTGAATTGGTCAAATAAAATCTGTGGGGGAATCTAAATTAAGGCTGTGAGTTTAATGTAATATACTGCTATTAAAATCAATACAATGAATCAAAACAACAGTGATAAAATAAACAAAACCCGAACTGAGAAAATAACTAACAACCACAGGAGCACAACAAATGTAATATTAATATTCACAACATATATATTTAAACAACAATATTTTTAAAGCCTTTTTGTTATGTTAATTTAATGTCTTGCCACAAAAATATATACATTTGGCAAATGTGGCAGCAAACTGTTGAGAAACAAAATTCTAAGAGATTGGAAAAAATCTCCCATATTTTCAAAAATAATGATCATTCAAGGATATGCGTTTCACTCGGGAAACTATTCATCGACAATAGAATCGGATCCATTTAATCCAAAGCAAGCAAAAAGGACCAAGGACAAACCCTTGGTGCACCTCGAAAACTCAATACTTACAAACAAAGAGTGTGCACTGCCTCTCAGTCTTCTCTGGAGACTTAGGTAGCCCTTGCTTATTGAGGCGCACAAAGAACCTCTCACTGTACAGAGAAAGAGAGAGAGACAGTCAGGTTCACCACAGACATGCCATGAAGCATAAGGAATCACAGCAAGACTGGTGTGAGCATGAGTGCGTCCACAACTGCATGTGTTAGTGGGTTTCCTCTAACACTCGTGCTAGGTAATTACAAGGAGAGGCCCATTGAGGCTCGATATCTCTCTATTTCCTTCACTTTCACTAAGTGCCCCGGGCGCTCACTCGTTCTGAATAATTTACAACGAGGAGGGGTGCCTGAACAGTACATTCCTGAACACCAGTGGTGAGAGAGAAGAAGGGAGAGAAAAAGAGACAGAAACCAATGAAAAATTCAACAAACACATCAAGGCCGTAGTCCCATCATGGATGTGAAACTGAAACATCCCTCAGGCTGATGTGTAATAGTAAATAGATGCATTGACGTCACAGTTGAATTAAATTCCAGAAACTGAGTTCCCAGTAGTGGCACGGTCAACGTAATAGTCTGATAGCGTCATAAAAATATACTCAAGGTACTGTACATGCACCTGATGGACGACTGGTTGGGGTTGAAGACGTCTTTCAGACAGCTGGAAGGAATACAGCCATTCATAATTAATGAAATCGAGGTCAGACTGAATTTTATCGATATGATGGAGTCAGACATCGACAGACCTCTTGTTGCACTCAAACGTACAACGTTTTAATAACTTACTCAAATATTTAACAACTATGCAAGAAGATATTTTGAAGAATGTTCCAGCTGGGGTCCAAAACAAGACAAAATTGGACCCCATTCACTTTCATTGAAAATGTTTTTTTCATACAGGTTTAAACAATGTGAACACGATTAAATGCGAGTTTTTATTTTTGGGTGAATTAATCACACTTAAGATTGGGTGTCTAGGGTCAGAGATGGCACCTGATTGGTCGCATTTCCCTGCTGTCATAGACAGAGAAGAAGACTTCCAACTCCTCCCCCAGGTTTGAACTCATCATGCTCTTCATCTGAAGGAACAGGTGGTGCATGCTAGCCTGCGGGAGAGCCTCTGCGCCTATGACTGACGTCTCTCCATCTATTTAAAAGAAAATATGATTACCATGACAAAGACATTTACAACAACAAGATCACTCAATATTTCCATTAATTATCTAACTGTACCCCATCCCAACCACATCTGCCCAGACTGTATCTTCATGTAATCAACCTATGTATGTTTCTTTGCTATAAACCATATATTTCAAATTATAATAACATTTATTAACGTTATTATGTTAGATAAGGTAAAAACAGACCATTAGAACTTAGCTCTGTTGTTTTGTATTTAAGCTTTGGACATTTCCTTTGTTCTTCTGAAGAACCTTCCAAATGCACTTAACCCTGGGGACGCCACATTGGTGTCTTTTTCTTGCGCCCTCACTTCCTACTATCCACTCTTTAAATGCTCTCTCTAGTTTAGTACATCCACACCCACATCTTGTTCTCTTTTGTTTCTTTCCTTCTTCATTTAACCCCTACCCCCACACCTCTGCCCACCTATGGACCAGTGAAAACTGGGACACGTGTGGTCAGGGCGGCAGCAGAGAGAAAAAGAAAGAAATTGTGGATTCTGAATACATCTGACTACTAGCTCTCTTCTAAAAACCTAGTAATCTAGCCAGCATTTTGAGGCATTTTAAGAATTCCCCTGAAACAAAGGCTTAACTTAATAATGTGCGCCTACTAAGATACTTTCTTCTACCGGAATTCAAATGCAGACCTCCAGAATTTCATAATGCAATAATCAGTGAGAAAGATATTTTATTTTATCATAAATTACTCATTCAATTAAATAATACATTAAAATTATAATAAACTAAAACATTTTACCCCAAACTTGTGCGTGTCTTTTTTTGTCATTTAATTCTGAAAAGAACATTATAGTTATAAAACAATAGTATTTAGAGTATTTAAACAAATAATAGAATAATTAATATTTATTTTATTTATAGTATTTTAAATCATCAATAATAAATAAATGAAAATAGAAAATAAATTCATAAATAAAAATAATAAAATAAAAAACTAATTAAATAAAAATGGTGTGTGCTATGAACTTTAATAAAACAATAGTAGTTATAGTATTTTAAAGAAACAATAAAAATAATAAATACATTAAAAAATAAAGTTATAATAAAATAAAGTAATGAATTAAATAAAAATGATATTTAATTCTGAGAAGCCTAGTTTAAAAACACCATTTTGTAGTATTAAAAAATGATTCCAAATGATGTCTGTTTCATGTAAGTTAGGATGCTCCCTTAGATGGCAGCTGCTTATGTAGGCAGTAGGCAGCTCAGTAGGTTTTGGAACAGATATTATTTTCCAAAGATCTGTACACAGGCACTGTTGTGGCTATGAGAGATTTGAACCAATTGTGCCAATGAAGCTGCATGTATGCCAAATTATAAGGGCAGGAAACTGCATGCGTGAAGTGTCTCTGCAGTTTGCAAACAGCCTGTTAATGTGCCATTTAGGATTTCTCTCTTGTTGTTAATTACTATCATTTCCCTATGCACAATCGACTGGAGGTGTGTGTGTGTTTGTGTGCGTGTCTTTGTTAAAACAGCTGAACGAAGCACTTGAGAGAGAGCCTTGGCGTCAGGTTGAACTGCAGTTGCCATAGTAACACAGCAAAGAATATGGGTGGCAGAGGAGGGAGGTGAGGTGACTCATGGGTAATGGGAATGTGTGTGTGTGTGTGTGTGTATGAATGTATGTGAGCATAAATGTATGACTACCCACCAGCCGATAGAGCTCTGTGATGCTGAGCTCATCAGGATCCACCATGCCGAAGTCCCTCCTGGGGACCAGATCCAGACCCAGTTGCCTGTCACACACAAAAATACATATTTTTATTCTAATCATCAAATCTCACCTTGGTTATTATAGATTTGTTTATTTCAATATTATTTTTCAGATTTACTTTCAATTTTAGTTTATCAATGGATTTGTTATTTCATGGACACATTTTTATATTACATATTTTATATTATACTGTATATATATATATATATATATATATATACATACATACATACATATACATACACACACACACATACATAAACATACATATGTATACATACACACACATACATACATATACATATATATATATATATATATATATATACATGTGTGTATACACATACATACATACATACATACATAATATTGATAGATGTTTTTTTATTATAAAAAAGTCATTAATTTCACAATTAATGATATTACTATTAGCTGAGAAAAGCAGTCAATTTTTTTAAATTAAACTGCTATTAAATCAATCATTTGAATTCATAAAACTAACAATTTAATAATTTATTATAAATTGTGCTGCACAACAGCGGTTTACTGTTCAAATTAAACAGTACAAAAAATTGTAAAGCAGTACAATACTAAAACATTTATGTCATAATTTCATCAAGTTAAACCAAACTTTTATTTTGACAGGTTGTCATAAAGGCCTAGCCATATTCAGAACGGGACTTGTTTTCTAATCGACATTTGAGTTACAATTCTTATCATTTGACGTCTGTGATTTGATGTATTTGATGTGGAAAAACATCTCTGTGTTTATTTCAGAGGTGGGAGAGTGCGTTTTCTAGTATGTGATGTACATATTTTTATTTATTATTTGTTAATATTTTAATTTATATAAGAACCCTATTTAACGAGTTAATTAGCAGTTGCTGTTTATAATAAATGTGCATACGTGAGCAAAGAAATCGCAGAGAAACTTTTGCTGCAAAGTCAAAACGCGAATTTTCATGGGGAAACCAAAGGTTTTGGAGGTGAATGAAATGCAAAAGCATTGATTTTTCCTCCCATCTCATTTTTTTTCACCACCATGTGTCTTTAGGGGCTCTATAAGACATACAACCAGCAATCCCAGACATTCGCATTCGAATGGGATTATATTTCTCAGAGGACTGTTGAGTTTGCTGTAAACAGTAGGTAATTTGTACAGAGGTTGAGTGAGAAAAATTTTGGCAACTTGAAGTGTACATCCATACTTTTTTGCCAAATTCCATGACATTCCTTGTTATATAGACTGCAATAACTTTCACAAAGCATGAAATGGAATACTCAGTTTCATTGTAAACCTTCCAAAATATACGTAACTGAGAGTCATAAAAAAACAAAACATACGTAACACGTCCCACTCGTTACTACCATCTGTGACTTATTTTTTGTAGAGAAAAACAGCATATAAGCATTCGAGCACATGGCTGACAGATTGCCCAACATTTGCCGGCAGTTCATCATGGCCGTCCCCACCACCCACTGTTTTTCTATACATATATATTTGCAATCACTGAAAAAAAAAACAAAAAAAACAATGTGGTATCTCTAATTGTATAAATTAATCAAACTGAATGATTATGCATGGCATTAAACTTGTCACAACACCCAAAATGTCAGTAGTCTATACCAATACCATCATGATAATGACAGAATTTGTATTTTGGGCACTTCTAGCTCTCTGGGTGTAACTCACTCATTGCCCCAGTGAAGCCGTGCTGTGATGTGCTGTTTGATGTCACTCAAGCGGTCGTGAGTGAGGTGACCCACTGAGAACCTGCTGCCGAAGCTCCAATATCTCATTCATCACGTGCCATAGTCTGTGAAAGAGATCCCCTTCATTTCTCTGAGAGAGACAGAAACAACAGAAGTGGGGGACAGAGTTGTTTACCTTTATTATATAAAATTAGCTACAAAAATTATCCATCCATCCATCAAAATTTTTTTTCCAAACAATTTTTTCTTGCCTGACTGAATGAAAGACCTCTCTAAGGTGAGAATCACTTATATCATACATGATGTAGGGCTGGCCTGTCATATAACCCTAATTCACAGTTTTATGTCAATGATTAGGCAGAATGTTTTCAGATCATTTTGAAGAAAAAACTCTAGGGAACAACATCCATTAGTCAAAAGTATTTTTGACGCATATTTCGTATGTGTTTTGTGGCCTTATTTCAGAAACGTTTTAAATAACCATGCATAAACAATATTCTCTCAAAAATACAAACATGTACATACATGTTGCTCACATATTATGGTAGCCCTGTTTCTGCTAAATATGGTGTAATTTCACCTGTGCATTAATAGGTTTAAAAGCAACTGAAAAAGCACAAATGTCAGGGCATGTCAGAACATCTCAATGACCCCAAAAACACCCTAGACGTCAGGGGGTTAAAGTTAAAATGCAAATGTATTTCTTGTGAAACTGAATTTTCAGCAGCCATTCCTCCAGTCTTCAGCATCAAACGATCTTTCACATTTGTTGATTTGATGCTCAAGACACATTTCAACCATTTTTCAAGGTCTGGAGTTCACAATTTTTAAATTCCATCATATTTCCTGGTTCTCCAATGACCTTGTCAACCATGTACAATTAAATATTCTTAATAAATTCACTCATGATTGACAGTTAAATCAACTCCATTTGTTCAGCGTAACACAAAGAGAGATATTTACCATGTAGAGCTGCTTCCACATGGTGCCCAGTCTCTCAAGGTCATAGTTATCTCTGTAATAACCGAGTCCTCGGTGGGTATGACGGTCTCAAACTGCCTGCAGGGCAAGACACACAAACACACATTCACACACACTCATCTGCACAAGCTCAGGATGGAAGCAGTGACCTCACATGACCATGAGGAGTAACACTGACTCACGAGGACATGTCCGCAAATACATTAGCAATGGCTTGTGGGATAGTGAAGGCTCCTGTCACTTCAATACAGCGGACATTTTCATTCTGCAAATGCATTATATCCAAAGGAGAAAGACGGTCCCTGAGTGGCAGTATAGCGTTTTTCTCAAGGACACTGATGACAGGTCAAAGGTGAGATTTCATTAGCCATCCAGTTCATCAGGTCACCAATTGCTGATCTCAAACCAATTATCCTTATTTTAACAGATTCTAAACCGTCTTTCTTTCAGATAAATGCAATGACAATTTTTAAGTGTGGCTTAATTGTACAAATACAAGTTTTTCCTCTAGACTCATACCCTTTGTTCTTGACGTGGGCATTCTTGAGGTGAATATAGGAGCTTGGGAATATTCCCTGGGAGAAACCAGAGAAAGTTATTGAATGAGCCTGTAAAACACAAAAGAGTAAACAAACGTGTGCTGCCATCTGTATATAAATGTGCCGAGACTCAAAGCAGAGGAAAGAGTATACAATAAATTCGAAAAAAGAACAGGAATCATTTAAATTTTGAACATTGTTACTGTGTCAACCGTGCAGCGGCTAGAACTGCTCTCACCTTTACATTTGGATTCTTTGTGATGAATCCTCTGTACCATCCTACAAAACGCCATTCAGAAATATTACACACTTTAACAGCACAATGCCTTATGTATTAAACATTTTCAACCATTTTAACTTTAAGTATGTGATGCAAATATATTAAATATACACAGATATTGGAAAAAACTGACACTGCAATATTTTAGAATTCAATATTATATTTTATAACTTATATAACTTAAATAACTATATATATATATATATATATATATATATATATATATAAAATAATAACTGGGCAATGATAAATCGCGATTGATCATATCCAAAATAAAAGTTTGTGTTTACATATTGTGTGTGTGTAGTGTGTATAATTATTTGGTATATATAAATATACACACATGCATGTATATATTTAAGAAATATTTGCATGGAAAATATATGTTTATTTTTATATCAACTCAATTGCCATTAATCGTTTCACAGCCCTATATATATATATATATATATATATATATATATATATATATATATATGGGCTGTGAAACGATATTAATGCGTCGATTAATCGCATCCAAAATAAAAGTTTGTGTTTACGTAATATGTGTGTGTATAATTATTTTGTATATATAAATACACACACATGCATGTAAATATTTAAGAAATATTTGCATGTACATACTTTATATATATGTATTTATACATTATTAATATTATATATAAATATAAATATTTGATATATTGAGAACACATTTTTCTTAAATAAATACATGCATGTGTGTGTATTTATATATACAAAATAATTATACACACTACATATTATGTAAACAAAAACTTTTATTTTGGATGCGATTAATTCGCGATTTATTGTTGCCCAGCCTTATGTTGAGCATAAGAGATTTCTTTTAAAAACATTAAGAAGCTTACCGATCCCAAACATTTGAACGGCAATGTATGTGTGTGTATAATATATTTATAAATATTATACATATAAATAAATAAATAAAACAAAAACTTTTATGTTAGATGTGGTTTGACAGCACTTCTTTTTAAGTTATTTAAAAAAAATCAACTGTAAAGAGTTATAATCTGTTTATATTCTCTGTTATATTCTACAAACGACTGACTGCATATCAACAAATAAATTCAATAGAATTCATTTCCATATCTGAGGATCTAAAGTTGGTAAGAATTTGATTGTCAGCGACACAAGGACAACATTGACTACCTTCACATTTCTCCAGAATCTGCACTGTGTCGCCGATCTCCAGCGGGAGTCCATGCTGAAGCATTCCTCGAAAATTTGCCAGCACTGAGGGAAAAACAAGCAAACGTGACGCATGAGTAAAGTTACAGTTCTGACAGACAAAAAGGTGATAAAAACCATCTGGCTTCACAAAACATGCATGGAAACCGTCTTTACCACGGCCCATTGTAAGAAGTGACATAACATTACATTCAATATTCACTGCAAATTCAAAATTCACCTCTGAATAACACCCAGCACACAGTTCCTTCTGAAAAATAAGCCATACTATGCTTAGATGTGCACTTCTTCTAACATGATCTCACTTCTCTCTTAAATAAACCCTGAGTCACCTTACATAAGTACACGATCTCTCCCGAACCCATCAACCACTTTCTGCATCCATATGCCTACACTCTTTATGCACAAATATGTTAATGCTTTTTTGCATATCCAGTGGGTTAGGAAACTATCTGACATGGAAATAAATAAATAATCATATGCATAGACAGAACCGACAGAGTTCTGACACAGAAGGTTAAGCAGGCTGCAGGAACAGCCATGTCAGCTTTGTGTTGCGCTGCTCACTGCCTGTCAGAGATGTGAAGCAAACACACAGCATTCATCCTCAATCCACCGGAGATGTTGCGAGTAAGGATGGCCAATCATACGATATATACACACGATACCACATTCAACACATTGGCGCGTCCGCCATCTTGGAAACGGTTGGCGTGTCGTCACTCACAAGAATCAATGATGCCACAGCATTGCGTGTTTTGTGTTTTTATATTAACTCAATGTTAACAGAGTAAGATGTATTATACTATGGTAACTTTTTAATGTTGTGTTAAAGACTATTGCATAAATAGACTGAGTTGGAGATGCTCAGTCAACTTGCTGTCGAATGTTCACGGACCGACTTAACTGTTCCAATATGGCGGATGGCTTATGTAGCGGCTCACTGAAACAGCCGCTAATGAGGAATCTATGTATATTTATGTGGGAAAAACTACTTTTTCCAATCAAATACAAAGTGGTTAAGGTCAATATCAACAATATCAATATTGATACTTCTATTAAATATATTTTGTCTAATTTCCAAGCACAACAATGGGTATTATAGCCATTTAACAAAAAGCTATTATCAATATGAAATAGATCCAAAATGTAAATTATCAGACTTCTTTTTGGTGTTGTTTTACATTTATTAACAACATTTTTAGAACAATCAATTACCTTTAATGATTAAAAAATTATCAACTTTAAATCTCAAATAATTTAATAAATGGGAGCATATTAGAGTGCTTACATTTGACTAAATTCAAAAAAAGTTCTTAGCAAATTTTTCCAAACAAAGAGTAAAACATTTGTTTAAACATTTAAGAAAGCTATTATAAAAATAATTTATTATATAAAAATAATTAAAACATAAATGCCAAAAAACAATTTTCTTTTTTTAATGACAATCAGGGCAAATTTACTTTAAAAAAGAAAACATGAAATAAAAGGATTTTTTTACAATTATTATGCATTTTTTTAATACAATTAACTGAGAGAACAAAAACGTTATGTCACGTCATTGGCACAAATATAAACATCTTATTTAACCAACACATTTTCACAATCTTTTCCATGACCAATCATATGCGATTACTGGATTAAGGACTTTGAATAATCATTTTGTTTCGGATGAATCTAATCTAATGACTAATGACTCATTTCGTGAACCAGTTTTGAGTGATTAACTGAAAAGATCAGCTGCTCACAAATTGAACATCACTATGGCTTACGGAAATTCACAAATCTAGTTCACGGAGTGAAATATTAAATTGTGTATGATTCTTATTCCAGCTTAAACCTCTATTTGAACCTCAGCCATGGCCAACGGGAGTGACAAAAGCTCTGCTGTAATGGGACGGGCAAACCCGTTCGAGCTGTGCGCCTGTGCTAAACGTTTTCCACGGTCCTGCTGTCAGCGCTGTGGACACACACTGCTGCTTGGCAGAGAACAGGGCAGCCAGAGGCCCGTCTCACAGAACCCTGACCAGGTGCAAAGAGCCCTCCGGACCCACTGTTGCTGGGACGTTCAGTCAGGTTGCTTCTGCGAATATAATGCGGCTGCTATTAAGACATCGAAGCATTTTAGAAAGGTTAAGGTGGCATTAATTAATGTGGCCACATTTAGAGACTGAATAATGTTATGCAATTACAGATTTTACACTCTGCATATTTTTGAGCTGGGTATGTTTGGGGAAAAAAGCTCATGATGGAGCTTTTTCTCTGCTGTGTTTTTAAGATTATAATGATCAGAAATAATCTTCCCCCAAGTTGGACTGTTGTAAGAACAGTGTGTAACAATTCAAATAAATCCAGGTATGCATAAAGCTTTCAAGCCTGTGCATTCATGATATAATCAGAGGTATTATAAACATTATGGATACACAAAATATCAGTATTGAATTTGCTGATATTACAGTTTGTTTATGTAATCAGCCAGTATATATAATTGTTAATTACCAATATTTTATATAATTATTTTATATGTTATATTAATATTATATGTTATGTTATATTATATTATATTAATATTAGCTTTGTAATCTAATGACCACTGTAAAATATATACAAGATTAGTTATCACAACATTTTTTCTTTTGTCAAATCAACTTAAATAATTTATTTAGTTGAGATAACTTATTATTTTGAGTTTCTGATGATTAAATCAATCTCCTTCATTGTATTAACTCACTTTTTCCAGTTCAATCAACTTAAAATTAAGTCAACCAGGTTACTTACTTTTTTAAGTTAAACCAACAATATTTTTTACAGTGCACTTAAAGTAAATATATAATTAGGGGATTGAAATAATGAATATAAATTTTATAAACTGCACATTATAATCTTGTGATGCTTAATTCACGTTATTTTTCATCACTAGTATTTAAAACAATTGATTTAGTTTTATTTTGTCTTATTTTTTATTTATTTGGACAAAATAGATTTGTAATGTAGTAGATATCAACCCAAACATTAAATAATTATCATATCAAACTGAATTTTAATTTAATAGCCATATTACGAAATAATTTCAAATATTACAAATATTATAAGATATTACATATTTCAAACATTTATGGTGAGATTAAAAAAGAGAGATAAATACTTAATCAAAATTGACAGTTAAAACATTTATAACATTCCAAAATAATTATATTTAATTTTTTTTAATAAATGTAATAAATGAACAAAATGCAAATAAATGCGATTAATTGATTATCAAAGAATCCTGAAAAAAATATCACAACTTCCACAAAAATGTAAAGCAGCACAACTGTTTTCAACATTGATAATAATAAGAAATATTTCTTGAGCACCATATTATCATATTATTATGATTTCTGAAGGATCGTGTGAAACTGAAGCCTGATGCAGATAATTCAGCTTTGCCATCAGATATAAATTTTAAAATATATCAAAATAGAAAACACCTATTTTAAATTGTAATAATACGTCACAATATGACTGTTTTTACTGAATTTATGATTAAATAAAGCCTTATTGATCATGAGAGACTACAAATAATTTACAATAATAACTGGAAAATTATACAACGTAACTTTATCAAAATTATGAATTCATACAATGCAGAACACAAGTGAATTGTTTGATGCTTCAATATCATTCCTGCAATTTTGACAAAATCTCATGTCAGCCAGTAAAGCACAGCACTGATCCGATTCGACAAACGAGGTACAGAACCATCAACTGGCCTGAAACACTCTCATGGAAAACACTTCTCCTGCATATTCTGTAGTTTCATTATTACTTATTTTGTACATGTCCTAATGTATTCAATGCAAAGGCTCTTTATCACCATTATCAGAGACAGTAAATGGCTGCTGGTGTCAGAGTGTTAATCCAGCCGCAGAATCCCCTGTAGACAGTCAGAGCTCGCTGAAATCTGTCTGTATGTCAGGGTGATGGATGGGTGCGCACACTAAACTCTCTTCATATTGCTTTTTGACGCTAGCTGTAATGTACTGAGTCAGCCTCGAGAGAGGACAATGCCAGCCGAAGGCAGAGCGCGAAATACTCTTGATACAAAGAAATACCAACACAACACTTAGAATGCTAATAGAAGGGATGTTTGTATGAGTACATCTGGGATCAGTCCTGCAGTTCTTCTTGTATTGAGTGAGGCTGGGATTGCACAACTAAAGTTACATGGGATTGGACTACAACCGAAAGAGGCTGAATATTAGATTTTAGCTTAGATAACATTACTACAATGTTAAGCCTGTTTCAGCCATTCAAAAGTATAGCTGTAAGATTTGTGGTGGAAACATGAAATCACAAATATTTCAGACGTTTTAACAACAATTTTTGATTATATGATTGTTTCCTTTATAACTTAATTTGAATTTAAAAACTAAGTCACTGTTTGCTAAAGTAGACTTTATAGAGTGATGGACTCTTGCATTGTCAATTGTGATGTTTGGTCCAGATCTTGTATTATTGACAACGCAAGAGTCTAGCACTTAGTAAAGTCTCCTCCAGCACATCCCAAAGACTTGCAATGAATTTAAGGCGGCAACATTCTAATCTAAAAAATGAAGCCTACCCGGAAGTGCGAAAAACTGCAATATATCAAAAATCCGCTAGGGGCAGGTCCTGAAAAGGCAGACTGATCTCATAAAATGGCGTATGTATGACACGCCAATTCGTATTTTCATTTTTGGCGTGCTATCAACACGCATAATCGCTTTTCAGCGTGTTTATGAATGCCGTTGACTTAACGTTACATTAATGTATATATAAATTTATGACCTACCCCAACCCCGTCCCTAAACCTACCCGTCACTGGGGTCAATACCATTTATGAGTCTTCCTCTACCATCCTAGGAAAGAAAATATTGCTCCCCAGATGTAGATCTACATTTTGCTTCGTTTCGCTTGGGCATTTAATGGCACGTACATACACGCGGAATCACACGGACGATTAACGGCGTAGACATACACGCTTACATGCCGATAGCTCAAATTGCGTATAGATAACGCCACTTGACTTGAAAGTGGCGTGTATGTTTACGCAAAAGTCATGATGTCAAGTTGCAAAAGGGAGCAAATATCCATAGTTAAAAGGGAGCAACCCCATGTTAAAATGTCCATTTTCAAAGCATAAATTCACGTATTTACAGGTTGGTCCCATGGACTTTTATTGTATTTTTCGATAGGTTCCGAGTGCGTGACAAATTTGAGGGGGCTGAATTTTTTTCTAAGTCGTTAGTTTAGATCGTATTTAGATATAAAATGTATGACAAATAAGGGCATGGTTAAATTTGATTGACCGCTTGATTGACAGCTGATAACGAGCTGCGCCGAGTGGAATTCCTGAAATTTGACGTCTCGACCATCATCTGACACAACACATCAGACCACCTCTGTATCCTTTCTGAACATTTGTATTGAAATATCGTATATAAAATGGGTTGCTTTGCTATAAACTGCGTGAACTCGACACTGTAGGACTTAGGAGTAGGCTACTTCGCACTATTTTTTCGGTAAGTGACATTCCACTACTATTTCATGTAGTAGCACTATTTAGCATCAATGTTTGTGGGCAGTGGCACTGCAACACATTAAATCACCTCAGATAAGTTCAAGTTCGAGGTACTTTATGGTTATAACTGATGTTTGAAACACTGTAAATGAATGCCAAATGAATAAATGTAATTTGTGGTTAGGATTTCCCAAGATTTTCAAAGATGGCGCTGCCCATACACCCCATAAATGACCTAAAAAACGTTCTTCAAAAAGTCTATGGATGACATCACAGACGCTTTGTCCGTTTTTTTTTTTTACAGTCTATGGTCTAGACTCAGAGGTGCCGATTCATGTGTGAAAATGATTCTTCATTCTTCCTTTCAACTATTCTTTCACAATTTGAGTCTGATGAATAAAGTCTAGCTATGGTTGTTTAAAAATGAAAAGCTAAACACTCATCAATTAGGATTAGAAGAACTGTTCCCAAATATATAACATGCTATAAACATAATAATTACGCAATAATGATCCAATCAGACACTTAAGCATTTGCCTATTATAATCCAAACAACGACTTTTTTTTGGAGTGTATGCATTAGTCTATCTCTTGTTGGATAATGTTTAAAAAACATTGATGACTCATCCTGCACTCAAGGGCTGTGTCCATATTTTTGTCCAATCAAATGCACTCTAGAATGAAAATGCCCTTCCCCCAATACCACTTTCCCCTACAAAGGAAATAGCAAATCCTGGTTCATGTTTCAATAAGAAATACTCCAAAACTACATTTTTATAAATGTATTTTATAAAGACTGACATGTGAAATAATAGTTTGGATAATTTTTGTAAATGGAACATTTAATGAAACTTTAGACATTATAATTGAATCAAATACATTAGGCTTTTATAGGGTTAAGCTGGAAGCCTAGAATATCTACAGGATGGTGATAAAGCTTTTGGTTCATTTAATCACACCAAGCATTAGGGAGAGACACGGGTTCAATATATAGGCTGAAAATGACTTAGCCAGTCTCTAAAAACAAACTTTAATAAAAACCAAGTATCAGAGGAACATCAGCAGTGCAGTTTTCTCATTTGATGTGTAATGATTCCCAGCCCTTGTGTGCAGTAATGAGAATATTAGTTTTGATATTACATCCCTCAAATTTTGCTTTGTTCTATTCAGTCCCAGAGCACAACATCATTCTATATTAACGCTTTATTTGCATATAAAAGCGTGCAGGTCCTATTGTAGTTCTACAAAACATAAAAAGCCATTACTGTAAAGACATCTCACTTAAAATAAACACAGGCTACTATAATGCACAAAGAACGTTTAGATTATCAAATCAATTATGTCAGCAATATACAGGATTAGCAGAAAGAGAAATCACAAAAAAGGTCTTTAACATTTCAATTGTTTCTCCTAGACATAAACGCCATTAAAGGGTTAGTTCACCCAAAAACTCAATTCAACCTTTCGTTCATCTTCGGAACACAAATTAAGATATTTTTGATGAAATCTGAGAGCTGGATCACTCCTGCAATGCATACTAGTCCATAGGCTTCTAAGGGACTGAAACTTGCCAGCCTCGAAAAGTTATTAAAGACATCGTTAAAATAGTCCAAGTGATTTTAGTGGCTCAATCTTAAGTTTATCAAGCGTTGAGATTACTTTTTGTGCGCAAAAAACAACCCAAAATAACGACTTTATTTCAACTATTCACTTCCTTCTCTATGGGCCTCTAGTCATTTAAACTAGTGTAATTGCATAGAGCTACGTCACACGTAGCCTCACTATTGGCCGACGCTAGTCATGTGTGTGATGCGTGTGACGTACAACAACAGATCATACAGATCTGACAGATCATACGCTATTAAACTAGTAACCTGACTCGAGGCCCAGAGAGAAGGAAATTAATATTTGAAATAAAGTCGATTTTGTTTGTTTGCGCACAAAAGTGTTCTCGTCGCTTGATAAAGTTAAGATTGAGCCACTGTCGTCACTTGGACTATTTTAACGATGTCTTTAATAACTTTTCGAGGCTGGCAAGTTTCAATTCCTCAAGAAGCCTATGGACTAGTATGCAGGAGTGATCCAGCTCTCAGATTTTATCAAAATTATGTTAATTTGTGTTCCGAAGATGAACGAAGGTCTTACGGGGTTGGAACAACGTGATGGTGAGTTAATACTGAGAGAATTTTCATTTTTGGGTGAACTATCCCTTTAAATGGAGACTTCTATGAGTTTCCAGATTTGTGTATACACCCCAGTAACCTCTGTAGGAGCCTTTTGACAAATGGTTCTTGATACAACGTAACTGACCTTTGTCAAAAGATGTTTCTAACACATCAAAATATATCCCTTTTCTACCCCAAGTGTGACTCTGAGGTACTATTAAAACATTACTTTGTTTGTTTAAGAACCCTAGTCACCCTGACATAGCAACAGTGGCTTAACCAATAGCGTGAGTTGGGGGGTGTGGCTGTCTGTTCATCTGACCAATGACCAACCGGTGAGTGTTCAGGAAACCTGTTTGCAAAGAGTCATTAAGAGAAAATAGGCAAGTGAATAAATCTATTAAGGAATACCAAACATTGTTTCACAGCTTCATAATTAAACAAGAGACCATCCTCAGATGATTTTCTGACAACCGAATGGAGTCTAAATGTGTTTGTAGTCTGTGTTCATTAGTGAAGCGTGGCACTCCAATGGGAATGTCTTGTAGCTATTCTCCACGGAGCACAAGACGGACGTTATTACCAGAATACCCAGAGAGAACAACCGAGACGGAGAGAAAGAACTGGATGAGAGAGGGGAAAACACATACTGTAGCAAACTCACTTTTGGGATTTGTTTGTCTTCAGCTGTCACTTTCTCTAATGTTACAGAAGACAGTCTGAGAAAGTCAAGAGCACGTAACGTATTTCAGAAATGCATTATCGCTTAGCTCCGTCAATTTGATCCACATTTTGAGGAGTGAATTATCACTTAATGCCTTTATTTTAGAAAAAAACTGCTAAATTTTTTTTTCTAATATCTAGTTTGCAAACGAATCATTCTTTTGAACAGGTTATTTTAGTGAACTGGTTCTAAAATCAGACTGAATTGTCTGTTCATGTCTCGGTCAGCAAATCGATAAAAAAAAAGTAAGATGTATTGGAAATATAACAGTGATCCAATGGCAGGAGTTCTCGAATTCAGAAGCAGAACACCAGCAGTTCTCTCTCAAGTCAAGAGTCGCTTTATGGTTATAACAGTTCTCGAGTCAACAGTGCAGTGAACTGAGGAAACAGTTCGGACTTACATGTTCGAAAAGAACTGAATACGTGTGAACCAAGCAGTTGACTTGAATAAGGGGGCGAAATGAAAGTTATACACTGTAAAAAATATCGGTGATTTTAACAGTAAAATACTGTTTCCGTACTAAACATGGTAAATAACTGTGATATAATTTTACAGTAAAATACCGTTAAATTTACAGTTTTTGAAAGTGAAAAAGAACAAATCGTTGTATAATTTACAGTGAAAAACCGTAAATTGACATTCCCACAATTCCCTGTGTGACACTTCACATTTTATGGATTTTTTGTTGAAATAACTATGGTTCCTCATAGTTTTATTGTTTTTTTTCTAATCAGTTATGTACATTAGGGTTTTATGTTACATTTAATGTTGTTAAATTAATGTTTAGTGCATTTTTTTTCTATTTTATGTGTGTTACCATAATGGTGCTCAATGTTTGTGTGAATGACACTGTGCAGTTTCTTTTAATAAGTGTTGCTTTATACAAGTATTTACTTGTAATGAGCTCTGATTGCTCGTTGAACTCTCATTACTGCTGTGATGATTGTTGGTTGTCAGTGAATTACAATGCTCTAAAATAGATATCAATACATCAATAAGTTGGTAAATCCACATTTTATCAGAAAATAAAATACGGTTTATTGCTGTAAATTTTAAGTTAAGTCTGTAAAACCATTAACGTTCCTACAGTATTTTTAACTGTAAAGTTCTGGCAACCACAGCTGCTGTTTTTTTACCGTAAAATTTACGGTTTATTTTTTACAGTGTAGGTTAGTTCACATAATAAAGAAAATGCTTGAGCTACCGTTTAGCATTTCTGTTTTTGTGCGTTGATGAATGTTTATATCTGAATAAAAGCCTAAATTGAATCTATTTTAAGAGATCCAGTCTCTTCAGAAAATTTGTACAAAAAAAATCTCAATTCATATGGATTCTTTTCACAATCGTTTTATAAAATTTTTGAAGCGTCAAAGTGTTAGTAGTTGCGTAAACGGTCAATGGAGGGACAGAAATCTGTCAGATTTCATTACAAATATTATCATTTGTGTTTCGAAGGTAAAAGTCTCACGGGTTTGGAACAACAAGAGGGTGAGTAAATGATGACAGAAATTCATTATTGAGTTAACTAACCCTTTAATAATAGAATTACGTATACGCAAACATCATTGCGTGATCCTTTTTGAACCAGTTCATTAAAACGAACTGTCCGAAAGAACCATCAGTATTTCCAGCCTGTCGACTGTCTGGGACTATTCAATAGCGTAGCAAAAATAAAACTGACATGTCAAGTACGGCCTCACAGTTTTCTCAGAGAAAAACAAACCATATGCAAGTTCTCCAACCAGTAGGTAGAGTAAATTCACCTGACTATCAACATGGTTGCTATGAAAAACAATGAGCAACGAGCTCTGACAGATGGTAACAAGCATAAAGGCAGCAGTTTGGCGCTTAAGTGCCCTTTTCAAACCCTTCCCACACAAACAGCCATGCTCTACACACATTTTGACAGCAACCAACAAGCACAACTGTTCAAGTCACACTGAAAGACAGCTTCCAGCACATACGGTCATCCTTGGACATTTTAAAAATCACATAAAACATGAAATCTACTGAAATAGTTGTAAATACTTGTTGTTGAGTGCCAAAAAAACAGAGCTCAACTACTGTAAGCAAAGAGTGATTTAAAGGGACAGTACACTCAGTTAGAAAAAACTTTACAGAGCTCTTTCCAGCGCTGCCAAAGAAATATTCCCAGTTAATGCACAATCCATATTAACGAGTAGCCAATAAACTTTTTATTGGCATTGGTCAGTATTTGATATTTTACTGTACATGTTAATTTCACCTATAATTAAATGTATTACATTTAGATTACATCTAATGCTCACTTAAAGTTATGATTTAACAGAAGAAGTGAAAGATCTTTTCTTCTGTGTTATGAATATGATGACAAAAATCTTCAAAATACACTGTAAATACAGTCAGTTATGTTTAAGTGAACATTAATAGCTGACAAAGAAAACGCATGTTACCGTATATTGGATCAGTGCATTCGCTCTTAAAGTGACAGCAGCCTAATATCCCTGTCTCTATAATAACTTTTATCAAACAACAACAAAGAAACACTTGTTCTTGACTGAATATTTTTGTAGTTGTATTTGTATTGTATATTTTATTTATAAAGTGCAGTGTTATTTCACATTTGACTACAGTTTCTTTACACGAATACCTGAAATGTTAAAACACTGTTTATTTCAATCATATCTTGATTCAGTTGTATTTATTTGTGCGATTTCTAGTTTTTTACTTGTTAAATTTCTGTGTTTACTTGTGTTTAGTAATGCTTAAAATTATTAGTTAGGCTAGCTGTTTTTGCTATGGTATGTTTTAACAATAGGCAAAAGGTCCTTTGTGTAACTGTTTTTAGACTATTGATCTTTGTTCATGGTTTTTATCCACACATTAACTGTTTTGCAAAAAGACTTAAAATAAATGTGAATAATATCCAAATTTTTTTTAACCTTATTGGAATCGAAATTAGTAATCGATAAGAATTGGAATCGATACACTCCAAACAATGCTGGGCTGTTTGGACACAAATTTGGGTCAAATATGGACAAACCCAAATGTTGGGTTAAAGTAATTCAAATTAACCCAACTTCAAATTTCACTTTCAACTGTAAATTTTTCAATTGCATTTTTTAACCCAACATTTGGGTTTGTCCATATTTGACCCAAATTTGGGTTTAAACAACCCAGCATTTTTTAGACTGCAAGCAGAATCGGACAATTAAAAATTAAATTAAAATACAAAAGATTTCCAACCCTGGTAATACGGCGCACTCGCTTAATTTTTCCTCATGTGTTTTGTGCATGAGCCTCAAAAGCCTCAAACCTATGCACTCTAATGATGACCTTGCTAAATCGACCATCAAGTGCATTTTTGTCTATTAAATTACTATCGACAATGAATCGATAGTCGATTAATCGCTACTTTAAACCCATGAGCTAAATTAGAAAGAAGCTCTGAAGCATCAAAAACTGTAGAGATTCCTGTTCCTGGCAAGGCTGCAGAGAAAATGAATCCAATATTGGCTTCTTTTTTGCTATCTCCTGGATGCCGAAAGGAATTATGGGAGTGAGTAAAATATGAGTGGATACTGGCAACAGTGGATGCTGGATGAGCTTATTGCAACAAAGAATAAAACCCTAACAATTCTTTTGGCAGTGACTAAACGTAGCAAGTACGTTATTTAAGTGGTAACATGCAATGAATTATGCAGAAAGAGCTGCTGAGATTATAAGCATGAATGATTCAAATCTCGATCCTGTTCTCTCTCTAAACCGAGTCTTTGCAGTGACAGGATATTTTTAAAAATACGCTCCTCCTAGATCACCGGTTTCAAAGAATTCACTATAGTGACACTTTTACACCTTGTTGTGATTCTTGCGACATGCAGCGGTTTGAACTGTGAAAGCTCGCTATGGGCCATAAACCTTTAAGCTTTCACAAATATTTAAGTATATCACAGTATAGTATAGACGTGTTCCACAAGCTGTCTTGCTATCTAATGTCTACACAGACAGCATCCCACTGAAATAAAACTTCATAAGTGTCTGCTTTGAAATGCTCTACATTGTCACTCAAATACTGTTTAACGTTAGCAAGTTGCTAAGCCCGTTACTCCAATATAATAACACGCAAACATGGAGTGAAAGTCACTTTAAAATTCGACTTTCGTTAACTCTTCAATAATTTCACCAGCTAATTACACTAAAAAAATGAACTAGGAAGGTCGTGCACTTTTCATAATATATATTTATATTTAGTTTACTTATAACAATTGTGTTTTTGACTTGAAATATATATTTTTTTCTATTAAGGTCTATGTAATTGTGTCTCAACTTAACAGTACAAAATCCTAATGCGTTGTCTAAACACAAACCATTTATGTTAAGTAAAAAAAAATCTGCTTAAATATACGTACAATTTAAGTTTACTTAATCCGTTTGTCTTGATTACATGATTGATTTGTGTTGCATTAACTGAAACTGGGCGGTGCTTTTAGTTCCCAGCATGCTTTGCATATGGTCGAATTAAGAAGAATAAACACTAAAATTAAGTGGTATTTTATGTTTTTCTGAGCAATTTAGAAAAGAGCAAGACTTGATAGTGTTTAATTGTGTTTAATGTTAAATTACATTGGAATTTGTTAAACTATTTAAATTACAGTGAGTTACCATTGTGGAGAAGAGTGGAGCATTTTGTTTGGTTGTCGACTGATTTAACTCTTTTCTATTGTTTTGAATGAAGGAGCATGTCAATTTTAGCATTTAAGATGCTAATATGTGCTACTGCTAACAAATAGCTAGCAATAGTCTTACAATTTAATTATGTGTCACTGATATAAGTGAAATATTAATGGATGAATGAAAAGCCTTTCAAAATTTACGTTGAGACTACTTAAATTGGGTAACTTAAAATTACTTAATTCCATGATGTTGAAGTTACATGAACAAATTATGTTTGTTTAACATAATCCAGTTATGTGGAGTCTGTTGACCAAAAAAATTCATTAAAGCCAACATATAAGCAATGCCATAGGAATGTACAGAGCTCCCGCAAAACGCACTTGTTCCTCTGGTGCATAAGGTCTATGTGAAGGATACATGGAGTGCTGCCTAATGATTTTGCCAAACATTAGGTATCTTTGAGGGCAGCATAATGTTGCTGCCAACCTTTTGGAGCAGGCTCATTCCATGTCTAATCAACCAAATTTGGGAAACTTCCCAGGCTCACTTCCCTATTTTTTATTTTGTTGATATTTCTGTATATTTGTATATTTTCTGCACAAAGACAAACATTAATGGTGATGAAATCCAAAATATGAAATTTCATTTATGTATGTATATTTACTGAGTAATCAACTATTTCTACAGTATGCAATTTGAACCAGATTTGGTTTTTGACCACTGAAAATTTGTGCAATTTACCAATTTACTCATGGAGCCGCATTAAGATCTCCATATCTCTGGGATTGAACCATCGAAGGCCTTTAAAATGAAGATACCAAAAGAAAAGTTTGCTAAGATCCAGAATCTAAAAGGACATTAAGATATCTTTATTACTTCTTGAGTTACAGGAATGTAAACTTGAAACAAAGCAACAAAAAAAAAAAACACAAGAAGTGCTTTTGCCATTTTTAAACTGCATGTCACCAATGGCATAAAACGAAACAAAGATTGCTAAAGTCAACCGAATTTACTAATAGACCTTTGTGTAAAAATAAAATAATGACTTTCTAAAGTCATTTTTACACCCCAGCAAATTCATTGGCTTCAAATCTCAGGCAAAAATTGTCATTTAGTAGATTACTCAGTAAATATGCATCGGTCACATTTAATATTTGGCTTTCATCACTACTTCTGTTTGTCTTTCTACAGAAAAAATATGAACAAAATCAAAAATTTGAGCCGGCGACACCTGGTTAAGTTGACATGGAATGACACAACAGCTTTTGCATCCCATGATGCCTTTAAATGCGCACTAGGTTTAGGAACAGAGCTTATGTGTGTCCTGGAAGTCTCATTTAATTCCCACTCACAGATCTAGCAGACTAGGCCTCTTCTAGCTTTATCTGTCAATCTTATCTCTTTCTCAGAGTGGCAGCGTGCCTGTTGACCAGGGCACAGTAGGCGCCCAGTCAGCATGTGACAAAAGCAAGACACTCATTTGTATGCCGAATGCGCTCCAATCATAAATCCGAGCCGAGAAGCACGGGAACGGACGCGCGCGAATCCGATTCCAGACTACCAGAGTTTGACTGAGATCAGCTTTTGGGGTCTGATGATAAGTGAAAGCGGTTGATGTTTCAATTATGCTAAATTCTTCAACAATCATTAGAGATGTCACACGGTGCTGATGCATATGTGGGAGGCTGGAACAAGAAGTAACAAGAAAAGTGTTATGTGCTGGTGACATTAGCTTTCACTTTCCTGATTAAATGTTCTGAGCATTATGGCGTAATTATAAACCAATATGGTCTTGTCATACTGTCTGTTCCCAGCTGTTCCCTGCACATGCTGGTGGTTTTCATCACTAGCCGATCAGCATCTCAATTCAGCAAGGATGCAGAGATGACATTCAGAATGATGGGATTTCAAGTTTTAAAGGAGCGTTCACCCAAATAAGACAATTCTCATGTTATCTGGTAGAATGTTTTTACTGTTTTTGTCCATGCGAATGAAAGTTAATGGGATCCATTGACTTTCATTGTATGCACAAAAACACATTAGCACATTTTTCAAAATATCTTCTTTCCACATTTACTCACGCCCATGTCATCCAAGATATCCATGTCATTCTTTCTTCAGTTTAATAAGGTTTAATAAGAAATTAAGGTTTTTAATGAAAACATTCCAGGATTTTTCTCCATATAATGAACTTCAATGGGAACCAAACAGTTCAAGGTCCAAAAGACAGTTTCAGTGCAAACTGCAAACTGTTTAAAGCGACTTTAAACGATTTCAGATGTTTAAAGATGAATAAGGCTCTTATCAAGCAAAACGATCACTCATTTAATAAATACAAAAACAAAGTTTACAGTTTTATAAGCTCAAATGCGCGTCCTTGCTGTGTTCTGTGATGCGCATTTGTAACTCTCCTGTTCGAACTCGTTTATCAAAATGAACTAATCTTTTTTCGTGTCATTTGGTTCATTCAATGAACAAAATGAATACTCTGGAAAAGATTTGTTCATTTTGATGAACGAAAGTTTTAATGAGCGATCGTTTCACTTGATAAAACCCTTATTCACCGTCTGAAATCGTTTAAAGCCCTTTGAAAAGTTTGCACTGAAACGGTCTTTTGGACCTTGAACTGTTTGGTTCCCATTGAAGTCCATTATATGGAGAAAAATCCTGGAATGTTTTCATCAAAAACCTTAATTTCTTTTCGACTGAAGAAAGAAAGAGACATGGATATCTTGGATGACATGGGGGTGAGTAAATTATCAGCAAAAGTTTTTTTTTTAAAGTGAAGTACTCCTTTAATTCAGAAGACTCAAAATATTGCACACATATCATATAGACTACATTTTTGATAATTTTAATGTGCTTTTCTGTCAGTTCCACATTTAATGTAATTGTAGGGACAAAAACATCTCCTCCTACTGTTTTGTTCCACAGCAGAACAAAAGTCCTACAGATGAGAAAATGTTATTTTTTTGGCAAAATTCTCTTCATTTAATATCCTCAATTCCTTTCAATCAGCTTTGGTTGTGGAGGAAAAGCCAGGTGTGGGAAGATGATCAACAGACACATTCTTGTTTGAAATGCCATTGCATTTATGATACATTTGCTGTAAATAGCAGATGGTTCATTAAGCTGAATTTGCAACCAAAAAGGGCTGAGAGGCCAAGATTACAGTGGACGCCTGTGTGTATGTGTATGCATGCATTTGTGTATGTGTGTGTCTGTGTGCCATCCCGGCTGGACTCCATCCATATTTCATGACTGATAAAGGTTTCGGTAGCTGTGTACACTTTCCAAGAGCAGCACTGTATATGCAGCCATTTTCCAGTATCCTCAAGATGTGACTTATCACCAATGTGGATAAAGAAAATCCTTTCCCAATATGCCATAATATCATTCTACAATATAATCACAGAGAATTAGAGGCTTTTATTGTCCATCCCTACTACCACCACTCTTCTCTTCTCCTAAGTGAAGAAATTATCAAATGTCACACGTTGAGTAAAGCTGTAGTGAACGAGATCACAGAAAACCAGAGGTCCATGTGAACTTCTCTGTACTTCTGGATACCTCACGCCGCTCAACTGACTTTGTCTCTAGCTATCAGCCAATGAGAGACGGCAGATTCCAGACTGCTCTCCTGCTCATCTGCCAAAAATCATCCTTCAAACTGTCAGCTGATATAACAACAAACTTACATATAACAATTTAAAATAAAACCACTAAGGTTATCATTTTACTTGTCCTTAAAATTTGGCTGCATCTAATACAAGCATTATTTCATGTAATTTAGTCCATAATTCATTTATCAATATGTAAACAGGGTGTGTGTGTGCGTGTGTGTACATACAGAGAAAGACACATTACAGATGCATTTAAAAACTCTTTAGATAGACATCCAGATAAATTAATTTTAAAAACGAATACGGGTTGATGTAATAACAGATATGACTGATAATGATGAATATGTTTTTGTTGTTGCCTTGTTTTAGATCATATTCTCAATAAATGAATTAGAGCGTCTGTGTGAAGAAAGACAAAAGATCATCCTTTACTGCGGCTATTTCTTCATATAAGAGCCATTCAAGACCATTCAAATTAATGAAGGAAAACAACAGAAAAAAATTCCAGCCGAAAAAAATGAAAAAATAAAAAAAAATAGTATTAATAATATAACCACTCGATGTGCATTATTCTGTCACTTGCCTTCAATATTTAAAATGAGCGGAAAATGATGTGACATTTCATCTGCCATCAGATTGTGGATGTCACGGCTCATTATCGCACCTGCAGCAATTAAACTTGCGTTTTATTAACGATGCGGCAATATAATGTAAATATATTACTTACCAACGCCATATTTTTCATGTTCAGTCGGTATCCACATTTTTTCCCGCGTCAAGTGAAATTAAATATGCTATAAAACAGGGCAATAACGGCGGGCACTATCCATATTGTTGTTACACAGGGTTGCACTGTATTGTTCTGAGGGCAGAGCCACAGCAGCATCCCACATACACCACACTTCACAGCCCTGAAGAAAAACACCATTGCCTCATGGGAGATGTAGGAAACGAATGAGAAATCTTGGATAGAAAACTACAATGCCCATAAACCGCACACCAAGCGGTGGTTTAACTGTGATTGGTCAATGAGCCATCTACCAGCTCACGTGACTTAAAAAAAAAACATGGCGGCTCAGATTCACAACACTAATTTGACAGGTTGGTTATCCAAATTAAACATATTGGCATTTTTATTGATAACATTTAAAAAAAAACCCTCTATTTTTATTTCCTAACGTGCCCGCCAGCTACCTATTGCAAATGTTAGTTATAATAATACGTCTGCATATAAAAATGATTATTACCGTACTGCAAGTTTGTCAAATGTTTTTCATGGTACGTGAATGATGATTAGTTTGTGGTAACGCTTCCTTTTACAGTCCAGTTACCCATGTAAATACTATGTACTTATTTTAGTAACTACAATTACTGGGTAATAACTAGTACTAACCCTGAACCTACCCCTAAACCTAACCCTGTTCTATGTATTTACCTTATATTAGTCAGTACTTTCTAGGTAAGTACACTGTAAGTACCCTGTAAGTACTTTAAACAATGCATCTGGTTCGTCCAATGTTATTGTTATGTCCATATTAAATAAAAAAATAAATAAAATAGAATAAAAAAAACTACTCCTTTAATCTGTCACTGCAAAAGCTCACTTTGAATAGGCAAAACAACTAATTAAGTGCACTTATTAGCACAAATATATCAAGTTTTTTAGAGAATAACCTGCTGTTTACATGAGTCAGACCTTTATTTTGTGTGAATCAGCTGCTTGTTTGTGTGATGACATCATGCAAGGTCATGATGTACGAGACAAGGGTTTCTCGAATTAGTTCATAGGCTTCAGTCGCTATAAACAAATATATTTGTGCATCATATTTAATGAATGTATTAAGATGTGTTTTCTCTCTATTTCTAGGTGAGGATTGTATCCTAGAGCCGCTTTGTTTCCCTGAGCAGCTGTGTGGTAGCGCCTGTGTCGCCGCCTCCAGCGATGGCAATCTGGTGACCTGTGTGCTCTGTTCCGACTCTTTTCCCCCTCTTGAAAAAGACCAACTTCTTAAGCACATGGTGTTGGATCACAAACTGGTTATTGCTGATGTCAAACTCATCGCAGACTTTTCACAGTGAGACTTTACATGATTTGTAACCTACATGTCTCAGCTTTTTTCTGAAGAGATATTAGACCGGTACAATACAAATAACACAAAATAATGAAACCTTTTAATTGATTTGTTGCAGGTATATGTTGTACTGGAAGAAACGGTTTACAGAACAACCCATCACAGACTTCTGCAGTGTTATCAAGACCAATTCTGAAGGTCCTGAAGGTAAGAAACATTTAAGCTAAACAATTTCGTATTTGCATTTTCTATTAGTCATTTGCTATAGAATTTACAATCAAATCATGTTTAATTTCTAACTTAAGTACTAAAATGACTAAAACTAAAAGTGAAATTAAAAATGAATTAAGACTAAAAAGAAAAACTCAACTAAACTGAAAATCTAAAAGTGAATTCAAAATATGAATAAATACTATATTAGTACATAAGTTATTCTAAAATAACACTGGTCTTAGAAATACCCCTTTGAATTGTATTATTTAAATGTGATGTCTTAAGTCCTTTTTACACTGGACTCTTAATAACCAAAAAGCTGTTTTGTTTCATTTAGAACAACAAGAGCTCTACTTCCTATTATGTGATGCGCTGCCAGAGGACAGAATCCTTAGAGAGCAGCTACAACAGAGACGACTGGTGAGTGTCTGTAAAAAGACAAGGACCTGTGGTCAGGAGTGCTGCTCTGGGATCAGCTCTAACCCTGTGTGACATTAGCTTATGAATATTCAAAACTGATCCTATAGCAGCACAGATTCCAGTCGGACTAATATGCAGAAACCCTAGAATATGAGTGACACCATCATACGATATGTTTATGTGTATTTTCTCTTTTCAGATATTTTCTTTTGCATTAAAAAGGGAATATTTTTTATTTTATTTTTATTATACATGTATATTTACACTACGTCAAAAGTTTAAGATCGGTAAGATTTTTTATGTTTTTAAAAGAAGTAAAACTTCTGCTCACCAAGGCTGCAATTTTTTTGTTAAAAAATACACAAAAAACACAGTAATATTGTGAAATATTATGACAATTTAAAATGACTTTTTTTATGTTAATATATATTAAAATGTAATTTATTCCTCTGAAAAAAAGCTGAATTTTTCAGCATCATTACTCCAGTCTTCAGTGTCACATGATCCTTCACAAATCACTCTAATATGATGATTTTATGCTCCAAAAACATGTATGATTATTATCCATGTTGAAAACAGTTTTTTACATTTTTTTTTCAGGATTCTTTGATGAATAGAAAGTTCAAAAGAACAGCTTTTATCGGAAATCGAAAGCTTTTGTTACATTAAACACTACCCTTTAAAAAGTTTGGGGTCAGTAAGAATTTGCATTTTATTTTTGGGGGAAATAAATAAGAAATCAATACTTCTATTCATCAAGGATGAGTTACATTGATCAAAAGTTACAGTAAAGACATTTATAATGTTAGAAAGATTCTAATTAAATAAATGCTGTTCTTTGAACTTTCTATTCATCAAAGAATCCTGAAATAAAAATGTAAAAAAAACTGTTTTCAACATGGATAATAATCATACATGTTTTTGGAGCATAAAATAATCATATTAGAGAGATTTGTGAAGGATCATGTGACACTGAAGACTGGAGTAATGATGCTGACAAATTCAGCTTTTTTCAGATGAATAAATTACATTTTAATATATATTAACATAAAAAACTCATTTTAAATTGTCATAATATTTCACAATATTACTGTGTTTTTGTGTATTTTTTATCAAAAAATTGCAGCCTTGGTGAGCAGAAGAGACTTCTTTTAAAAACATAAAAAATCTTACCGAATCTTAAACTTTTGACCGGTAGTGTATGTATTTGTATATAAATGTATATACATGTATTATTGTTTTATTGAAATAATTTTATGGTAAAAATGTTATCGAGAAATGCTGATGTACTGATTGTAGTAAATAATAGTAGTATATAACGCGCGTGGTATAGTTATTAATATAAATCTAAATGTGTTCATCTGAAATAAGAAAGTGATATAACGATGACTTGAGGGTGAGTAAATTATGGAATAATTTAAAACTAAAAGTGAAATAAAAATGAATTAAGACTAAAAAGAAAAAATAAGTGCATAACAAAATCACTAAAGATTCAAACTGAAAATCTACAAGTAATTTTAAAATATGATAAATACTATAATAGTACATAAGTAATGTTATAAGTCCTTTTTACACTGGACTCAAAAAGTTTTGTTATTAAAATTATTATTTTTTGGTTATTATTTTTGGTTATATTATATGGAATAATTTACATTTTTTGGGTGAACTAACCCTTTAAAGTCCCTCTGTGGTGAAAATAAAGCTTTTAATGTTGTTTATGTCTATGTGGTGTTTTAAATATGCTTTAAGATGAACCATGTGGAAATTCATAAGTCAACAACAGTATTTTCCGTAGACTGTAAAAAAATATTTTTCCTTAAAACTGCAGTGAACCAAAGATAGTCTCAAAACGCAGTTTTATATCGTTAATATCGCAAACTACCTTGTAACCAATCAGGTCAATGTGTGATCGACGACAACGAGTGGATCTCTGAGCTTGTGTAGGGCCCTATGATTTCTGCGATCATGGAATTCGGAATTGGCAAATTAACGCAGAATCTAGTGTTAACGCGGAAAACTTTAACTTTAAAAGCATACTCTTTTTACGACTAAAATAACAGTCAAGATTATAAAATGAATTCCTAAAAATCTAAATGGAAAAAACGGAATTCGGGGAAAAATAAAACGGATTTCATAGGGCCCTACTTGTGCTGAATTAGTGGAGGCGGGCCTAATTTGCATATTCATAGTACCGTGTAATATATACTAAATGAGGCAAGTGTTAAAGTTACATTCAACCTATTTAAGGCATTTATACGTTTTTTTTCCAAGGAAAAAACTTTTAAATATGATATATTGTCATTCAAAACCACAATATTATTGTAAAAGACAAAAGTAATACAGCAGAAACTGTACCTGACAGTACCAGTGTTCAGTGAAAATCCCCACTTCCCCATACAGATTGTTTTTGCAGAGATATTATTATGAGTCAACATATAGTCATCATACACACATTTCATCTCTGGCAAAAAATCTGCGATTATGGTTGCTAGGCAACCTCTGCAGTCGCTCTGCAGTGTGGCGACCAGCTGTTTAACAGTGCAGCTGTGACCTTTCTCAATCATTCGGTGACACGCTGCACGTCGATGAAACTCGAGCCGAGAGGATTAGCAGTGTTTATCAAACACCAATCATTTGCAGATTGCATACGCGATAATTATCGATGATTACGGCAATCGAACAGCGGGTTTTCAGAAACGCAGAATGATAAAAACACACCACACTGAGATTCATACCAATTATGAATATTTTTTATAGGCTCACAATTATGTAACCAAATTCTAATGCTTCTAATGCTCGATAAGTCTGTGATGAAGTTTGATATGTTTTGATAGGAGAAAGTTCTGGAGCAGCAGCAAAAAGAGAGGGACGATACAACGTTTCATCGCACATGTATGTTCTGCAGTGAAGAGTTTACTGGAAACAGGTGATTATTGCTTCTGAATAGACTGAATAGCGAGGCTGTGAGGGATAGACTTGTAGTATTTTTAGTGGGATCTACTGTAAAAACCTGTATAAAGCTCCTAGAGCACTTATCATCTTCCAAAGGTCATGTTGTCTAGAGTTTTTTTTGTTTCAGTTTCTTGAAAAGATATTTTTGCAGTGTTTCGTCAGTAGAACAATTTAAAACATTGTGTCCGGGAATGTCTGTCCTTCACAGCCTCCCTTTCATTTGCATTAAAAATCAAAGATGGCACTGTAGTGAATTTTAAGGTCTCTGGGTAGGCGCATACACACACACGCACACACACTGGTCTGATGAGTCTGAGATTTCTTTTGAGACATTCAGATGGTAGAGTCAGAATTTGGCGTAAACAGAATGAGAACATGGATCCAACATGCCTTGTTACCACTGTGCAGGCTGGTGGTGGTGGTGTAATGATGTGAGGAGATGTTTTCTTGGCACACTTTAGGCCCCTTAGTGCCAATTAGGCATTGTTTAAATGCCACGGCCTACCTGAGCATTGTTTCTGACCATGTCCATTTCTTTATGGCCACCATGTACCCATCCTGTGATGGCTACTTCCAGCAGGATAATGCACCATGTCACAAAGCTCTGAATCATTTCAAATTGGTTTCTTGAACATGACATTGAGTTCACTGTACTAAAATGGCCCCCATCAGTCACCAGATCTCAACCCAATAGAGCATCTTTGGGATGTGGTGGGAACGGGAGCTTCATGTTCTGGATGTGCATCCCACAAATCTCCATCAACTGCAAGATGCTATCCTATCAATATGGGCAAACATTTCTAAAGAATGCTTTCAGCACTTTGTTGAATCAATGCCACGTAGAATTAAAGCAGTTCTGAATGCGAAAGGGGGTCAAACACACTATTAGTATGGTGTTCCTAATAATCCTTTAGGTGAGTGTGTGTGTGTATGATATATATATATATATATATATATATATATATATATATATATATAAATTGTACATACATATAAAATTTAAAATTATTTTATTTTAAATCATATACGTATATACAATTTATATACCGTACTAGATTTGGCATGAAACATCTGCAAGGCCATGCAACTCAATTTGCATAGGAAAATCTAAATCTAATCATACTGAGATGAAGACTTTGCACATGAATATTAATTAGCTAATTTAACTTAATGGCCTAGACAGATTACCTTGCTGTCTTGGAGTCAGAGTGAGCTAAGCAAAATTCATGAATATCATTTTGTTCTTCATTTCTCTCCTGTGACGCTCATCTAGATATAAACTGCTATGTTTGCTTTATTATTTTAGGATGAGTTTTTTGCAACTCACAGTATCAAACAGCACTGCATATTAAATGAAAGTGCTGTATTTGTCACTGCAGGTCTTCATTGCTGAACCACATGGCTAAAGAACACTCGTTCAGCATCGGCCTGCCTGACAACATCGTCTTCTGCACAGAGTTTCTCCACACTCTGGAGAGGAAACTGGAGAAGTCAGTGTTTTAAGATTTGATATATATATTAGGGCTGTCAAATGATTAATCGCGATTAATCGCATCCAAAATAAAAGTTTGTGTTTTACATAATACATGTGGGTGCACTGTGTATAATTATTTTGTATATATATATAAATACACACATATGCATGTATATTTAAGAAAAAAAATATTTTATATATGAAATATTTATATATAATATAAATTATATATAAATCTATATACAGTATATACATGAAAATATTTCTTAAATATATACAAGCATGTGTGTGTATTTATATATATAAAATAATTATACACCGTGCACCCACTATATATTATGTACATTTATGTAACACAAACTTTTATTTTGGATGCGATTAATCCGATTAATCGTTTGACAGCCCATATATATATATATATATATATATATATATATATATATATACACTCACCGGCCACTTTATTAGGTACACCTGTCCAACTGCTCGTTAACAATTAATTTCTAAGCAGCCAATCACATGGCGGCAACTCAGTGCATTTAGGCATGTAGACATGGTCAAGACAATCTCCTGCAGTTCAAACCGAGCATCAGTATGGGGAAGAAAGGTGATTTGAGTGACTTTGAACGTGGCATGATTGTTGGTGCCAGAAGGGCTGGTCTGAGTATTTCAGAAACTGCTAATCTACTGGGATTTTCACGCACAACCATCTCTGAGGGTTTACAGAGAATGGTCCGAAAAGAAAAAACATCCAGTGAGCGGCAGTTCTGTGGGCGGAAATGCCTTGTTGATGCCAGAGGTCAGAGGAGAATGGCCAGACTGGTTCAAGCTGATAGAAGGGCAACAGTGACTCAAATAACCACCCGTTACAACCAAGGTGGGCAGAAGAGCATCTCTGAACGCACAGTACGTCGAACTTTGAGGCAGATGGGCTACAGCAGCAGAAGACCACACCGGGTGCCACTCCTTTCAGCTAAGAACAGGAAACTGAGGCTACCATTTGCACAAGCTCATCGAAATTGGACAATAGAAGATTGGAAAACGTTGCCTGGTCTGATGAGTCTCGATTTCTGCTGTGACATTCGGATGGTAGGGTCAGAATTTGGCGTCTACAACATGAAAGCATGGATCCATCCTGCCTTGTATCAACGGTTCAGGCTGGTGGTGGTGGTGTCATGGTGTGGGGAATATTTTCTTGGCACTCTTTGGGCCCCTTGGTACCAATTGAGCATCGTTGCAACGCCACAGCCTACCTGAGTATTGTTGCTGACCATGTCCATCCCTTTATGACCACAATGTACCCAACTTCTGATGGCTACTTTCAGCAGGATAATGCGCCATGTCATAAAGCTGGAATCATCTCAGACTGGTTTCTTGAACATGACAATGAGTTCGCTGTACTCAAATGGCCTCCACAGTCACCAGATCTCAATCCAATAGAGCATCTTTAGGATGTGGTGGAACGGGAGATTCGCATCATGGATGTGCAGCCGACAAATCTGCGGCAACTGTGTGATGCCATCATGTCAATATGGACCAAACTCCCTGAGGAATGCTTCCAGCACCTTGTTGAATCTATGCCACGAAGAATTGAGGCAGTTCTGTAGGCAAAAGGGGTCCAACCCGTTACTAGCATGGGGTACCTAATAAAGTGGCCGGTGAGTGTATATATATATATATAATTATACTATTAGTATCACAAATTAAAATGGAGAAGATGTGTGAACGCCCTCTTTTGGTGCTTGCTGTCATTGCATTTATCCCAAATCACCAAGTCAGGTGACATATAGATAGAGAGAGGATGCAAAAATGAAACATTTTAAAGGCATAATGCTAGTTATTTTACAGTGTATGTATATATGTATTTTTGTAAATCTTTTTAAATATATATCTCTATTTATTGTATATTTAGAGTTAATGAATTTGTTGAGTCCATTGACTTAATATCCCTGTTATTAATTTTATTCATTAATTCTTAGTATTTTTCAAGCGAGTTAGTTAGTCCGTTGTCCCATGAAACATTAAGGCATTTTTCAAGCATAATGTTTTCGATAACTAAAACCATTTACTTAAATATTGTATCATTTTAGTTTACAAACTAAATAGTTGTATATTTAAAATTGGCTTAGGAAATCATAATGAGCACTGACCCTTAAATTGTAAAATATAAAATGATTGTGAAACTAGACCTTCATATTAACATAATTTTACATAGCATGCAGTGTCTGTACTGTGAGAAGACATTCAGAGACAAAACCACCTTGAAAGATCACATGAGGAAAAAGCAGCATCGACGGATTAACGCCAGAAATAATGACTACGATCGCTTCTACATCATCAATTACCTGGTATGTCCGTGTATTTGTTTCTAGTGTGTTTCTCACCTGAACAAATAAAGTCCCATATGAAATATATTTCGCTGTTTACACAATTGCAGGAGTTGGGGAAGACGTGGGAGGAGGTGCAGTCTGAAGATGACAGGGAGATGTTTGAAGATGAAGATGAGTAAGTTGATCTTCAAACGCTTTTTGTCACATTTTCAGTTTTATTTTCTCATTCCTGATATCTCCGCAGCGATTGGTCGGACTGGCAGGCCCATCCTGTGTGTGCCGTGTGTCTGTTTTGTGAGCAGCAAGCGGAGACAATGGAGAAAATGTACACACACATGGAGGTAAATTATAGTTGAGTGCTTCTAAAAAGTATTCCACATGTATTTTTACATCAGCATCATTAATATATTTTTTCTCCCAGGAAACTCATGAATTTGACCTGCACAAATTAAAAACGGACTTAAGTGAGTATAATTGCATGAACAGAGATGTAGGCCTGTTTTTGAGAAGAACCCATGACCACACAGAAGGTCTTGAATGTCATTTGTGTCATTTGTCCAGACCTAAAGTTTTATCTGCAAGTCAAACTTGTGAATTACATCCGCCGTGAGCTTCACCAGTGCCGCTGCTACTGCTGTCAGGAGAAGTTTGAGAGCAAAGAGGAACTAGTGCAGCATCTTGTTAACACAGGTCATGTGATGCAGCTGCCTGAGGTCTCGCATTGGGACCAACCGCAGTAAGTAGCACTTCTTCTCGTGACCATTTCTTTGGTATTTTTATATTGTTTGTTTTTATTACTAAGTAATATAAAATACAAAAAATATTTATATCATTTATTTTAGATTATATGTTTATTATATTAAAGCTACACTGTGTGATTTTTAGGTGAAAAGGTATATGACCATCCAGTGAATAATAGTTTCAGTTCCTCTCAATTCCGATTTCGTTTTAACTCCTACGGTGGCCAATGTAGTCCAAGATTAACATGGCTTCCAGTTCGACCTCGTCCATGAGTGTTAACTCAAACATAAACGCGAAAGGCGAAGCTTGAATTAACGGGTATGCCCCTCTTTGGCTAATGTACTTTCAAGATGGAGGGGCAACATGGCGACCGACATTAGAACCCCTTACCCGTATGTATTTTCAATGGCATATTATACACTCACGAGAATACTTTATTACTTGAACGAAGTAAATATACATTAACAGCAAGTGCTTGGGAGCACTTCGACTTGGCTAGTTAATGAACTGGGCCAGTTAAGTGCTATCAAAGTGTCGTGCGCACAGCGACTGATGCACGCACTGAGAGAGGTATGTATCAACTCGTCTTAGTTAAGGGAATAACAAAAACAGTGGAGTATCCCTTTAACCGAACGTTACTGACGGACTGAGAACAGAGGTGCTGCAACAATGTAAAATATATGAAAAATAATGTTTGTTTTTTTTACATTCAAGTAGACCCCAAAACAAAATCAAGACTTTGTAAAAGGGCATAATATGGTCTCTTTAAAATATGTGCTGTTTTCCCAGATACTACTTTCCTACGTACGAGAACGACGCACTTCTTACAGCTCTGTCGGACAGCGAGAGCGAATCTGAGGGTCCAAATCACACTTCTGAAGTTCCTGTTATTGCTGAAGACATTTCAAACCTGAAGGTCTTAAAACAGAATAGTGTGCTTGGTAAACTTCTCAAAGACAGGGGCGGCTCCAGCTAAAGATGAGAGAATCATGTGCAAAGGATGTTCCAAATTGTTTCCAATGTAAAAATGAATATGTTTAGTTTATTGATTATTCAGTTATATTGAATTCTTGCATCGTGAAAATGAAGTCAAATAAAGTATTTATTTACATATGCCATCAGTGGATCATTGGAAATCCTAATCAAAAGGATTTTAAAATATTAAGCGTTGCATTTTTGTTTCGGAATTTTGGCTTATGGCTGGATAGTGCATTCAAGTAGTATTGGTACTATAAATATGAACATGTGCTTTAATAAAGATATTGCCAGAATAGTCTACACACAACACCTTCACTGTAATGTCCATACACAGGTCCATTAAAAGATTAGTTCACTTTTCAAAAAACTTTTGCTGATAATTTACTCACCCCCATGTCATTCAAGATGTCTTTCTTTCTTCAGTTGAAAAGAAATTAAGAAATTAATGAAAACGTTTCAGGATTTTCTCCATATAATAGACTTCAGTGGGAACCAGGTCGGTTCAAGCTCCAAAAGAAACTCTTTCCAAAAGTTCACACTGCAAACTTGTTCAAATGGCTTTAAACGATACCAGACTACGAATAAGGGTCTTATCAAGCGAAACGATCGCTCATTTTATAAATAAATAACAACGTTCAAGTTTTATAAGCTTAAACGCTCGCCTTGCTCTGTTCTGTAACGCACTCCTGTTCGAACTCCTTCATCAAAATGAACAAATCTTTTTCCGAGTCATTTGGTTCATTCGGCGAAAGAAAACGAACGAATTGATTCAGAAAAAAGATTTGTTCATTTTGATGAACGAGTTCGAAAAGGAGTGCGTTACAGAACAGAGCAAGGCGAGCGTTTGAGGTGATAAAACTTAAACTTTGTTATTTATTTATAAAATGAGCGATAGTTTCGCTTGATAAGACCCTTATTCGTCGTCTGGTTAGTCTTAAAGCCATTTGAACAAGTTTGCAGTTTGTACTGAAGTCTCTTTTGGAACTTGAACCGACCTGGTTCCTACTGAAGTCCATTATATGGAGAAAAATCCTGAAACGTTTTCATTAAAAACCTTAATTTCTTTTCGACTGAAGAAAGAAAGACATGGACATCTTGGATGACATGGGGGTGAGTAAATTATCAGCAAAAGTTTTTTGAAAAGTGAACTAATTCTTTAAGAATAGTCAGCAGATATTCAAAAACAATATTAAATCAAATTATAGAAGATTCGTTTACAATATATCAGTATGCAAAATATCAGAGTATAGTTTATACTCTCAAACACACTGTATAATGTTTATGACTACGAATCAGAACAAACAACTTGAACCTGTTGCGAAATCTGCGTGAGGAAATCTTTCACCCTCACGTGAAATTCACGATGGCATATCAGGTATTCGCTTAACAATGGTACTGTACATTTGACAGCACCTTTAGTGAATCTGCATTTTATAGTATTTTTTTTAATATCTGTCGGGAGAATAAAACAATTGCTCTTTCAAACTCTTTTATTCATATCAAACTCATTCTCATGTCTGATTTCATACACGCAAACAATCATTGAAATCATCCCAGCATCTCGTTATTTATTCGAAAGTTTCTTTAAACGCTTTAGACCCTTTCGTAGTTATTAAATCAATAAATATTGCATATTTCACTCTTTTTGGTGAGGACTAATCTTCCACAAGGCACTTCAGAACATGTTACCTGTCTTGTCCGTAATAGAACCGCTATAAATACTAGCAACACACAATATTAGTCAAATATTAACTAAATGAGACCAACCAAACATAAAAAAATTCAATTTATAAAGGGCAGTAGAAAATCTTGTTTTGTATAAACAAATTAAACAAATACATCCATACAAATACACTTAGACAGATCTGAATGTGTGGGTTATTATAGTGTTAAACGCACGCAGTGTCCCTTGTATAGACGACAAATATAAGGCTGTGCTTTGTTTAGTGCAGTTAAGAAGAGGCAGGTTTCACACTGTGCTGCTGGATTTTGTTCTGCATTCAACTGTTCAGTGCTGATACATTCACAATTTAGAAGTTTTAAAGCTAATAATCTTGAAAACTAGTTATAATGAGAAGTGATACAATGGCAGTGGGAGTTGGAAAGCTGTAACAGCTGAAATGGTTAGTGGGTGCAATGCTGTTAAGCCCATCAGTAACATATTGCATATAAGAATATGTGGATCTAATAAAAAGTATCTCTAGGTCAAACTTAACCCCCATTGTCAAAAGGAAATTATTCATTTTGCATAAAGAAAATAAAGCCTATTTTAGGATCATTTTTTATTATTATTTTCATGGAAGTTAAGAATAGAAATCCCCATTTATTTTTATTTTGTGATATTTCTCATTGCATTTTTTTCCTGTAGTAATCTTAGTACATGTTGAATAATTGTAACTATTTTAAATACATTTTAAATAAGAATTAGCATTATATAAAATAATTTGCATTATGGCAGTGACATCTTTCATTTATAATTTATCATTTTCATGTAATCATATGATTTTTTTCCTGTATTAAACAATTTTGTGTAGGTTGGATATTTTATGTAATATAAACATTTTTTAAATATTATTATTTTTTAAATCGAATAGATTTTACGCATAGTAATTACGGGGATTTATAACTAAATAAAATTTTATTTTATTTTTTTCCAGTTCGGTAATAATGACCTAAAAGTATTTCAAACACGATTAATTTAAAAGTATTTCTTTATGCAAAATCTGTCTACCTTTTGATTATGAGATGATCTATGACCCTGACATTTCACCCTTGCAGACTGATGAATTTGTTTAGAAACCAAAATGCCATTTTTGTAAATTACGTCGGCCAATTTTTAGCTATTCTTTACCCTCACAAACACACACATGGAGTCTTTTCACACCTGAGATTTCATAAATTGCTGCTCTGGTCCACACAACTTAAAGCTGCCGTAGGCGAGCGTCACCTGACCATGTCTGCTTACGGTACCGTCACACTCTCAGTCCCGTTTTACGATTTAACCAGCTTGAAACCCTGGCCTGTGTCAAGCACCGCAGGCGGGAACCATGTGAGTTTGATCCTTCGGAGCAGCCGAACACAATAGCTGCAAACCCAAAACAGGTTCAACCCGCCGCACCAGTGGGCGAGCTGAACCACAGGGTAAGTCAAGCGAGGGAAGTAGAGTCTCCAGTGCCGGGTGACGTCGCTATCCGAGGGCAGGTGAAGCTTGTAGTCACTCCAGAGTCTGGAGATGCCATAGGCAGCTCGGACGGACCGCCCACGATTGGACCACCGAACAATGCTGTCAGGGTTGCAGTTAAAATCGACCCACTGACAGGTGAAGTCCCCGAGCTGAGGCGTGTCCTGGATCTCCGGGTCTGTGGGGCTAGAGAGCACTGCCCCTTGAACCGCAACATAAAGTCCCTCGATTTTCTGCACCTCCTTCACCCAGGGGAGTGAGTTGTCGGTGTCGAGAATAATGATGAGGCGGGAACAGGATCCGGCGTTCTTCTCCCTCCAAAGCTGCACAATCTCATCTAGACGCAAAACGTCGCCACCTGATTCAATAAAAAGGGGGGAAATGCATTTAAGATGTCATCAGAGTTTGGCTAAACTCTATATGCATTTATCATTTTGAATGTATATATTATGTAAATAGTATGCACATTTTATTGTCAAATCAACATCCACATCATATTTCTAAACAAAATCCAAAGAAAATAGCATGATCTGTGTGTGTGTGTGTGTGTGTCTGATATAGATATAATGTACATGTATGTATATGTGTATATGTGTATGTATATATATATATATATATATATATATGAAGACTTTTAAATGCAAAAGCCTGTAAGTGCCATCTGAAATTTCCTTCTAAAATTTGCATTTTTATCAAGCTTGTATATTTAGGTTCAGTAATTTCACTTCAATGACAATCAATAGGTAATTTTCATTGCCATTAAAGTGAAATAACTAAACATAACCATACAAGCTTGATAAAAATTATCTAGAAGAACATTTCAGAGGCTTTTGGATCTGAGGTAGTCATATACATCATCCATCTATATACACAATTAAGCTAATTTTCTTCTGTAACAAATTTTTTTATTTATAAATATATTTTTTTGGTTTAAATTGTAAAATGTTTATACATCATGGTTATATTTGCTGTAATACCTGTCATCTTTTTCTGATTCTAATATATACATACACTGTAAAAATGAATATGATTTATCTAATCAAACAAATTGTGGCAACAGATTACAAGCAATATTATTAATTAAATGTAACAAATTAGTATTGAGTAATAATTAATCAAATTAATTCCTTAAAAGTTAACCATTTAAAATGACTAAAACTTACAACAACCAAAAAAAAAAAAACATAAATTGAAGTCACCATTATGGTGATCGGTGTTTGTTTTAGGTTTGTTTTAAATTACGTTTTTCTCCTTCAGTGATTCTGCTTGTTAACATCAGGTGTCTTCAATGTTGGCAATTTTAAAATAAAGAGTTCTTAATTAATCTTTGACGTCTGTCTGATAGTGAGATATTTTTGTAAATTTTTTTGGTGTAAACTTTACTCATTTTAAATGGTTAACTTTCAAGGAATAATTTGATTAATTTTTACTCAATTCTAATTTGTTAAATTTAATTAATAATATTGCCACAATTCTATTGATTAGATAAAGAATATTCATTTTTACAGTGTATACAAATGTTTTTCCTCACATATCCAAATTTATTTTCATTACTATAATACCGTAAATAAAATATAATTTTAAATAAAAAATATAAATAAATTAAATTAAATATAATTATTTTTCAAATACACTAATATTAATAATTTTTTTTAACTTTTACGGTAATGAGAATTGAAGGAAAATGCATTTATTTTTTAAATGTTAAATGGTCAATATTAGATTTAATTATTATTTTTTGGGGGACTAAAGGTGATTGTTCTTGAGTCAGAACTTGTGATATTCACCCAGATGTCTGTTTCCACAGGTAAAAAGTGATGTAAAGGATTGTCCCACCTGCTAGAGCCCACTCTCCACTGCGGTGGGTGTGGCCACTATAATAGAGCACGTAGGTGTCGTGTCGTGGGCCGTCAGCCGTGTGCGCCTCCATGAATATGCGGAGCTTGGCTTGCAGGGCTTCCAGACACAAGCCGCTCGTGGAATAATCACAACCATAGGTCTCAATCATGTGATGAGAGAAGAAGCGTTGCACGTTGTTCAGCATCCCTGTGGATCGCAAGTTGAGCTCGTGCACATGCGCCGGGGGCAGGAGTGTGGGCTGACCATCTGGGCTGAGAGAGAAAGAGAGGACGAGGTAAAACACTGACCCTCTGTGCAAGTTACTAAGTAATCAGAGTAGCAGAAGTATTCAATGTCAGTGTATATTTGGACAGTACCTGCAATAGTTAGTAGGAATCACCACAGCATAACCAACACAGGTTCCACCAAGACTGTTTCCCAGCTCATGGAAGAGGCCGTGGGCTAGTGATTCAAGTGGCAGGACCAGCAGAAACAAGGCAATAAACAGACTGTTGGACGGCTGTAGGAGAGGGAAAAATACATTTAAGACTTTCAAAGAAAATCAACATTCTTATTTTAAGGCAGATATTTCGACAAAGCAAACTTACAAAATATTTTGCAGTATGACTGAATGCCTTCTGAAATGGCTTGATGACACAATGCCCTTTTTTATAGATCTATTAGTTTATTAAAAATACAAATCAAAAGTTTGAGGTCAGGAAGCTTTTTAAGAATTCCTATTTTAATACTCTTATTCAGCAATTATGGATTAAATTGGTTTCATAAGATTAAATAGAAAGTCATAAGATTTCTATTTTCAGCAGAAATATTTTCAATATTTCAACAAATAATAATTATCATTTAATAATATGAGCAGCAAATCTATATATAGAATGATTTCTGAAGGAATAAGCTTTCCATTAGAGGAATACATTACATTAAATATTGTAAAATAGAAAAAAATATTTTAAATTGTAAAAAATTTTCACAATATCACTGTTTTTACTGTATTAAGACACTTTAAGATAAGCTTGTTTTTAGTTTCTGAATTAAAATGTATTTTTTAAAGATAAAAATTACTTTGATTCCAAAATTTTACATTTCTTTGAAATAAATTATATATTTAACAAAATTGCATTACCAATATTAATAATTGATTCACTAGTAGGCTCTTATAGACCAATGTCATGTGATGTGACTTGTCACTTCTAAAAAGAATGTATGATATTTATTAAATAATAATTTTTAAATAATAAAAAATATTTAAATTAGATATTTAAATAATTATTTCAAATATTTAAATAATAATAAATAAATACAAATTATATGTACCTTAAAATATTTTTAAAACTTTATTGTAAGTAACGAGCTTCACTCACATGCTTTCAAGGTGTAAGGGAAATATGTTATTCATTTTTTAAAGGCATTATATGAAATGTTTTTAATATAATTTTCAAGAGACATTAAACAACACAAATGAAACCAACCATAAATACAAGAACTACATTTCTAAGAACTTGGCACAAAGATTTTCATAGTAAATATTACCTGCCAACCCAGAGCCCCCAGTATGATGGTGGACATCAGGCTGAAGAGCACCAGGCGTTTTGAGATGAGGCAGAAGTGTCGCATCCCCTTAGATGCCATGACCCTGTCCAGTTCTCCAGCCTCTGATGTGTGCACCATGCACATCCGCTGACAGTCACTCAGCTTACTGTGAAAACCCCACAGCGTGACGAGGGAAAACCAGGTGGCAGATGATCCAGAAAATAGTGAATGCTGAGAGACCCGGGATGAGCAGGTACCACCGATCAAGATCTTCTCATCTTCAGAGCGGCGATGACCAGAAACATCACCTCGACGATAACCAGAGGAAGAAAGAGTTAAGCGTCTCCACAGGCCTCTTCTCGACAGGAGTGGTGACCAGCGTTCAGTGACCGAAAGTCCACTGAAGTAGACGTCCAGGAATGGGTCGCAGGACGAGGCGGCTGAAGAAGCAAGACAGGGCGAAGGGGTTGGTGAACATTCCTAAAGTCTCCTCGAAGAAGAATGCAGCGATCCCGGAGAAGCAGGTCAGGTTTAGGAAGGCCAAGAAGGACTTCATGCGCAAGTCCACGATTACAGCGGCCAAAGCGAGTGTCAGGACTACAAGGCTTATAGATTTGTTGCCGACCAGGGTCGTGCTGGCCACAGCGAAGCCTGTGAGCTCCAGAGCTTCCCTTGAGGTGAGGAACGCAGGTTGATGTCGAGTATAACCGCACATTCTTTCAACCAAAGCCCAAAGGATTCTTATAACCATGCTCGCTATTAACATACAGTTGGCCACCTGTTCCTTGATATCATGCTCTTTGGACGGGACACTTATGAAGCACAATAAACCCAGAAGGAAACCAAACCACAGATGCAACAGAAAGAGGCTGACGCTCTCCATGCCGAAATAATAGTGGAGAATGCAGGCAATCCCCAGAACAAAAAGGCCCAAAATAAAAATGACCAAGATGATAGTGTCTGCGGTTTTCTCCCATTGTACATAAATCCCCAGGCAAATGGCCACCAGGGAGGTCAGACTGGACAGATATCCGAGGGTGACGGATGGATGACCATGTGCTGACCCCTTTGTTGGCTTCATCCAGCTGGGTCATCGCAGCGATAAAGGAAGTGGCTCAAGCAATACTTGAGCAGCTTGCACATCGCTGCTGAGTTAAAACTCCCACAACTACTGAAAAATTAGCGTCACGAGTGACGCAAGTTATTACGTCACAATGGTAAAAAAAATATTAGTGGCATTACCATTCATCAAAACGGATGTTGTGGTGTGGATTTGAGGTACTAAATCGTGACATTTTAGGTCAAACGTCAAAGTAGCATCTATAATCAGAAAGTGGATTATCAATATCCACCTGTTACTGCTGAATAAACCGAGCTATTCAACTCAAGGTCATGTTATAGTGACTAAAATTAAGACGTGAAATAGATGTGACAATGTTAAACTGCTTGAAGGCTATACAATAAAATACATATAAGAGCAGAACGGTTTTAATGTGCTGTCAGTCTGAATTAGGCGAGCAGATTCCAGTCTATTTACCGGCATCAGAAAGTTGTCTGAATGTGTTGTTTCTCTACATTAGGAGAGTAAAAGCGATTAAATCAAAGATAAAGAAACACGACAGCAGATATGCAAGTCATTAGGTATGTCGTTAGAAGAAAAACAACTGAAACTGGGGTAATTTGTCGCAAAATATCCTCGAACCAACGTCAAAACTTCACCCAGCGTCCGCCATATTTGCACGGTTTTAAGCCGCTACGGAATCCCTGACAGGACAAACGCGTCCATTATTCTCACAGTGAAACGAGGGTGAATGAAGTATCACGTGATCCTTCAGAAATCATCATAGACATATACATGTCTATGATAAATCATTATGATTTGCTGCTCAAGAAACATAATTATTATCAATGTCGATATCAGGTTTACTTAATAATTCTTAATAAAAAATATGATACTTTTCAGGATTCTCTGATTTAAAAAAATAGAAAGAACACTATTTATTTGAAATAAACAATCTCGATGTAACATTACAAATGACTTTACTGCCACTTTTGATCAATTTTATGCAAACTTACAGAGTAAAAGTATTATTATTATTATTTTTTTTATCTTACTGACATCAAACAGTAGTGTAACTTATTTAAGAACTGGAATGAAATCGCACTACAATCAATATTTAAAATGTATTCTGTCAGAAATTAAATGCATATGATCCTACATGACAAGTAACATAGGCAAACGAAAGACCCAAGAGAAGGCAATGAAAACCTTTATTTATAAAAGATGAAATGACAATAGTTCTCACAAACAGCCCGTTCCTGTGGAGTCAACCATCTTAACACTGATAAAGAAAATCAATCATGCAAACAGTAGATGGGGAAGACAAATATGTTTGATATGTGAATGTTTGAACACACCACCAAGTAAACATTTTAATACAAAGATTTTTTTTCCAAGTTTTAAAATATTTTTTCTCTGACTTATAAATTGAGTACAGACTAAAGAACACCTTTAAACGCTATTGCTAATAGGGCAGTATTGTTAGTAATTTATCCAGGAGCTGGTTAATTCGCTGAAAGTATGTACTGTAACTGTTTATTGTGGGACAGAAAATTAGCTTACTTTCAAATGACAATCAGTAGCCTGTTCTTGCATCCACTCCATATAATCACAAATGCAAAAATACAATTTGGGTTTGAAGGCACCTTGAGAGGATTTTTTTTCTGATACCCTGAAAGATCACAATTTCCCATTTAAAATCTTTCAACACTCATATTTGGCACCCCACAACACATTTAAAGTGCCCAACACCAAAACTTCACATTGATACTTCAACAGAATCCCAATGTACATCTCATCACACTTCTTCAGGAGTAAAGACTCATCACAGCATATTCTCATATCATCAGGTTAACCAATTGGTAACCACATCAATACAATAGAAAACAGTGCCTAATATCAGTTACTCAGTATAACTACCAAGTTATACTGATATGGGGAATTTTTGACCATTTATGATTATGAACGTATTGCTATTCTAATGAAGTGCTGATGTCAATCTCGATATTTTGCCAACCCTACGGAAGGTGTAATCGAAAAACGTGCAAATATGTGCTTGGACATTTAATATAGTGTTTTTAAGAACCTGGAGTGAATAAAAAAGCAGCAAATTCTGCAATTACAAACACAGGAGCTAAAACATACAGTGATACGCAACAATCTTTTGATAGTACTTCCAATAAACTGTTTGTGAAACATTTGGCAAAGTACTTTCCAAACTTTTGTACCTTAAAAGTTCTATTTTATAATTGAAAGTGGGAAGCTGAAATAATATACTGAAGAACTCAATTAGATATTATACACCAGATTACGATACAGAATAAAGACGTAAAGCAACTGAAGGTTTCGAGAGTAAACAGTCAAGAGTAAACAATCATCCTACTCGAAAGTCACATTATGGCAAAATGCACAAAACTCTAATCTGTTCCACACTACATACTACTGACAAGTTATTGGATAGTACTGGTTATAATAGCGGTTTGATCGCAAGATTAGAAACATGTTACCACAACACATGCATCCAATCCGGTCACCTGTAAGATTGTTTGTTCTGAAAATCTACGACTACTTCGCTTGATTTGTACCTTGTTGAAGCGAGAAATCCACATTCACAGTTACAACGCCACATAACCAAACACGCACAAGTTCTGCAGACACCTAAAATGCTACAAATATCATTGATAAAGGCTATTCCGAAAAGTTGAACAGATGGCTGAAATCTCCATCCAAAATGTCCAGTGGAAACTTGTTGAGAATCAAACCATTAAAGGGTTAGTTCACTTTTTTTTCGTCATTTACTCACCATCATGTTGTTCCAAACCTGTATGACTTCCGTTACGTTAATGTAAAAGAACTGGTTTTGTCTTTACAATAAAAGTCAATGGGGTCCAAAACAGCATTGTTTTGGACCCCATTGACATTCATTGTGTGGACATAAAAACTCATAAGTCATGAGTTTGGAACAAAACGAGAATTTTTTCTATTTTGCCGAAACTATCCCTTCAAGAAATACAACTGAAAAAGTATAACACAGTAAAGTAACTCCGGTCAAAAGATATGACACCGGTGATAACTACGCAAAAGTTGTATCTTACGCTGAGCACGTAAATGTTTATCTAGTTGACGGCCATTCTGAGTGAGAAAACAGCCAAAGCGGATGAGCTAAATCGTCCTCAACCTGATATCACGCAGCTGCTTCTGTTACAAAACCAAATCACTTCTATTTCTAAGTTAAGATTGTTTAGTGTATATTTGTGTTCAAAGGGATGTCTTGCACGCTCTTAAAAATCAACGCCCACTTAAACGTCCTCATTCACTCTGTGCAAATTTTTTGCTGCTTAAAAAGGGGTCAAGTGCACAAACAGCAGAGCAATTTTGGCAGCATGATGGTAAGGTACTAAATATCAAGAGGGGCAGTAAACAAGTTCAGCTCTGGAGCAAAATAGGGTCTTCCAGCTCGTGGAAGGGCGCCGAGCTGCTCTGGCTCTCGCCCGAGTCCGAAATCGATATGGCGTGTCCGGCAATTCCGCGAAGCTACACGCCGACACGTCGTCCTCGAAATCAGAGCGCGGAGGCTCGTCAGCAATCTGTAAATCCCTCCTCGTCGATCGTGTCTGAAGTCCTGCGGGATGTAAAGCATCTCCGGGTAGTTGCGGCTGACCAGGGTCGCTGCTGGTGGTGGACGACACCTTGCGGAAAGCGATCAGGTGCATGTGGGAGAACTTGACGTATTTGTAGCGCTTGAAGCCCAGGGACTCCACTGCAACCCGCCAGCTACGCATCATAAGCGCATGCCGGCCCTGGTGGGAGGAGTCAGGGGTGATGATGAGGAGGAGGCCGTTCAGAGGTCAGAAGTTCATGCGCTTTCTTGCAGCAGAGCCAGCGCTGCGATAGGGCGAAGGGAAGTAGGAGAGAAGCAGGGAGAAGACCACCACGTGAAACAGTTGGGCAGGTAAAGTGTCAATGGGGCCGCGCAGATGCCGCAGGAAGGCGTCCAAGGCGTCGCTGGCCAGTTGCAGAGGCTGCTGCAGCTGCAGGTTAAGAAAGTCGCATTTGTAGACGCTCTGTAGCCATAAAAAGGACAAATGGGGAAAGGAGAATCAGAACATTTCACTTTATTATGCAGGATAGGTAAAATTTGGATCAAGGATAAAGATAAAAAAAAAAATCTTTTACATATCTAGTAAACAGTAAGTTCTTAGAAACCTAATCTTCATATTAGAGCCCGACCGATAAAGGATTTTGAAGGCCGAATACCGATACAAATATTTTTTAGTTTTAAAATCCGATATATCGGCCGATATTTTTTTATTTCTTTTTATAGTAACATAGTTACTTGTAGTTATTTATGATTTTTAACTAAAATAATATGATAAAGCATTTTAAAAAGAAACTTGTTTCTTTTATCGTCACAACAGAACAGAGGAACATCAAAATATATTAAAGTTCTGATAAATAAAATAATAATTAGTCCCTACATTGCCTTATAAGCTACCTTATTATTACAATGTCAGCTTGCTTATTTACCTGCACTTTTGTAATTCTTTCCATCAAGATATAGCAAACCATTTTCAATCTTCAGTTGCTGCCTGCCCCCAAAACCTACTATTTAGAGATTCTAAATCCTTTACAGAACGACAGTTGCACAAGATACGTTTGATACTTTTTTTCCATGTCTAAATGTTCACTCCTCACAAGTCTAACTTACATTTTGCAATGCAGGAACTGTAACTGAGAGATATGCTAGTTATAAATACAGTAATCATTATTTTATTTAGGCAGAAAAAGTTCATTGTGGTTTCTAAGCTCATTAATGTTAACGTTAGCGGTCTTCCAGTGATGATAGGCATTAGCTAGCTTTGTGGTTCAGCTAGTCTATGATGAGCCATAATTTAGCAGACAGTATAATGTCATACTGCAAATTGTAAAACATACATTTTCAATGTGACAGGCTGAAGGAGAGATGATTGAAGCATGTTTTGTCCGTTTTTATTTTATTTTTGAAATAATCATTTATCGGCCATTATAACTGCCGATACCGATAGTTTGGAAAATGCCTAATATCGGCCGATAAATAATTGGTCTGGATCTACTTCATATACATGTTGGATTTAAAAAACAACAGACTAATTCCTAACATTAAACTGAAGCTCTGTTCTATTCCTGATGTACTACATATGAAGAACAAGGATATGCAACGGTCGCTCTATCTGGCTTCATCCAGAATAGATACGGTGTAAGAAAAAAACGGATAATTGAATCACTAAACTTTAGTTAGGATAGATGCCATATTTAATTTGTTGAAAATTTGTTGAAAATCTATTAGACAGAAGTAACATCCGTTCAATAGTTTCATTCAAATTTTTAAAAAGAGGTCTATAGTCTCATATAACTTTAAGAAACACAAACCTCAACTGCTGGCACAATGTCGATACCGACAGTCAGAAACTCATCAAACTTCAGGAAGGGATTGAAACAGCTGCCCACATCCAACAGTCGTATCCTCCCAAGCTGGAACACTGAGCGGTTACTAAGGATAAATAAAAAGAGGATTTAGTCAATGAACTAATGTAGAAATGTAGAAAATCTTTGTGGATTCGCAGTGGTAAAGTTGTCATTGTAGAGCACCTTGGAGAGGACGATTGTGGTAGAGAGTTTCCAGATGTGTTATTTTCAGCTGTGGCATGCTTAGTGCTCTTCTCATCCTTTTCCAGCACTCGCCTCATCCCTCCATCCTGGAAGTACTCCTGACAAACACTGTGGCAAGAGATTTAACAAGCAAATAAATGGATAGATATCCAGGACAAAAAATCTCTTGCAGAAGCTCTGCTACTAGATTTATTTATGGAGAAGAGAGAACGATTTTACTGGCGGTTTTCTTCCATGCCTGAGCTTTCAATGATGTTACCGAAAGGGTGAAGCTGATTGGTTGATTCTCGTCACATGACCTGCGGTGCATTTGCGGCATTCTTAAAAGTTTTTCATCTCACTGTGGCGTAGACGTGCTTGGTAATTTGAGTGTGTCGCAACGTTTTATCGTGAGCGCACTAACTTTTCATTGTGAGCGCAACCGACAACCAAAATCGTCAGGAAATTTTAATAGGTTTCAATTTAAGATCAGTAACAGTAAGGAATGTCAAATAGAAACGGAAAACACGTCAATTGTAATGAAGACAGTTTCATTCTCACCTTAATAGTTCAAAACGTTCTGGGAAAACTTTTTTAAAAAGTCGTCAATATGCTATATAATATTAGGATGCGTAATGCAAAAGTAGTTGACTTTTAAAAAAACTTTTGCTGATAATTTACTCACCCCCATGTCATCCAAAATGTCCATGTCTTTCTTTCTTCAGTCGAAAAGAAATGAAGGTTTTTGATGAAAACATTCCAGGATTTTCTCCATATAATGGACTTCAATGGGAACCAAACAGTTCAAGGTCCAAAAGACAGTTTCAGTGCAAACTGCAAACTGTTCAAAGGGCTTTAAACGATTCCAGACGATGAATAAGGGTCTTATCAAGCGAAACTATCACTCGTTTAAAAAAAATAATAACAAAGTTTAAGTTTTATAAGCTCAAATGCTCGCCTTGCTCTGTTCTGTGATGCGCATTCGTGACTCTCCTGTTCGAACTCGTTCATCAAAATGAACAAATTTTTTTTGTGTCATTTGGTTGAGTCAATGAACGAAATGAACGAATTGACTCGGAAAAAGATTTGTTCATTTTGATTACCCTTATTCATCGTCTTGAATCGTTTAAAGCCCTTTCAACAGTTTGCACTGAAACTGTCTTTTAGACCTTGAACTGTTTGGTTCCCATTGAAGTCCATTATATGGAGAAAATCCTGGAAAGTTTTCATCAAAAACCTTAATTTCTTTTCGACAGAAGAAAGAAAGAGATGGACATCTTCAATGACATGGTGGCGAGTTAATTAACAGCAAACGTTTTTTTTTAAAGTGAACTAGCCCTTTAATGTAAACAAGTCGCATACTGCATTCATTCAATCAAACACAATGACACAATAAATAAGCAAATAAAGATATGAACTCAGGGTTTAGGAAGGTTAAGTGTGAAAGTCACCTTATGAACACCCAATATTCATTGTGAACCCCAGGTAAATTCTGAGCAATGTGAAACGTGTAACAAGATAACCCAGGATTCTGTTAAACCATGGTTAAGAATGACCCAAGGTTAACTATTTCAAATGTGAAAAGCCCTAAAAAGTACCAAATCAGTTTCTCAACATAAAACAATGACCATCAACAGCCGTACCTGCGGCACCACTCGATGCGTCCTCCGCCCTCGCATTTATTCGCCCAGTGGTTGTCGGCCAGGTTCTTCATGGCCATGGCATACTCGCTGAGAGTCTGCTCGTCTTCACAATGCTCGCGCCATATTTCTCGAAATCTCCCACTGCATTCAAAGAGACAAAACAGAGAAGTGTACGGTCACGCCACAGGGTTGATAGTTCTGCACAGCATAACTAGTGTAAACATTCTTACAAAGCCTACTTTCTGAAGTCAGCTGACGTCAGTGGTTTCTCTAACCCCTAGCCTCCAGCGGCTCACAAAACACTGTCCGGTTTCTTCAAAAACTCCAAGCCAAGCTCAAAAGTACTGTATCATCAAAGTGTTTGTGCTGATTCACAGTCACACACACTTCAAAAACTTGCTGATAACGTCAATGACACCAGAAGGCAACCACTACCCAAAAAGATTGCTTTGGGGGAAAGAACTGACAAAAAGTGAGCCGTCCCATGAAAGAGTGAAAAATACAGGGCTTATTAGATTTACAGAGAATAAGACAAACAAGGGAAGAGAAGCGTTGTTACATATGAATACTGCAATCCAATGCCAAGAAGACCAGATCACGCCTTCCTTATTAACCCATCACGGGGTCTAGTGAATAGACTACTGTGTGTGGGATTTATAGCGCTGCTCATCCCTCTCGGGCAATACCGAGGAAGATTCGATAAAAAACTCAACAACAAATTTTAAGTCAGATATAAAGGTGGTGGTATCGCCACATCAGGTTCTGCTTCCTGTGGAACTGTTTGCAGGCAAAAAATATAACATTTCATAATCTCCTCCTACTCTCTACTGTGTCATAACCTGATGATGGGCATGATAACCTTTTTGAATAATGCTCATTGCAGCATAAGATGGGAACATGATATGTAACTACATCCTCACAATAAATTACTTCTGGTCTATCAATACATTTCTCAAGATAATATTTTCACAGAAACGTGCATTCATTTTTAGGGAGTGGGGCTAGAAGACATAGTAAGAAGCACTATCCACAAATTGGGTACAAAATATGGCCTTGTTTTTTATTGTCAGAGACAGGAGGTGCTTAAAGGGATAGTTCACCCAAAAAACGTAACTCATTTGGTCACCCTCATGACGTTCCAAACCTGTCCGACTTCTCTCTTCTGTGGAACATAAAAGAAGATATTTTGAGAAATGTCTCAGCATTTTTTTGTGGCCATACAAATGGAAGTCAATAGTAACAAACATTCAGAATATTGTTTGTTCCACACACAAAAAAAAAGAAAGTCATTCAGGTTTTGAACAACAATTTCATTTTTGGGGGGTGAACCATCTGTTTAATCTTCAGAAACCCTCTTGGGAGTTTAAACTATATATTATTAATTTTATTTTATATTAGTTTTCTAAAGGATTTGCAATGTTTACAAACCTGTTGCAGAAACTGCATTGTCAAAACTGTTTAAAATGTGATTAAATATGAGTAGTATTGATGTTTTCTTGAAATAAACAATAAATAGCATTAGCAAAGAAGGGATGCAAATGTATGTCAACTGAGGGAAAGGCTAGATTATGCAAAAAAAAAAAAAAAAAATCAAGTTTTACACCATAAGTACTTTTGATAAAAGTGCCGTTGTCACACTAAAAAACGAAACAGGTACAACAGATCTAACTCTCCCAAACTGCAATTCATCTATTGCTACCTACCCTTTTGTTTAGTTATTGTACATGTAATATTTTCATCCATTAATCAAGTGTTAAAGGTAGTGTGTGTGTGTGTGTGTGTGTATATATATATATATATATATATATATATATATATATATATACACACACACACACTTAAAATAGGTCAAATGTCCATTATGTATCATAAGTGCTTTGAATCATAATAAAAATAGTACATTGATGAATAATTGACAGGAAAGAGGTTAAAAAGGCGTGTCGTCTGTACGTTCAAGTTGTTTATGCTTTCAAACACAGTCATCATATCTATGAAGTGCAAAACAGGAACAGATGAACGACCCTGCACAATTTTGCTGACTAGTCTAAAGTCGTGGTGCAGCAGACAGACAGACAGACAGACAGACAGACAGACAGGCAGACAGAACCTGTTTCAATACCTAATGTGCTGTCTAGCTAAACAGTATACGGGCGTTCAGAACGTTCTATTCGAATGTTTTCAAAATGCTGTCTCTGTATGGAAGCTCTATGTACGTTAGCTCACTAGGTTTTCAGACCCAGCCAAAAACGAGCCATGTATAAAATCAGTTCATGTCAACATGGATGCAACACAAGTTTAAAATAGGATAACGTTTTTTGCTCTCGTAGCGTCACGATTGTAATCCAAGCGTTTAAATATCCGCGTCTCTGCTCAGGCCAGACTACAGACTCTGATCTAGGCTAGGCTACACAGCTACGCATCTCATTCGCAGCCAATACCTTCAATGTATTTCCTGCGGAGTTTTCTGTGCACGCTCTTCACCAACCCCGACAGCTTCTCCTGCTCCTGCTTCCTGGACTGCAGCCCCGTGGGGACAGAGCCGGGGTGGTGCTCGGAGGGATCCAGGTCTGTCTCAGCGCTGCTCTGCAGGTCCATAGTACAGCACTGAGTCTACCGGCGCACCGGCTCCGTCAGTCCGTCAGCACGCACGCACACGCCGCAACAACGCGCCGCCTGATTGCGCCTCTCCAGCGAACGTGACGGAAGCGCACGGCCAATCTGTGAACGCTAACATGAGACGCCTCTGTGCTCTGAAAGGTTGATGAAAGTTAACATATAAATGATAATAATGATAATTATTATTGTGAATGTGATTATTAATAAATTTTTTTATAGTTTTATATTAAAATATTTGTAAAAATATTATTTAGTATTTTTAAATCTTATTTATTATAGTATTATTATTATTATTATTATTATTATATTAATGATGTTTATATATATATATATATATATATATATATATATATATATATATATATATATATATATATATGTGTGTGTGTGTGTGTGTGTGTGTGTGTGTTCTGCTCCACCTGCTCCACCGTGGTGTTCTTCTGCTCCGCTGTGGTGGTCTTCAGCTCTGGGTGGTCTTTAGGTCCGGTAAGGGTTTTATGATATTTTAGACCCCTGTGACTCTTACTGTATGCTCAAAAACAAATGAAACATTAATCAAAATATGTACAGCTAAAAAAAGAGTCTATTTAGGGAGATATGTGGTCAGATTTATTTCTGTGAATTGCATATAATCTGGAGATGATCAGTTTGTTCAATGAAAGCCATTTCAGTGAATGATGTTCACCAATAAATGGACAAGATAAAGACAACTTGAAATAATAACAGGTGCAAAATATTGAATTGCAATAAAAATGCTCTGTTGATTGGACAAAACAAATTTATAAACAATGCAAAAACAGATGAATCCATACATGTTATCTATTTTGAGTACACAATAATGAAATGATGAAAGCTATTGTTTATTTTACATGGTTTATTGATTGTGAGTATAGACACCTGTCTACATACACTACCTGTATTTATGAAACAAATGCTGGTCAGTTTGGAGATGATAAGACCATTGAAACATAAAGGAGGATAACAACCCTTGATGTCTTTTTGTGGAAAGTAGTGTCAAATAGTTTATGACTGTAAACAAACAAGATGACATGTAATGAAACACATAATCATTTATGAACTCTACTAAACTTGTACGACTATGGGAAAATGTTTGTAAAATAATTGCAACAGAAAAATGAATTACTTTGTATCATTTCATATCAGACAGATTTTGACCTTGTGATAGATTTTAAAGTAAAAAAATATATTTTTTACTGCTTTGTATGTGTTAAATGTATAGATCAATTACAATACAGGTAGTTTCTATGAAATTAAAGCTAATTAAATTTCAATATAATGATTTTTCAATACTAATCTTCTATAATATGTCACATTCGAACTCATCCAGTGGTCCTTTAAACATCACTGTTCCAGGCACCATTAGCACATAATCCAACCATGACTACACATATTCACCCTCTTTAATCCCTTGCTGTATGATCAGCTCTGTGTAAAGAGAATTGTTATATGTATGCAAACTTATTGCAATATTGCACATTCAGCTGGACTCAACAAAAGTCTGCCATCATATAAAATCATGTTTTTGCCATTACGAAAATATGTGCGATAAATACCTCCACGAAATCCAAAGCTTTCATACAACAATATTCTTAAAGGAGAACTCCGGCGCAAAATGAACCTTTGGTCTGACTCTAATTACACATTGGTACCTAGTCAACCGTTCTCTGAGATTTGTTTTCATGATAATCGAATGTAAAGAGTTGTATCTCTAAAAACTGTTTTAGCGTATAACGCTCAGTAATGGGGGCATTTACTAAGTAAAAAGAAATCGCTAGTTTATACCACTTACAAGGCTCAAAATAGCCCCACACTAACAGTAACATAATGAGGGTCCATACATGCAAAACGAAGCATTGAGAACTTTGTAAGTGTACAGATCGTTTAATAAGAAGATACGTTATAAAGACAGTTCACTTCATGTATACAGGCAGGAGCCATCTTTGGAAAATAGTCTCGATAAGTCGATCCTCGAACGCCGTTCAGAAGTTCGTGGTTTGACTTGTCGAGTCTGTTTCCAAGATGGCTCCTGTCTGTAAATGTCCCCATTACTAGCATTATACGCTAAACAGTTTTCAGAGATATCTGAAGTTTATTGGTAAGAGGAAAACCCCTTGAGATGTGATCCACATCTATATAGATAAAAATAGATAAAACTCTTTACATTCAAATACCATGAAAACAAATCTCAGTACTGATGTTTTATTAGACCAAAGGTTCATTTTGCGCCGGAGTTCTCCTTTAAAACAAGTATTCAGTTCCACTTTCACTTCTGCTAAGCTATCCAAAAATGTTCATGAGTAAATCACATTCACTGCAATCCTCTTTCACTTTTCCGAGTGTTTTTCAGTGGCTCTTCCTCCCCTTGTCGAAACAGCCAATACACTGTAAGAACATACAGGGCAAAACATGCAACGAAGTCATAATAAAATGCAGCAACCAAAAACACTATCAACAAAAATGTGTATCCGATCAGCCTCGTCATATTATCATAGGACAGAAACTCTTTCCACCACAAGACATTACGGGGAATGACATGCGTAGCTCTTTCCTGCCCAATAATGTACTCAATATTTGTTAAATCTTCTAGGGAACTGTTCAACTGGTCCTCGTCCACAGACTCCGAGATTGAAGGCATAGCTAACGGCCTTCCTTTACTCATTGAAGGTCTTTTGCCGTAACTTCCACTCATTGTGCCTTCTCTGAATACTGACTGCTGTGAATTCCTCAGACTGATCAAGTACAGCTCCATCTCGTCATCAATCTGCGATTCTGTTGAGGTGTTGTCGTCAACATTTTCAAGATCTCTGTTCATTGAGTCTTTCGCCAGGCAATCCATGTTTTCCAGCATTTTGTTCACATCATCAGTAGTGTCCCGATCACTGTTCTCACTTCCACGGCACATACTCTCTTCTTTATCAATAAACTCAATGAGGTCCCAATCCTTCTCCATAGCTTGCACACTTCCACTGAGTTCAGTATCACTCGTTGGAGATGATTCTTGCTGAGATTCCTCACAAATCTCTACTCCACTGTTGAAGTGTCTATCTTGTGTTTCTGAGTCCTCAACTCCACCTAGATTTTCTATTTCATTTAAGTCAATGTGATGTGGTAATGATGTAACATTGCTGGTACTAATAATCTGCTTCTGTTCCTCAGAATCACTTTCAATTGACCGCAAATCATCCTCATCTGCTTGTTGTGTCTTTTCTCTCTCAGTTTTCATTGCATCCAAGTCCTCTTCATCATCTATGTATTTCAACTCATCTTCAATGTTCATTCCCCGTTCTCCTGCACCTTCTTGTTCTTTTGCTTCTTGGTCTTTCTCCTTTTTACCTTGATCCATCTGCTCTGTTTGATTTCCAGTTCCCTCTTCTAAGCTTTCATAATTTTTCATTTCGTGAATTTCTTCTTTAATCCCTAATGTGTTATGTACTCCATCAAACTCAATCATGCTTGAGCTCTCTGAAGTCTGTAAAGCAAAACCGATGAGCATTTGTTCCTTCTTTTCATTCATTTGACAGCTCTCCGAAGTATTGCTCATATTTATCTGTGTGTTCCCCAATTCTGCATTTGAGTGAGATGGTTCTTCAGGTTTTTCAATGTTCAATCTCATCTCACAGCAATCCGGCTTGGATTTATCATCAGAGGAACCCAAGATGATTCCTGAAGCAGGGAGCGTTGTGGGGTCTTCTGGAGATTGGGCAAGAATGCAAGTGGTGCTGTTTGACCTTGTTCGCACTAATATATTCTCCTCATTGGTGTGGATATCCCCCTGGTTTTGTGACATTTCAATTTTAATACTGGAAATCTGATTGTCTACAGATAATGAAGACACTGATGTGGGTGATGAAGGATGGACCTGTTTAGGTTGGTTGTCAATTCCGGACTCTATTGTTTGATTTGTAGAGACTAAAAGTCCTGATCCTTTTAGGGGACCCTGGAATGAGAATTCAGTCGAAGACAATGGTACAATTTTACCTAGAGGAAGATCTGGCTGTTTGGATGTATCTTTTGGAAGATTTGTTTCGGTAAATGTATTGTCTGGTGTGTACTTATTTGGCTCAGAAAGAGGATTTTTGTTTGGGTTTATTGTAAGTTGTGAGTTTAGTTCTGCTGATTCTTTGAAGACGCCAACACTAATATCATGTACTGTCTGTTTTGTAGAAATGCAAGACTCTGGCCAAATGTCTGTGGTCTCAGCGGCCGTGACCGCTGTTAAACTCTCATCCTCCAGTTCCCTTAACGACTTATCTACTTGTAATGTTTTCCGAAATAAGTCTTTTCTCTCTGTTTCCATGCTTTTAAAAACTTGATGATAAAGCGGGGCTACAATGGTCCCAAATGTGAAGCTATGAGAAAATGGCTGAGGTTGAAAAAAGTTAGTAGTTTTCAAACTCGCATTCTCTTCTGGTTTTCTGACGCTAATATTCGTGTCCTTGTCCATCTTGGAGCTCAAACCTTTAATTCTTTGCTTAGTGTCCTTCTCAAAGTGCTCCCATGCTCTTTCAACTTTCTTGCATATGGGCAAGTCAGGATTTTGGCATACAGGAAAAGACTGTTGGATTGAAACCTTTTGGTCAGTAAGGTCCTCAGTACGTTCCAAGGCCTCAGAAGCAGAGCATGCAATCGATTCACCGCAGTCTTCTAGGGGTAAATGTGTGTGTGCTGTGGATAAATTAGTCTTGGTGTTGATCATGGCTTCTTCATGTTGTGTAAGAGCTTGGCTGTAAATGTCAGCGGAATATCCACTATACTCTGCAAATTTTAAGGACTCATCTGTGGGTGATATTTGGTTGCATGTTGGTGGTCGAGCAGTTTGTGTTGAGTCTGGGCTACATGATGTCTTCTCGGGACTGATGCATGTTCCTGCATGCTAGTCTCTGCTGTAACTTCACTCTCTTTGGTCTTGGTCCCTTGTTTTTCTTCTCCTCTCTTAGCAAAGTGCTCCTTGACTTTTGCTAATCGCACAGCCCTTCTTTTGCTCCTTCGGCTGCGGATTCTGCTTATTTCCTCCTGTTTACAAAGAGGTAGATGTAAAATATACTTTATCTTCAATAAATAAAATTTAGGTCTTAAGATCTTAGGAGTACATTTTCAACTTTTAAGATAAATCGACTGAGACATTGACTTTTAACTACGTACCATGATGATCTCAGAGTGACCCTGAACAACCTATCAAGTTACTCTAACATTTGTCAACGCCTGAAAAGTAAATGTCATCAGTGACCACATGACATTCATAAAGAGTAGCGAGTCACAGCCCATGTTTTATAAAATGTAATACAATGTTCATCCTGGTTGTCGCTTTATAATTATAAACATCATTATGTGACTATGAGGTAATCTTTGGTAAACTATAAAAATGTATAACTCACCTCTAATTCAATGCTTTCCTTTTCATGTTTTTCAGAGTTTTCTTTTAGAGACTGTGGGCAAGTGACCTTTAGATTTATACCTGAGAAAACATAACATTTATTTATCAGAATTTTACGGTATTTCCAAATCTAGTTGTAAGTCATTTTAGAGGAGGTCAGTTACCTGGAAATTCCTCATTATTTGTTGCCGCAACATTTGGGCTGGAAAATTACAACAACAACAAAATTATAAGTGGTATAAAAATTATATATATGTGCTTAAGAACTGGGGGAAACCAGTAGCGTTCCTTAATAATTCATTGGGTGCGCCTTTAGTGTTGTAGTTTTATTCATGTATTAACTCTTAGTTATCAAGTTTTTTAGCACTGTAAAAAAATATAGATCAATAAGTTATGATAACATGTTTTTAACTTACTTTTTTTACAAGTTATACAAGATCCAACTAATTTTTAAGTCAGTTTCACATAATTAAGGTTGAAATTGACTTAAATATCCAAGTTGAATTTACTTAAAAATTTAAGGCAACAACTTTTGTTTTTTTGTTCAATATTTTCAGTCTTTGCATTGACAGATGTGTTGGAGACCGCTCACCTGGTTGTTTTTAGACAGCTTTTTCTTCTGCTTTCACACACATTTTGAGGTTTCTCCTTTATTTTCTCACAACAAAATAGAGAGTAGTTCTTTTCATTATTGTTTGCCCAAAAAGTGCCTAAAGGTGTGTCATATCGCAAACAGAAGTCAACCCTTGTGCCCCTCATCTCCGAATGGGGGAACCAGTGTGATCTTAAAGGAGAAATAATCCATCCCACTTTTGTTTGACCCAGGTACGTACTCTGCCAACAGATCAAAATGACTTCTCCATGAATCTAAAGAGGTCCGTACATAGACCATTTTTTCAAAACACACATCTAGCACGCAAACGATTCCTCTTAGGGTTGAAGTCCCAGAAAGCAGCTCCAAACTTTCCAGTTCCAGCTTCTGCTCGTGAACCCGCAGGTCTAGCTCCTCTGCGCTCTGCGGAAGAGTGAAGAGAGGAAGAATGTAATACTCCTTATCTTCATTCAAGTCACTCTCCAGAGGGCCAGATGGTGCGGTTACTCCCTGAGCGTCAAACTGTTTCACTGAGACGAGACTCAAACCAAAGGCATCAGCAAAGGACACTCTTCGGCTGCTTGAAGGGGGAGGCAGGGAGTCATCAGAGGAGTCTGAACTCCTTCGTCTTGGTATGGGCGAAGATTTGGGCTTGATTCCTTTGAGACCCAGTGACTCCTCATCCTCATCCAAGGGGAAGGTTGCTGGCAAACTCAGGAAGTTAAAGCTGGCCCCAATGGGGCTGTCCAGCGCTCCCACAGACTCCATCAGGCAATGTGGGACAGAGTGAGAGGAACTCAGCTGGTCGGCCAGCAACTGACGTGCTGTGACAACTTAAGGAATCAAGTTACATTTGACATTGTAGGGAAAAGCCAGCTCTATATTTAGGGCAGAAACATCTCGAACTATGCACTCAGACCTCAGGGGAGCAATGCAAAAATATATCACATACACACTTCAAACAAAATAGCATTGTTCTGCATAGACACAGCAAACATATCATGTCTTTAAGAACATGATCAGGTTTATGAGTAAATGTTGGGTGATCCTTTTAATCATTCTAGTCAGATGTACACATGCTAAATTGATAAAAATAAGCATGTGCCGTTTTAAAGGCTTAGGCTTGTGGTCATTCATAAATATTCATATAGGCCTGCATATTTCGCTAAATTTATACAAGCACTATCTCATAAAATATTTGTAATATGATACAAAAGTATGACTTATTTATAAACCAACTTTCTCTTATGCGTATCAGTGGTAAACTAAAACTCGTTTTTTGTAAGAGACTTATATTTTGTAATAGAAACAGGAAGCTTTGGAACAACTCAGATCGTGGGGATTTTTTAAAAGTACTAGGGCGCCAAGTAGAAACAAAGATAGAGTGGAGGAAAAGTCATTTCTGTCTTGAAAAACACTTAAGATTCAAGAAGATTCTTGTCACTAGACAAGCAAACTTCCCTGTCCTTCTTTGCCTTGCTTTTCTGTCAGAGCCATATCTCTTCTACCTATTGACAGCTACATTACCTCCATCTAGAGGCGCATTGAGGAAATGTTTTCCCTGCTTCAAGATTGAAGGCCAGATGTTCTCCATACCGAAGATGCAGTGTGATGTGACTAGAAATTTGATGAAAAACTCGCTAGAATCCCATCCCGGAAAGCCATTGGGTATGTAAGTGAATTCCCTTTGGAGAAGATAAATGGATGGGTTTGTAATTCTTACCGTTTACCCCTCACTGGACTTTCTGAGGTAACGTTAACCTTTTTTAAATTTCCTCTCAGTTTGAGTTTAATGTTTTTTTTTCCTTTTTCTTTTCGGTGTAATGTTAAAAAAATATTGTTAAATGTTTAATTTTGCAAGGTCAGGTTTTATTCAAACTATGGCAGAATACAGTGTTTCATTAGAGAACCATGCAAGGTAAATATCATTGTAGCATATTCGTTTAACCTTTGAAGTGAATAAATGTTTTATTTAGTGAAAACGATGATGATAATGTCGTATACATAGTACAATAGTAAAAGTAAAATGGTACAGTTCACTTTACATGTGTACTACACTCTCACAAGCCTGTAGTGTACAGTAGGTGAAGAGTGAGATGAATGAAATCCATCCCAAGTCTCAGATCTATTTTTACTGAGTTACCATAGCTTTATATGCATCTGTTTTCTTTTAAATCTGATGATAGGTAACATTGAGACTCCTCTATGCTCTTAATACCTAAACACAGAAAAAAACACAAAGCAGGTTTTAAATACTTCCCATTTCTTTGCAATAATTTAAGATTATTTAATGAAAACAATGTATCACCTGTAGAAACTCGGTTTGAAGGGGCCGTATTTGTTCAAGCCCATGTATTTAGCTTGATCGTCAGTGAGTTCAGTCAGGTGTGCGTCAAATGTTTGAAGATGCAGGCTTGCAACATACTCATCTAGTGTACAAAATAGTGAATCAGAGGTCATTTTCATTTAAGTATGTTTCAATGTTTCACGAAATCAATGTCCACTGCATTTTTTTACCCAGTTTCTTGGGAAGAAGGTAGACATCTTGCTTGTAACGGCCCTCAGGGGCATTAAAGAGCTCGATCAATGCCAAAGCCTAGAATGTAAACCGAAAACTAAGCAGGTAAACAATTTGAAACTCAACATTTTCACAGGTCCATGCTTCTTACATTCTGTTGCACTAAATACAAAGGTTACTTTAAAGAGTTGTATTGTTTCGCCCAGCAAGTCTTTAATGTTTAGGCTAAGTAAGAGTGGAAGAACTTGAGCCTTTAGGCTATAACACTTCATTTAAATTCATGTGTTAGCAAACTGCGTCATACCTGTGTGGTGGCTGTGATGGAAAGCATGAATATGGGTACAGTGGAGGAGCTTAGATTAAGGACACGGCCCTGGAATCAAACGGGGTAAAACAGTAACCTTGCCATTAATGTTAATGACCAATATGCCATGAGGGTTGCAACCAGAAAATGTAGATTACTAAACATGATTTATCTATGTAGGACATGTTTCTATATCCTTTGTTGTTCTTATGTGCAATGCATTATCCGCCTTTTTTTAAAGAAGTAAGAGTGGCACAGCAATTTCCCTTGAATGTACAAGGCTGGTATTTGTTATTATTTAATTTAATATCGGAATTATAAACACATTGGTTTGTAGCACAAATAGTTTTATTATATAAAATAAAAAAATAGCTTTACTTTTGTTTTGTTATTATAAATTATATTTATTTAATTTAAGTCTCGCACATGGATTTCTGTTTTATATTTCTCATATATTCATTCACCTCAGCTAGAAGAACAATTCTCTTCCCATCAGGCCAAATAATGTGATCCACTTGTGCTCTCACATGTTGCCATGCTAACTCTGGGGTTCTCAGACTGCTCTGAAAAGTCAACAGATAATACAAATGACAAGAAATGTAAGCAAATTTAATTAGAAGCATTCGATTGTCATTCACTAATCGATACGTTTTATCAGGTCCTACAGCCACTTACAACATCGATTTCTGTATTAGAGCGTCCCATGTTGCAGACAACGCAGCCACTCTTCATTAGGTCCATGTGTTCCCTCACAACAACGTTTTTGTTTCCTGTGTAGAGTTAGTTATCAAAGCAAATAACATTACTAGCACATTTATGAATTGTTTTATTTAAGGTATTGCACAACTTGCCTGTGCAGGTGATGACGATGTCCACTTGGCTTATTATATCACCTAGTTTGGCCAATCGTAAGCCATCCATGCTAGTCAAAACAGAATTGGCTGTCAGGTGTGATACTGTGGAAAATATATGTCATGCTAACTCCCTGGAAAGCTTTTTTCAAATAACGAATGCTTACCATGCTTGTAGGGCACAGATGG